>OZ004710.1:12073060-12428469 GCA_963924515.1 Vespertilio murinus | reverse complement strand
AAATGGCCTGATGTTCACAGCAGACAGATCAGATCTAAATGAGTTTTCCCTTTCCATAAAGGCCTTCTGTGATGTTTCCGTGCAAAGCGAATATGCTTACCGGAAGTTAAGTAGGGACAGGCACAATAAAAGAATGAATGTGCAAGCTTACAATCCAAAAGAAGAACAGGCTCTTCCCCCAGATTATGAGCAGCTTCTAAATCATACAGAGCATCAGCTGAGGCGTACAATACATGTATGTGGACAAAAGAAATGCTTGCCTATACTATAAATCTATTCATCTGCCTCCAAAATCTGACAGCTACTAAGTAGAAAAAAATAATCAAGGCTTGACTCTGTATACCAAAACCCAGAAAAGGGCCAGGGCTGTCTTGTCGTTGGTGCCTTTCTCCTCTCCCCGCCCTCCCCCCCCCCCACACCCCTAATAGCATATTCTCTTCCTCTTCCACAAGCATTTTTACCAGACTGTTTAGAGCAGACTTGAGTACTGGGAGCCAACTGGCAAAGCAATACTTTCCCAAGGGTGCCATCTGGTGGTGAGTTTGTGTATTACAACATGGCTTTCCCCTGATGAAGATACAAGTGGCAAACAACTTGGCATCCGTCCTTTCAGGATTTAGAAAGTTGAACCTTTTGAGATTTGGCATTGTATCGTGAGTAGCAAGTGTTAAACACACAGGTGTTAAACCCTAACCAGTTTGGCTCAGTGGATAGAGCGTCGGCCTGCGGACTGAAAGGTCCCAGGTTCGATTCCGGTCAAGGGCATGTACCTTGAATGCCGGGCACATCCCCAATAGGAGGTGTGCAGGAGGCAACTGATTGATGTTTCTCTCCCATCGATGTTTCTGAATCTCTATCCCTCTCTCTTTCTCTCTGTAAAAAATCAATACAAAATATTTTTTTTTTAAAAAACACAGGTGTTGAGCCCTGACCGGTTTGGCTCAGTGGATAGAGCATCGCCTGCGGACTGAAAGGTCCCAGGTTCGATTCTGGCCGAGGGCATGTGCCTGGGTTTCGGGCACATCCCCAGTGGGGGTGTGCAGGAGGCAGCTGGTCAGTGTCCCTCTCTCATTGATGTTTCTGGCTCTCTGTCCCTCTCCCTTCCTCTCTGGAGAATCAATAAATATATTTTTAAAAACACACACACAGGTGTTGAGAGAAAGCAGTGCTACAAGATGGAAATCATACATTAGGAAATAGAACACGCTGCCATTTTCATGAATAAGCACCTCCACATCCCTCCCCCCCCCCTTTTTTTTAATCTAGCCCTGAAAATGTTTACAAAAGACCACTGGGGGATAAACCTGTGAAAATACAACTTTGAGGAAAGGACTTAGAACCGGTACATTTTGAGGTAGAAGAATCCCTTTAGCTGTGGGCTTCTTAACCCCGGGACCATGAATCTGCTTTAGGGAAAGTGAACTTGAAATCGAGCAGAAGAGTAGTATGCTGGCACGTACAGGTATTTTAATAGGAAGGACCATAGTTTTTTATCAGATTCTCAAAGGAATGCATGGCCTAAAAGAGGCTACGAACTAAAGCTTGAGGTCCTAACCTGCCTAACCTCATATACCTGGTGTGAAAATTCTGTTTACAATGACCTTGACAAATTCGGTTAGTCTCAGTTTGGACGTTACTGCTGTACAGACACCATTACTTTGAGGCAGTTGGTAATTGCTTCTAAGCATTCAGAAGTTTTTTGTTTTTTAAATATATTTTATTGATCTTTTACACAGAGGAGGAGAGAGTGACACAGAGCCAGAAACATCGATGAGAGAGAAACATTGACTCGCTGCCTCCTGCACACCCCCCACCGGGGATGGGCCAGCAACCAAGGTACATGCCCTTGACCGGAATCGAACCCAGGACCCTTCAGTCTATAGGCCAACGCTCTATCCACTGAGCCAAACTGGTCTCGGCCAGAAGTTTTTTAAAATATATATATTTGTATTGATTTCAGAGAGGAAGAGGGAGGGAGAGATAGAAACATCAGTGATGATGCCAGAACCGGTTTGACTCTTTGGATAGAGCGTCGGCCTGCGGACTGAAGGGTCCCAGGTTCGATTCCGGTGAAGGGCATGTATCCTGGTTGCGGGCACATCCCAAGTAGGGGGTGTGCAAAGGCAGCTGATTAATGATTCTCTCTCATCCATGTTTCTAACTTTCTATCACTCTCTCTTCCTCTCTGTAAAAAAATCAATAAAATATATTTTAAAAAGAAAAAGGAATATCAGGAGGAGGAAGAGAAGCGGAAAGAAGAGGAGGAGGCGAGCGGGAGCGGAGCCCGGGAGGAACGACACAAGCCCCGAGAGCTTCCTTTTGCACAACGCGCTGGCCCGAAAGCCGAAGCGGATCCGAACCGCCTTTTCCCCGTCCCAGCTCCTGCGGCTCGAACACGCCTTCGAGAAGAACCACTACGTGGTGGGCGCCGAGAGGAAGCAGCTGGCGCACAGCCTCAGCCTCACGGAAACTCAGGTAAAAGTATGGTTTCAGAACCGGAGGACGAAGTTCAAAAGACAGAAGCTGGAGGAGGAAGGCTCCGATTCGCAACAAAAGAAAAAAGGGACGCATCACATTAACCGGTGGAGGATCGCCACCAAGCAGGCCAGCCCGGAGGAAATAGACGTGACCTCAGACGATTAAAAACAAAAAAAAAAAACAAAAAAACCCCACGCAGACCGAACCCCAGAGAAACGGACAAAGCGGAGCAAAAACAGAGAGACAGGGAGGAGAGGAGGGGAGGAAGAAGAGGAGGAAAGACACACAACCCTACACAGCAAAAACGAGCCGCGTGCGCGCGCGCCTTGGCCGCCGAGAAGGGGAGCGGGAGCCGGAGGGAGAGCGCAGAGCGCGTCGCAGACTTTGGGCGGCGAGGGCGCACCTTCCCGACCGGAGGCCGCGCCGCGATGGCGGAGGATGGAGGCTCCTTGATCAACATGCAACCCTTGTCTAAAGAGGCAGCTGAGAGAGAGAGAGAGAGAATCAGAGAGAGAAAGAGAGAGAGCGAAAGATCTAAATGTGGCGGCGCGCGGCAGGCGCTCTGACAAAGGGGAGCTGTCAGTCAAACGCCAAACCAGCGGGACGAGATGATTGGCAGGTATTCCGTTTATCGCAGTCCGACTTTATTTTTCTTTGTAAAAAAAAAAAAAAAGATAATGATGATGATGATGGTGATAAAAGAGAAAACCCCCCCCCCCCAAAAAAAAAAAGAAAAGAAAAAGGAATATCAGTGATGAGAGAGAGTCATTGATCGGCTGCTTCTTGCACGCCCCACACTGGGGATCAAGCCCACAACCCAGGCATGTGCCCTTAGCCAGAATCGAACCTGGGACCCTTCAGTCTGCAGGCTGATGCTCTATGCACTGAGCCAAGCCGGCTAGGGCTACCTTGTCATTTCTTTGTGTTATCCCCACATCTTCAGCAAATGTCCAGTAAATCTCATGGGTTTATCTTCGTGAATGAGTGGAGGAGCTCGCATCCACTGCTGGGAGCCCAGCTGGAGAGCCAAACCCACCAACCATAAAGCTCTGCAGGCACAGGCTGGCTGCGGTGACAGCCCTACCCGGGATGAACCTGTGTGCGCATGCAGTGCATAGCCTTCAGCAGGAGTCCGCAGAAACACAGGGTGGCCCTAGCCCAGGCATGGGCAAACTATGGCCCGCAGGCCGGATCCGGCCCATTCGGCTGTTCTATCCGGCCCTCGAGAAGCTGAAAGAGCGGTCTGTACCCTTTTATGTAATGATGTTTGCTTTGAATTTATATTAGTTCACACAAACACTCCATCCATGCTTTTGTCCCGGCCCTCCGGTCCAGTTTAAGAACACATTGTGGCCCTCGAGTCAAAAAGTTTGCCCACCCCTGCAGCCGGTTTGGCTCAATGGATAGAGCGCGGGCCCGGTTCGTTTGCAGGCTCCTCCCCATCCCGGACCCTGGTAAGGCCACGTGCATCGATGTGTTTCTCTCACGTCGATATTTCTCTCTGGCTTTCCCTCTCTCCTCCACTCTCTAAAAATCAATGGGAACATATCCTCAGATGAGGATTAAAAAAATAATTTGAAAATAGTTTTAAAAAGAAATACAGGGGTGGGCAAAGGTGGATTCACAGTTGTGATACAAATAAATAATAAAGAAATAAACTCTGGCCCTAACCGGTTTGGCTCAGTGGATAGAGCGTCGGCCTGCAGACTGAATGGTCCCGGGTTCGATTCCGGTCAAGGGCATGTACCTTGGTTGCGGGCACATCCCCAGTAGGGGGTGTGCAAGAGGCAGCTGATCGACGTTTCTCTCTCATCAATGTTTCTGACTATTCCTCTCCCTTCCTCTCTGTGAAAAATCAATAAAAATACATTTAAAAAAGAAAAAAGAAATAAGCTCTGTGTTGCCTACTCACAATTGTAAGCCCACGTTTGTACTGAGAAGGGCGAATCCAGGGGGACGGGAATCACCCTGGGAGATTTTTGAATATTTAATTTAAAATAAATTAAGCAGGATGGGCAGCGGAGCAGGCAGGTCCCCGAAGGTCAGCGGTGGCACACTCCAAAGTGGAATGGGGAATTGTTCAACAAAGACACGCAAAATGAGGGCAGGGTTCGAGGAAATCAGCCAGGGGTGGCGAGGCACCCCTGGGAACGCAGCAGAGGAAGCCACTTCCCTCCCAGGCCTGAAGGAGGGGGGGGAGCAGGCACCAAGGCTGGTGGTCGCTGTGGCCTTTGCCAGAGAAAAACAGCTGCTGCCCAGCCCAGCCTGGCAGGGGGCGAGCTGGGGGAATAAACACCCCAACCACCCTCTTCCTATCCCCAACCTCCTGCCAGTGTGGGCCCCCCACCCCACTACCCCCCATTGCCCGGGCCCAACCAATAGCAGCAACTCTCCAGATGGGATCTGGGGGCACAAAGGGGAAATCCCCAGCTGGGGAGCTCAAGCTGCCTCCCAAGCTATTATCTGGGTCACGCAAACACATACCAGGGCCATTGTCCGCGATTTATCTCTGCCAGGCGCTTCCGCCTTCCTCCTACGGGTAACGGGAGCCCCTTTTATCATGTAAAACTGCCTTTCTCCCTCTTGGTGTGGTTCTCTAACCCCATAGGGCAGTGTTTCCCAAAGTGTGGTGCGCGTACCCCAGGGGTACGGGAAGAATCTGGTGGGGGTACACGCGTTGCACCGGAGTTTGGTGGGGACACGCACTGCACCGTGCTTAGCTGCGCCTGATTCTACGTTCTCATGAGTCAAGTCAAGACAGTCTTGTGAGGCGTGAGATGGTCCGGTGTGCAAATGAATGTTATTTATAATATAACTTTTATTTATAGTTTCTTATGAATAATTTTATTTGTCGTTTATTATTATTTTGTGTATGTACCAAAAAAAAAAGAAAAAATAAATATATTTTGATTGTTATTACAATACATCCATTTTTTTTTTGACGAGGGGTATTCAGCATTACGAAAATTATAGAAGGGGTACACATATGTCAAAAGTTTGGGAAACACTGGTCTAAATGATAAAGGTGACCAGTCATCAAGGTCTGGCCAGTCCTAATAGCCCATTTCCCCAGCCACTGGAGGGGAGCTGCAGCCAAGCAGAGCTCAACTCTCTCCCGTGTGTCCATCTACCTGTGGCTGATAGAAGAGACAAGCTCTCACTCTCTGCCCTAACCAGTGTGGCTCAGTGGATAGAGCGTCGGCCTGTGGACTGAAAGGTCCCAGGTTCGATTCCCATCAAGGGCATGTACATTGGTTGTGGGTGCATATCCAGTGGGGGCGGGGGAGGGCGGTGTAGGAGGCAGCTGATGATTGTTTCTCTCTCATCGGTGTATCTAACTATCCCTCTCCCTTCCTCTCTGTGAAAAATCAATAAAATGTATTTTAAAAATCAGTAAAATATACTTTTTTAAAAAAAAGAAAAGAGAAGCTCTCTTTTCTCTGGCGTGGACTGAGCTGGGATGATGTGAGCTTTGCCTTCTCCCTCACTACATGGAAGAATATCTAGGAGGTAAAGAGACGGACACAGAAAAACTCTCGGAGCTAAAAGGAGAGGGTGGCCGAAACCGGTTTGGCTCAGTGGATAGAGAGTCGGTCTGCAGACTAAAGGGTCCAGGGTTCGATTCCGGTCAAGGGCATGTACATTGGTTGAGGGCACATCCTCGGTGGGGGGTGTGCAGGAGGCAGCTGGTCGATGTATCTCTCTCATCGATGTTTCTAGCTCTCTATCTCTCTCCCTTCCTCTCTGTGAAAAATGAATAAAAATATATTTTTTTAAAAAATAAAATAAAATAAAAGGAGAGGGTGACAGAGAGCCCACCTGATGTCATTTGACAGCTTAGAGTCCCTGTAACAAGCTATACCTCTGGCCACGCCAGTTTCCAGAGCAGATGAATACCTCTTTTTGCTTACATTGGCTTGAATCTGATTTCTACTGCTTACACTAGAAATGGTGCGGGCACAGAAGCCCTGGCTGACAGAAAACACACGCAGACACACACCGGCCTCCCCTCCAGATCAGCCCCCACACTCTTCCAGTCTCCGTCCTTATGACCTGCATTCGCAGAAAGCTGTAGTCTCATCAAGCCCCACAGAAATGCTAAATCATTGTGTGTGTTTTTTAGTATGGCATGTAAGGGGAAACAACTTTAAGTTTTAGAAAATGAATTTAGATCAGTATACTATTTTTTAAATATATTTTATTGATTTTTTACAGATTGGAAGAGAGGGTTAGACAGTTAGAAACATCGATGAGAGAGAAACATCGATCAGCTGCCTCTTGCACACCCCTAATTGGGGATGTGCCTGAAACCAAGGCACATGCCCCTGACTGGAATCGAACCTGGGACCTTTCAGTCCGCAGGCTGACACTCTGTCCACTGAGCCAAACCGGTTTCGGCTAGATAAGTGTACTATTTTTAAAATATATATTTTATTGATTTTTCACAGAGAGGAAGAGAGGGGGATAGAGAGTTAGAAACATCGATGAGAGAGAATCATCGACCAGCTGCCTCTTGCACACCCCCTACTGGGGATGTGCCCACAACCAAGGTACATGCCCTTGACCGGAATCGAACCCAGGACCTTCCAGTCCGCAGGCCAACGCTCTATCTACTGAGCCAAACCAGTTTCGGCTAGATCAGTGTACTATTAAAGATTGTTTTATAATTTCCATTTTAACATGTTTTTTAAATTAATATTCATTACATATAAAGACAAAGTTTGACTCTTCCCCATTTAACAAGTGATGCTGCTTAATTTGTTTTAAATTAAATATTCAAGAAAGACCATGGTTTAGCTACAAATTCAAATGACATATAGATTGTGTTAAATATATATTAATATGCAGATTGGAATTTAACTATGTATTCCAACTCTGAACTGCTGCCATGACTTGATATTTGAAATTCTTGAATTTTGCACTTTAAAAACATCAATGACTCTATTATTATAATTTTCATGTTCTGTACTTGCTATTTGCAAGTACTTCTCCAGAAATAACACACTATGGGTTTGGATCATTTTATTCCTAATAAAGGAAAAGCCAATTTGGATAAAATGTTCTTCTTTTATTTTTGAAGAACTGGAGATATCCTGACATATCAAGAAATGATAATATGAATATAACTTATAGGTCTGAGGTCAAAATTCAGAATAATTCTGTTTATGTTCCTCATTAGCTCATTCTATTTTAGATTTTTTAAATTTATTTTAGAGAAAGAGGAAGAGAGGGGGAGAGAGAGAGAGAGAGAGAGAGAGAGAGAGAGAGAGATTATTATTCCATTTATTCATGCATTCATTGGTTGATTCTTGTATGTGCTCTGACCTGGGATCAAACCCACAACCTTGGCTTATTGGGATGGCACTCCAACCAACTGAGCTACCCAGTCAGGGCCCCTCATTAGCTCATTCTAGTTTTTATTTTATTTTTTTAAAATATATATTTTATTGATATTTTACCGAGAGGAAAGGAGAGAGATAGAGAGCTAGAAACGTCGATGAGAGAGAAACATTGACCAGCTGCCTCTTGCACACCCCCTACCGGGGATGTGCCCGCAACCAAGGTACATGCCCTTGACCGGAATCGAACCTGGGACCTTTCAGTCCACAGACCGATGCTCTACCACTGAGCCAAACCGGTTTCGGCTCATTCTAGTTTTTAAACCATCCCATTTAACAAGTTGTTCTAGAGTCTATACACTAAATCCGTATTCTTTTTAAAAAGATTTTTACATTTGATTTTGAGAGAGAGGAAGGAAGAGGGAGAGAGAGAGAGAAACATCGATGTGAGAGCAAAATATCCATCAGCTGCCTCCTCCAGGTCAAGATAACAGATAATTTCTATTATCTTGGCCAGAATGGGCACTACCTCCCACTGGGGATCAAGCTGGCAACTCAGCCTCACTGTCCAGGGCTAAATCATATACTTGATGCCTCCTCTCTTTAGTCAATAATCCACTGTGTTAAACAATTGAATAAAAATAATTGAGAGCTGAAAAATGGTGAAAACCACCACCACAGCAGGTGACGTTGTCAGCTGGGTGATAAAACAACCATCTTCCTGGCTTGTTTTAACTGGCATTGTCTGACAGACTGTCTCTGGTGATGGAAATGTTGTATAGTTTGCTCTAATCTGCACGATCCAATACAGTAGCCACTAGCCAAATGTAGCATTTGATGATATGGCTAGTGCAACCAGGCAATTGCATTTTATATTTTATTTAATTTCAGTGTACTTAAATTTGAATAACCATATATGGGACATAGTTATACTAAAAAGTTATTCATCCCCTCACCTGTTTGGCTCAGTGGATAGAGCGACGGCCTGCGGACTAAAGGGTCCCAGGTTGGATTCTGGTCAAGGGCATGTACCTTGGTTGCAGGCTCGATCCCCAGTAGGTGTGCAGGAGGCAGCTGATCCATGTTTCTCTCTCATCAATGTTCCTGTCTATCCTTATCCCTTCCCCTCTGTAAAAAAAAATCATATATATATGATATATATTAAATTTATTTAATATATGATATATATTAAAGTTATTCATTAGTCCTGGATGGTTTTGGCTCAGTGGATGGAGCATTGGCCTGTGGACGCAAGTGTCCCAGGTTCGATTCCGGTCGGGGGCATGTACCCTGGTTGCGGGCACATTCCCAGGAGGGGGTGTGCAGGAGGCAGCTGATCGATGTTTCTCTCTCATTGATGTTTCTAACTCTCTATCCCTCTCTCTTCCTCTCTGTAAAAAAATCAATAAAAAAGTTATTCATTATTTACTCGAAATTCTAATTTAATTCGGTGCCCAGTATTTTTATTTCCCAAAGGTAACGTTGACCTTGACTCCTCCAATGGAAAGTTTGAGTGGCAGGTTGTCTACCCATGACCTTATCTTGGCCAGTCAGGGTACCTGACAGATGTTCTTTTTTGAAGAGAACCTTTCAGAGGAATAATGGCTAAGAAAATCAATATAACCAATGACTAAAAAGACACACTGGAACTATGATTCATAGAGTCATACTTATTCCTATGCAACATAATCCATCCTCCTGAGACAGGTTGCAAGGAGAAATGAGAGGCAACCCAGAGCCTAATTCAGTCAAGATTATTTGGGGTTTGGGGCATGGTCCGTGGGTCATGCTACTGATTGTAAAGCAAACCTTCCCTCCATAACTGCTTAATTCCTTAATCACCTCAGTGAGTGACCACCACACTAAAGTCATTGTGGAAATTTAAAAAATAAGACCCAGATTCCTTCCTTAGGACTATACTTATACTTTGCTTAAAAAAAAAAACAAACAAAAAATGTATAGCAACACCCTAAAAGGTTTGGCTCAGTGGATGGAGTGTTGGCCTGCAGACTTAAGGGTCCCAGGTTCCATTCATGTACCTTGGTTGCGGGCACATCCCCAGCAGGGAGTGTGCAGGAGGCAGCTGATCGATGTTTTCTAACTATCCCTCTCCCTTCCTCTCTGTAAAAATCAATAAAATATATTTTTTAAAGGTATAGCAACTAGAATATTGCCCATTCTCAGGAAGACTTGATAATATTTCCCCAACAACCCTATAATTTCAAGACGTGAACAAACACAGGTGTCTTTATACCTCCATTCATTCTAGCCCTCACTCTCTGCCCATAACTCTCTCCTCTTTGGCTTTGATAAGAAACCGGTTCTTGATGCCTTCAAGCTCACCCTTGCTATAACAGAGTGTGATTTTACAGTTACTTATTAAGTAGACATTTGATAACATAATTTTTAACTAGAGTAAGGACTTTTGAAATTGGCACTCCTTCCCCAGGAATAACACAGAATGTACGCATGGTATTTTATGAAGAAAATGTCAACCTCCTTCTAGCAGGTTGCTTCTTACAAAACCCAGGCTCTCATGTTTCTAAGCATGTCCAGGTCAAAGACTAATGATTATGGCTTTTCTCTTTCAAAAGGTTTTTACTATAACAAACATAGCCAGAAGGCTTTAAAAAAATCCTAATAACACTGTGTCTAGACCAGCCGTGGGCAAACTACGGCCCACGGGCCAGATCAGGCCCGTTCAGCTGTTCTCTCCGGCCCGCGGAGCCGAAAGAGCAGAGGGTTCTCTTGCTCTCCCCTCCGCTCCTTCACCAGCAGCCCAAGAGGAGAGTGCCAGCATGGTCAGGTTGCTTTTGTTCCGGCGCTCTGGTCCAGTTTAAGGACCCATTGTGGCCCTCGAGTCAAAAGTTTGCCCACCCCTGGTCTAGACCATCACCTTTGATATGTTCTCTATTGCCTAAAATACCCACATGGATATATATTTAGCTTGGAAGATCTGGCGACTTGAGAACCAATGGGTGACTAGCAAGAGATTGTTAGGTAAGGCAAGGGCTCTCCTCTTCCTGGTCCCTCCTCCCCTGGGCTCCTTCTCTACGCATTTTACTAAGAAAAGGTACTGAGTCTGGGAAACAACTGGCATTCTGCCTGCTCAGAGAACCCCGTTTTGTTGTTGTTGTTGTTTTAATATATTTTATTGATTTTTTTTACAGAGAGGAAGGGAGAGAGAGAGAGAAACATCGATGAGAGAGAAACATTGATCAGCTGCCTCCTGCATACTCTCCACTGGGGATGTGCCCGCAACCAAGGTACATGCCCTTGACCAGAATCGAACCTGGGACCCTTGAGTCCACAGGCCAACGCTCTATCCACTGAGCCAAACCAGTTTTGGCTAAAAACCCATTTTTACAGTCCACCCATGCTAGCCTATCATTGGGGAGAAATTTAAACTCTCAATCTTGAACTGTAAAGATTAGTGCTAATTTAGATTCTCCATCAATTTATACTATGGGTGCGAATCTAGGCCGGGATGTATTTCAAGTACGATGGGTATGTAAGGTTTAACTCACAGTTCTCCCTGGACCATCCTTCCTTCACATTCCTCCAGGTAAGTTATGTGAAGCCTCAGCTCTGGTCATAGCATTTCTTCCCACAGAGACTGCCCGATATTTACTGAATTAACTTCGTATTTCTTACTTGACATTACAGACTGAAACTACAGATATTGAAAGGTTAGCATGGGCCGAAACCGGTTTGGCTCAGTGGATAGAGCGTTGGCCTGCAGACTGAAAGGTCCCAGGTTTGATTCTGGTCAGGGGCATGTACCTCGGTTGCGGGCACATCCCCAGTGGGGGGTGTGCAAGAGGCAGCTGATTGATGTCTCTCTCTCATTGATGTTTCTAACTCTCTATTCCTCTCTCTTCCCCTCTGTAAAAAATCAATAAAATTTATTTTTTTAAAGAAGAAAAAAAAAAGAAATCCAAGCCCAAACAGCACCTCCTTTGTGAGGCCTTCTCCTATTCCACCCAATAAGATTTATTTTTGACAGTATTTACCATAATCTATTTGATTGACAGTCATTTGTGCATTTCCGTTCTCTCTCTGAGTTGACTTTATTTATTTGTTGTTGTTGTTAATTCTCACCAAAGGATATTTTTTCATTGATTTTTTTTTTGAGAGAGAGAGAGAGATAGTGGAAAGGAGGGAGAAAGACACACAGAGAGAAATAGCCCTAGCTGGTTTGGCTCAGTGGATAGAGCATTGGCATTCAGATTTAAGGGTCCCGGGTTCAATTCCAGTCAAGGGCACAAGCCCGGATTGTGGGCTTGATCCCCAGTGGGGCATGTGCAGGAGGCAGCTGATCAATGATTCTCTCTCATCATTGATGTTTCTCTCCCTTTCTCTTTGAAATCAATACAAATATATTTTTGAAAGAGAGAGAGAGAGAGAGAGAGAAACATCAATGATGAGAGAGACACATTGGTTGGTTGACTCCCACACGCACCCCAACTGGGGCTGGAGAACCTGCGACCCTTCAGTCTGCCCTACCCACTGAGCAAAACTGGCTAGGGCTGACTTTATTTTTTTTTCAGCTTTATTGAGATATAACTGACGTATAACATTTTATTCATTTTAGATGTTCAACATAATTATTTGACATATGTCTGTACTGCTAAATGATCACCACAATAAATATAGTTAACACCCATCACCTCACAGTTACAATTTTTTTTCTGGATAGACTCTAATGCCACCAAGGACAAAGAATGTCCCTTACTCCTCTGGGGACCTAGCAAAAGGCCTTGCATGTAAGCATACTCCCAATAATTAGAAGGTGACATTGAAGTCTCCCACGACCAATATTGAGGGACATCTTGATCTAGTTGACCCCTAAAACTGATAGATCCTCCCTTCCCCCAACTGATGGACAGAGAATGATGTAAACTCCACCCGCAGTACGGACATTCCTGAGCACCTAACCAGGCACCTTACATGGACTGTACATTGAAGCACCAATCAGCACCTGCCAAATACCCTAAGCCCCCGATTCCTAAGACCCTAGGTCCCTAATCACGTGCCTTACATGAAACCACCAATCAGTGTGTGCTGAGTGTCCTCAGCCCCGTCCCTTCTCTTTCCTCCCCTCAAAAGGCGTGTTCACCCCGGCACGTGTGCTCTTTCCCCTCTGGAAGGCAGCCGGCAGGGGTCTCCTCCTCAACAAAGCCTGCGTCCTGTTCTCCGACCCCTCTGTCCCATCTTTCAAAAACCAAACTACTCTTCATCCCCATTATGGGAAGTCAACTCCCCAACATACCTTAAAGTTCTAGGGCAGCCGTGGGCAAACTATGGCCTGCGGGCCGAATCCTGCCTGTTTGGCTGTCCTATCCGGCCCGCGGAGCCGAAAGAGCGGAGGGTTCTCTTGCTCTCCCCTCCGGTCCAGTTTAAGAACCCATTGTGGCCAAAGCCGGTTTGGCTCCGTGGTAGAGCGTTGGTCTGCCGACTGAAAGGTCCCGGGTTCGATTCCAGCCAAGGGCATGTACATTGGTTGCGGGCAAATCCCCAGTGGGGGGTGTGCAAGAGGCAGCTGGTCGATGTTTCTCTCTCATTGACATTTCTAGCTCTCTATCTCTCTCCCTTCCTCTCTGTAAAATATCAATAAAATATATTATATTAAAAAAAGAACCCATTGTGGCCCTCGAGTCAAAAAGTTTGCCCACCCCTGTTCTAGGGCCTGATTCCTTGGTACCTTCTCCCACATTATACCCTAAGATTTAGAATCCTGGTGATTTCAGTATCCACATAGATGATCCTTCTAATAGCCTGGCCAGCCCTTCAGCTCCTCCATCTCCCCTCCTTTCTGCCAGGGATTCTGTGTGTCACCTACCTCATGCAGCCACTCCGGTTTTACCCTAGATGTCACCATTATCAATAATGATAGGCCCCCATAATCTCAACTTCAAACGCCCCACTCTCCAAACAATGCCGGGGGAAAAAGATAACTCTGGCTTCTCAAAGAGGATGAAGAAGAGGCACAGCACCAAGTAACACTTCTTGGGGACCCCCCCCCCCCAACGTGGGAGTCCATTCTGTGGGACTCTTTCCCCTCCCTATGTGGGAGTCTGTACTTGTTCTTCAATAAATCTCCACCTCTGCTATACAAAAATAATAATAATAATAATGAAATTAAAAAATAACACTTCTTAAAATTATCCCCTTCCCTCTCCACCTCAATGGTTGGGTACAGGAGCAGCTTAGTGCCCAACAGTAACCCTGTTGGGCATAAGGGGATTTGCTTTAAAAATTTTTTTTTATTGTTTGCAGTGTTTTCCAGTGTGGTATGTGTACCCCCAGGGGTACGGGAAGAGTTTGGTGGGGGTACGCGTTGCACCGGAGTTTGGTGGGGATATGCACTGCACCGTGCCTAATTCTACGTTCTCATGAGTGTGAACGAAAAGAGCCACATGCCAACCTGACAGGCTCGGGGAAGGCCTGCATGGCAGTCTTGCAAACTCAGAGACCTAAACTAGCCACAAAGATGGTTTGAAAATTTAATATCTGACTATAAACAGGTTATAGCAGGTAGTCATGTCCCAGGTATTTCAACTGACAAAGATCAATTTGGATCTGCTTTACTGAGCCCTTTAGCCTTCCAGCCTCTGAGATAACCTATCTGTGAGATGTCTGGGTAATTTGTAGCTTCCTTTTCACCCCGACCCCTCAGGGCACAACAAATGGCCCTGAGACACTCCCTCATTGTGACTGTTATCAAGTTAATTGCAATATGTTAATTACGTTAGAGTATCCTGTATCCGTCTCTGTAAAAGAAGCTCATGTCCATCATTTCACTTTTTACCCTATCCCAGAGGTTTCCCACGCTTCGCTCTGCCCCACCTCCCTAATCCATCACCAATGAATTTCATGTAACCCATCTATGTCCCTCCTTTGCTTGCACTGTATAAATATAGAAATGTAACCCTCCATTCCCCGGAGCATTATCTCAATCCTTTGAGGTTCTGCTTCCCGGCAATTGTCAACAGTTTGGCTCAAATAAACTCAAAAATTCTTTACAGGTTTCAATGTTTTTTTTTCGTTAACATGAATCAAGTCAAGACAGTCTTGTGAGGCGTGAGATGGTCCAGTGTGCAAATAAATGTTATTTATAATATAACTTTAATTTATATTTTATTATGAATAATTTTATTTTTCGTTTATTATTATTTTGTGTATGTACCAAAAAAAGAAAAGTAAATATATTTTGATTGTTATTAAAATACATCCTTTTTTTTGACGAGGGGTACTAGCGTTACGAAAATTATAGAAAGGGTACCCATATGTCAAAAGTTTGGGAAACACTGGTCTAAAGTATTACAGTATCTCCCCCCATTGACCTCCTCCACCCTGTTCCCGCCCCTCCCCCAGGCCTTCCCCACACTATTGTCCGTGTCTTCGGGGGACCTGTTGTGCAGATGTATTTAAATGACACCACACAATCCTGAGAGTCACTTTCCATATCAAAGAATGCCCCCCCCCCCTGCCCTAGCGATGATAGGGGTGAAATTTCCCAAACTGCCTCCCATGCTCCCCACTGACTTCTTACTCAAGTCTCACAAGGAACTCTTTAGAAAACACCCAAAGTAATCCTTTGAAAAACTGTTCCACCAGCATAAGGCCTCTGCCCTTTTAATTGACAAGGATGGGAGAAGGGATGTGTGTGTGTGTGTGTGTGTATGTGAGTGTGTGTGAGTGTGAGAGTGTGTGTGGGGGGGGCTAAAGCCCTCAGCTGGAAACAAAAACCATCAGCTGCTTCCACATCCTTTAGAAAGACTCCAACCAGCCAGCAGACGTGACTCAGATGTTCCCCAAATACCACCCACCACCCCATGTAAATGAGAGGTCTGGGAGGCGGTGTTCCAGGTGGGGGGTGGAATAATGAGGAGAGGACAGAGGAAGAGTGCTCGCGTCCCCTGCTCCCCCAAGCCCAGAGGCTTGTGAAGGAAACTCCGAAGAGAGTTGCTCGAGTGGGAAGGTGTGCATGCAGGGAAAGCTGGCTTCCAGCGTCCTGCCTGGCCTCCCCCAGGGCTGCAGGGGTCAGCAGGCCCACCCCGCGGCCTTGGGAACCAAAGGCGTAGAAATTCTTGCAAGAAGGAAACAAATGCGCCTTGTGGTGTGTGAACGTGGAGTCTGGTGCCCCCTTGTGGCCGAGAAGTATATGAAAGTCAGAGGCTCAAAAGTACTGAGATGCCTGGAAAGGAAATAGAGAACATCGCTCTCACCAGATCCTTAACGGCCCCCCCCCCGCCCCCCCCCCCCCGGGCAGCATTCAGACTTGGACAAAGGACCTCAGCAATTCCCAAGGCTGCAAATGGAGGAGCACGGGGATTAAGAGGTCCTCCAGGAGATGGCAGACAACCTGGAGGGGGGGAGGGGAGTCAGCAGGCAGAGCTGTTCTCTTCACAAGGCCCCAGGGAAGGAGGAGCCCAGGTAAAAAACAGAGCAGCCCCCTGTGCAAACCACCCCCACCTCAGCAGATCACAGCCTCGGCGCTGGAAAAGGAGCTTATCCCCCGAAGAACTCTGTCTCCCTCCTCTCTCTGCCCCAAGACCCGAGTACCCATATAATACCGAAATGGGAACTGGAACTGATCAGGCTTACCAATCAGGAGAGTCCCAAAAGTTATGAGATCTGCCAAGGTTGGTGCCACATAGTTGAAACCAGGGATTGGAAAAATAAAGTAGTTTTGTGTACACAGTCCACCATTCAATTAATACGTGTTAACGTATCAGTTACATGTACCCAGGCACATCATGGGCTTCAGGAGAGAAAATACTGACTGTGCCACTTAACAGCTTTATTGCCTCAGGCAAGTCCCATCGGAGCCTTCGTTTCTTCGTTTGTAAGAGGATAATATCTAGTGGGCAAGGTTATAAAAAAAATTAAAGGCAGTGTTTAGAAATGAATAGAAGCTACTTATTTAGGCACACATGTACGCATGAAATGAGGTATTTGTTCCCAGCTGCTTTTAACAAAAACATGTGAAGTAGTATACGACAAAAGGCAAGTAAAAAGAACTAGCGAAACAAAATTTTAAAAAGGAACAAAAAATGCTAAGCCCTGCCGAAGCCGGTTTGGCTCAGTGGTAGAGTGTCGGTCTGCGGACTGAAGGGTCCCGGGTTCGATTCCGGTCAAGGGCATGTACATTGGTTGCGGGCACATCCCCGGAAGGGGGTGTGCAGGAGGCAGCTGGTCGATGTTTCTCTCTCATCCACATTTCTAGCTCTCTATCCCTCTCCCTTCCTCTCTGTAAAAAAATCAATAAAATATTTTTTAAAAAATGCTACGCCCTGACCCGTGTGGTTGAGTATCGTCCCATACACTGAAATGTTGGGCGTTCAATTCCCAATCAGGGCACATGCCTAGGTTTCAGGTTTGATCCCCAGTCGGGTGAGTATGGGAGGCAACTGATAGATCTTTCTCTCTCCCCCTCCCTCCCTCAAAAAATCAATAAGGACCCCAGCCAGCGTGGATCAGTATATGTACACTGAGTAGCCAGGAGGTCATGGTTTGATTCCCAGTCGGGGCACATGCCCAGGTTGTGGGCTCAACACCCAGTAGGACTATGCAGGAGGCAGCTGATCAGTGATTCTCTCCCATCATTGATGTTTCTCTCCTCTCTTCCTCTCTCTGAAATCATTAAACGTATATTTTTAAAAGTCAATAAGCATATCATCTGGTGAGGATTAAAAAAAAAGAAATGATGATGTGCTTACCCATAAATGCATATTTGGTGAGTTCGGTTTCAAATTTGGTTTTGAGTTTCCTGGCAGCTGAGGTGAAAAGGGAAACCTGAGAACGTGTACAACTCCACTATCAGAGAGAAGGGGGGATACTGCTTTCTCAGGGGAGACCAGTTTTCCTTGGCTCCAAATTCCAAAAGCAGTATCTTAGGAGTCTTTCTGCATTGGCTTGTAACTTCACTGAAACCCTAACTATTCTTCACCATGGATTGCCAAAGCTTTGGAACTAGTCATACAGGAATGAGGACTGAGATTACTGAGGTGAATAACCCAGATCTCTATACTTCAGATCACAGTGTGTTCTGCAGCAGTTCTCAGCCCTCAGTCCCTCACATTCTTTCAGGCCAGTGTTCCCTGACACACGCATTGTGAGACCACACAAAGGGCATTTAGAATCACCACTTCTGTCACAAAGAAAACGTGTGTTTTTTTTAAATATATATATATATATAATTGATAATATATATATATATATATATATATATATATATATATATATAATTGATATTTTACAGAGAGGAAGGGAGAGAGATAGAGAGCTAGAAATGTAGATGAGAGAGAAACATCGACCAGCTGCCAATGTACATGCCCTTGGCTGGAATCGAACCCAGGACCTTTCAGTCCGCAGACCGACGCTCTACCACTGAGCCAAACCGGTTTCGGCAAAACTTGTGTTTTTAAATATACATTTGTATTGATTTCAGAGAGGAAGGGGGAAGAGAGAGAAAGAGAGAGAGAGAGAGAGAGAGAGAGAATGAGAGAGAGAGAGAGAGAGAAACATCCACAATGAGAGAGAATCATGGATTGGCTGCCTCCTGCAAGTCCCCTACTGGGGATGGAGCCCACAACCTGGGCATGTGTCCTTGACCGGAATCGAACCTGGGACCCTTCAGTTTGCAGGCCGATGCTCTACCCACTGAGCAGAACCGGCTAGGGCCAAGGACATGTTTTTGTTTGCAACTCATAAAGAAGCTTTAGACCAAGAGGACAGATTTCGGAGGTGTATTTTTAAATACTTTTCTTGATTTCAGAGAGGAAGGGTGAGGGAGAGAGAGAGAGATAGAAACACCAATGATGAGAGAGAATCATCTATCAGCTGCCTCCTGCACGTTCCACACTGGGGATGGAGCCCACAATCCAGGCGTGTGCCCCGACCGGGACTCGAACCTCCGCCTTTTGGTTCATAGGTCGACGTTCAACCACTGAGCCATACCAGTCGGGCGAAAAGTATAGATGCATTCTTAAATGCAACAGGTAAATTCAAAAGACTCTCTCTTTCCAGACCCAATTCAGGCCCAGGAAGACCACACACGGCCCTTGAAGGTCAAGGTCACCTTTCAAGGTCATTAGCACCGGAAGTAAACAGCCTCTGCAAAATAGTGCTCCAGGTGAGCTTTCTCCACCCAAACCCCAGGAGCCACCGCAACTAATCTGCAAATGCTAACAGGAGTTTCCGTGGCAGATGCCAAAATACCGTATTTGCCGGCGTATAAGACGATTTTTTGGCCCTGAAAATACGTATTTGCCGGCGTATAAGACGACTGGGCGTATAAGACGACCCCCTAACATTTCCACTCAAAATACAGAGTTTGTTATATACTCGCCGTATAAGACTACCCCCCACTTGGAGGCATATTTTTCAGGGCCAAAAAATCGTCTTATACGCCGGCAAATACGGTACGCTCCTGTCCTCCCTCACCTTTGCTGTAATCCCCACATAGGTTTTGCTTTTACCATATGGTAATTATTTCCAAATCACAAGTGCAAACACTCACTCTGATTGGAAAATTAGCAGATTTCAAACTCAGGTAATTTGTCCCTAATGAGGAACTTGTTGAACTGAATTTAACAATTAACTCGAACACCCTTTGCTGCCTGCAGCGATGGGAGTGAAGCAGGGAAGGACAAGCCACGGGCCAGGACCAGGCAGGACGTCAGGCACGAGATGAAAGTAGGGATGGGGCAAGGTGCATCATGGGTCTGGAGCAACATCAGAACCTTGACTGCTCAAATGGATATGCATACAAATATATGCCCAAGTAGACATATAAAAGTATATGTACACTGAGTGGCCAGATTATTATGGTTTCTGAATGCATAACAATCTGGCCACTCAGTATATATATAGTAGAGGCCCGGTGCATGAATTTGTGAATGAGAGGGGTCTGGCCAGCCTGGCCAGGGGGAGGGGACATGGGCCGTTGGCCGGCCTGCCTGCTGGTCAAACTCCTGGTCGAGGGGACAATTTGCATATTAGCCTTTTATTATATAGGATATACACTGAGTGGCCAGATGATTATGGGTTCAGAGATCATCATAATCAGGCCTCAGTGTATATATAGCCAATCACAAATACATACCAAAGTAGAATCATATAAGCCTCCATGTACCCATCACCCAGCTCCCACATTATCAATTCATGGCTGCGCTGGTTTCTCTATGCCAGTGTTTCCCAAAGTGTGGTACACGTACCCCCAGGGGTACGGGAAGAGTTTGGTGGGGGTACGCGTTGCACCAGAGTTTGGTGGGGATATGCACTGCACCGTGCTTAGCTGCGCCTAATTCTATGTTCTCATGAGTCAAGTAAAGACAGTCTTGTGAGGCGTGAGATGGTCCGGTGTGCAAATAAGTGTTATTTATAATATAACTTTTATTTATAGTTTATTATGAATAATTTTATTTTTCGTTTATTATTATTTTGTGTATGTACCGAAAAAAGAAATATATTTTGATTGTTATTAAAATACATCCATTTTTTTTATGAGGGATACTCGGCGTTATGAAAATTATAAAAGGGGTACACATATGTCAAAAGTTTGGGAAACACTGCTCTATACCAAGGAGACCCAGAAAATGGACAGGGAGGAGTGAAAGAAAGAGAGAGAGAGAGAGAGAGAGAGAGAGAGATAGAGAGAGAGAGCAAAAGGGCAGGTGATGTGTCTCCTTTCTCGCATTCCCTGGGTTCCAAGCTCCTACCGGTGGAGGAGGGAGAGCTGAGGTTTAATTCCCTGCTGGAATGGTTAGTGTCCCCCACTTAGGTGTTTACCAGCCCCTGCCTCATCTCAAGAACTGATTCCCACACTAGCCAGTGTGGCTCAGTGGATAGTGTCAGCCAGTGGACTGACGGTCCTGGGTACGATTCCGGTCAAGGGCACGTACCTCGGTTGCAGGCTTCTCCCCGGCCCTGGTCAGGGCATGTGCAGGAGGCAACCAATCAACGTGTTTCTCTCACATTGATGTTTCTGTTTTTTAAAATATATTTTATTGATTTTTTACAGAGTGGAGGGAAGAGGGATAGAGAGTGAGAAACGTCGATGGGAGAACCATCGATCAGCTGCCTCCTGCACGCCCCCTACTGGGGATGTGCCCCCAACCGAGGTATATGCCCTTGACGGGAATCGAACCTGGGACCTTTCAGTCCGCAGACCGACGCCCTATCCACTGAGCCAAACCGGTTTCAGCGTGTTTCTCTCTCTTTCCCTCTCTCTAAACAAACAAAAAAGAAATGATTCCCAACTCACACCTGAGGCTCTCTAGGATCAACTCTGCTCCTTGGTCCCTCTAGAAATGCACTAAATAAGGTGACCAGACGTCCCGCTTTTGGCGGGACAGTCCCGATTTTCAACAATTTGTCCCGCGTCCCGCGGCGTTTTAAAAAAAAAGTCCCGATTTTTTGCCAAAAGCGGTTTGGCTCAGTGGTAGAGCGTCGGTCTGTGGACTGAAAGGTCCCGGGTTCGATTCCGGTCAAGGGCATGTACACTGGTTGCGGGCACATCCCCGGTAGCGGGTGTGCAAGAGGCAGCTGGTCGATGTTTCTAGCTCTCTATCTCTCTCCCTTTTCTCTGTAAAATATCAATTAAAAAATATTTTTTTTTTTAAAAAAGGCCCCATTTTTGCAAAGATCGGGACTTTTTTAAAACGCCGCGGGACGAGGGAAAATTGTTAAAAATCGGGACTGTCCCGCCAAAAGCGGGACGTCTGGTCACCTTACACTAACACCATAGCCATATGCAGCTGCTGACCAATTGAAATGTGGCCCGTGAGACCAAGGAATTAATTTTTACTTGATTTAACTAATTTAAATGTCTAAGAATGTTTGCAAGGTGAATCTACATTTTCAACTATGGATTTTATTAAAATCTAAATGCAGATCAAGTATTTCTGATAAAAATTTCTGAATTAAGACAGGCTGCAAGGGTCTGGATTTTGAAAACTTAATAAAAATAAAAGAATATAAAATGTCCATTAAGAATTTTAAAATATTGCCGAAACTGGTATGGCTCAGTGGATAGAGCATCTGCCTGCAGACTGAGGGGTCCCAGGTTCGATTCTGGTCAAGGGCATGTACCTTGGTTGCGGGCACATCCTCAGTAGGGGGTGTGCAAGAGGCAGCTGATCAATGATTCTCTCTCATCGATGTTTCTAACTCTCTATCCCTCTCCCTTCCTCTCTGTAAAACAATCAATAAAAAATATTTTAAAAAGGAAAAAAAAAAGATTGAGCTAATGTGAATCCAGAAAAATCCCCACCCAATTTGATGCCCAGCCACAATTCCCTTTAAAAAATTTTTTAAAAAAAAAATATTAACGAGCCAGTGTTGCTCAGTGGTTAGTGTCGGCCTATGAACCAGGAGGTTGCCATTCGATTCCCAGTCAGGGCACATGCCCAGGTTGGGGGCTCAGTCCACAGTGGGGGCCGTGTGAAGGAAGCAGCCAATCAATGATTCTCTCTCACCATTTATGTTTCTATCTCTTTCTCCCCTTCACTTCCTCTCTGAAATCAATAAAATATATTTTAAAATAAAATACTAATTACAAATGGAAATGATAATCTTGGCTATACAGGCATACCAGGTATTATTGAACTTCAATTTATTGCACGTCCCAGGTAATGTATTTTCATCAACATCAAGGCAAGACCACCATCAGCAAAAACATTGTGATTTGCTGAATAATTAAATTATTAGCATTTTTTAGCAATAAAGTATTTTATTTTACATTTAAAAATATATTTTTATTGATTTTATAGAGAGAGGAATGGAGGAGAGCGAGATAGAAACATTGATGAGAGAGAATCAATTGGCTGCCTCCTGCACACCATCTACTGGGGATCAAGCCTGAAACCCGGGCATGGCCCTGACCGGAAATAGAACCAGTGACCTCTTTGTGCATAGGACAATGTTCAACCTACTGAGCCACACAGCTGGGCTACAATAAAGTATTTTTCATTATGATCTGTACACTGTTGCCGAAACCGGTTTGGCTCAGTGGATAGAGCATCAGACTAAAAGGTCCCAGGTTTGATTCTGCCCTTTTGCTCTCTCTCTCTCTTTCTTTCACTCCTCCCTGTCCATTTTCTGGGTCTCCTTGGCATAGAGCAGTGTTTCCCAAACTTTTGACATGTGTACCCCTTCTATAATTTTCGTAATGCTGAGTACCCCTCGTCAAAAAAAATGGATGTATTTTAATAACAATCAAAATATATTTCTTTTTTCTTTTTTTGGTACATACACAAAATAATAATAAATGAAAAATAAAATTATTCATAATAAAATATAAATAAAAGTTATATTACAAATAACATTTATTTGCACACTGGACTATCTCACGCCTCACAAGACTGTCTTGACTTGACTCATGAGAACGTAGAATTAGGCGCAGCTAAGCACGGTGCAGTGCATATCCCCACCAAACTCCGGTGCAACGCGTACCCCCACCAAACTCTTCCTGTCCCCCTGGGGGTACGTGTACCACACTTTGGGAAACACTGGCATAGAGAAACCAGCGCAGCCATGAGTTGATAATGTGGGAGCTGGGTGATGGGTACATGGAGGCTTATGTACTTACTTCCAAGGGCATGTACCTTGGTTGCAGGCACATCCCCAGTAGGGAGTGTGTAGGAGGCAGGTAATTGATGTTTCTCTCTCATCAATGTTTCTCTCTTTCCGTCTCCCTTCCTCTCTATAAAAAATCAATAATAAATAAAATGTGGCTACAGCCTAAATCGGTTTGGCTCAGTGGATAGAGCATCAGCCTGCCGACTGAAGGGTCCTGGGTTTGATTCCGGTCAAGGGCATGTACCAAGGCAGCTGATCAATGATTCTCTCTCATCCATGTTTCTAACTCTCTATCCCTCTCTCTTCCTCTCTGTAAAAAATCAATAAAATATATTTCTTTTTTAAAAAAAACCTTTAAAAATGTGGCTACAGGGGAGACCGAAGCAAGATGGTGGCCTAGGAAGTCTCGCAGGCTGCCACCTCCTCAACAATTTGGAAAGAAACAACAGCTAAAATCGAAAGGGATAGCACCAGACCCACAGGAAAGCTGGCGGAATGGGAAGGCTACAACTAGATACCAAGCAGGGCGCCGCTGCTGCCATGTGGAGTTTAAAACTACGACAAAACCGAACCTGCCGGAGCCGCTGCCGCCAGGAATGAGGGAAGCCAGACCTCACTCCGCCCCGGGGTCCAGGGAGTGGGCCAGCCCCACCGGCCTTGGGAACCAGGGAGCTGATATGGGACCTCCGCCGCACCTTCGGCACCTGCCCACAACCATCCTGAGTAGCTGGTGAGGCGTCTCCCAGCTTGCTGCCAGCTCGGCCGGGTCTCCGCACGCACCTTACTGGTGGGGAGCTGGCGTGCAGCGCCTTCCGTTTGCGACACCCGGTGAGTCCTTGCGTCGCCGCCGCAGCCCGCAGCCAGCTGGGCCTGGTCTCCGCGCGCCATTCGCGGTGTCTTCCGGCCTGCAGCTGACTTCGCCCGGCCTCAGTGCACAGTGCTTGTGGGGAAATGGCACGACGCCTTCCCTTTGCACCCTGGCGAGTCTTTCCACCTCCACCACCGCCAGCAGCCGGCTCCAAAGCTTCCGCCACTACCGCCATGTGGATTTTAATACTACAGGGGAAATTGAGACACAGGAGCGACCATCGCTGCCACACCGGCCACCACCACCCGCCACCGCCGCCGCGAAAAAAGGAAATCCACCGAGAAGAGAGCTCACTACACCCTGGGCTCAGGGAGTGGGCGACCTCAGAACTTAGCCTCCACGTCTGCAGCTGCTCCGCTTCCACACCGAATGAGACACCTTTGAGGGCGGTATACCCACCTGCAGCCATCTCAGCCCGCCTGCAACCGTCCCAGCCTGCCCGCCGTGCAAGCAAGGAGCCAGCACGGCCCCTCCAATACGCGACCCCAGAGCCCCAGAGGGGCCGTGTGCCCTGGGTGAGCCATATGTCCCAGGGGGCCCTGTGCCCCGGGTGAGCCGTGTGTCCCAGGGGGCCGTGTTCCCCGGGTGAGCCATGTCCCCCAAAGGGGCTGGGTGTCCCAGGTGAGCCATGTGTCCCAGGGGGGCCTGTGCCCCGGGTGAGCCGTGTGTCCCAGGGGGCCCTGTGCCCCGGGTGAGCTGAGTGTCCCAGGGGAAGCAGTGGGAACCAGGAGGAGGGGCGGTGAGAACCAGAGGAGGAGCGGGCTCTATTTGTGTGGTCCTGAGATAGTCACCATAAAACAAGCAGATTGTCAAATGACAGGGGGGAGGGGAAGGAGACCCGGGGGGAGATAAGAGATCAACCAAAGGACTGGTATGCATGAATATAAGTACAACCAACGAACACAGAACTCTGGGGAGGGAGGGCATGAATGGGAGGTGGGGGGGGGGGTAATGGTAAGATATGTATACATATAATACCTTAATTTAAAAAAAAATTACAGAAAAATGTAAAATAATTTAAAATTTAATATGAGGCTCACATTATATTTCTATTGAACAGCGCTGACCTAGAACCAGAGTGCTCCATCACTTGCACGTGTCCTCAAGGAATATAATTCTGTTCCCAAACTCCTGCACTGTGACAGAGACCCAACTGCGGGCCACATTTCCTGCTGTACGGGGCCCACCTGGATTGTCCTGGATGACCATCTCCTGGGCCACCTTTTCTGATCTCTGTTGGAACATGTGGGGACCCCTGCTGTCCCATACCCATGAATGGTCAAACACCAAGTCGGGAAGACAGCCTGCACATAACTAGTTCAAGACGGAGAGGATGAGTTTGACCAGGCGGGGGGGTGGGGGGGGGGAGCCTCCAGGTTCTCAGGAGAATAGAATGAATGAAAAGTTCATTCACAACCACAGTCGGTTACCAGCCTTAAAGGGACCCTACAGCAAGTACCCACGTGGGTGGGGATCGTTAGAAGGACACTTGGGACACAAAGACCACAGAAGGTTCTTTGAAACAAAACTAAATTTATTTGCTTGACTGGAAAGGTACAAACAGCAAAAGGGAAGAAGTACATCAAATCGGGGGCGAGTCTGAGTTCAGGTCTCTGGTGGGCTTCTTTGTCGTTGGCTGTCGCACTGGTTCATTCTTCAGAGCGCGGTACCACGGCCGGAGACGTCCAGGATGGGCTGCGGAAGCTCCAGCGGGCACGGCGTCACTCAGGTGACAGAGTTGAGGCGTCTGAAGTCGATCAAAACTCTTTCCTCTCGGGATCCGTAACGCATTAGCATGGCTGACCTCATCGAGGAAAGCTCACTTATCTCTCTTGGAACAGTCAAGCCCAATGCCCTTCTTTTGGTGAGGGCAAAACATACACGTGCACTTAGAGAAACAAATTTGATGTGGACAGGTTGCCCTTCAAGTTGTAACAGGGCAAAACATGAGAGACACACAAAACCCGTACACGATGTTCAAAGTGACATGACACACGACAGCCAAGAGGGGGAGCAACCCAAATGCACACCATGCGGAATGGACAAATGGAGGTGGCATGTGCAGAGAACCAGAGAGCACTCAGACATGGGAAGGAGTCAAGGACTAATGCATGTTACAACGTGGGTGAACCTCAAAAACATGACGCCAAGGAAAAGAGGCCGGACACAAAAGGCCACGTGCTGTGACTCCGTTCCTAGGAAACATCTAGAAAGGGGAAGTCCGTCCAGACACAAGGCAAACTGGGGGTTACCGGGCTGGGGAGGGGGAATGGGAACCTAGTGCTTAAGGCTACAGAGATCTTTCGAGGTGATGAAATGTTTTCCCAACAGGGACGGTGGCAGCAAACACTACATTAGTAGATGCCACTGAATTATATACTTTACATGCATTATTCCTTAAGCAAATTACATCTCAATAAAAAGAAAGGGGGGAGAAAACAGAAAAGTTGAGGCATCTTTGGAGGCGCATTGAAAGCCCCCAGAGGCAGAAAAGAGGTGAGGGGCGGAGTGTGGAGCAATGGCTCAGCGAGCCGGGGGGGCAGGGAGGGGGAGAAAGAAAAGGGGCCAGGTTCCGTCTCAGACTCGAACAAGGCCCCCAAACAAGGCCGCGAACAAGGCCGCAAAAACGTGAAAGGCAGCCCAGGCCGTGTGGCTCAGTGGTTGAGCGTCCAGCCATGAATGGAGAGCTCGCCAGTTCAGTACCCAGTCAGGGCCCATCCCGGGTTGCAGGCTGGATCCCCAGGGGGCCGCACAGGAGGCCGTCCATGTTGCCTCTCGTGGATGTTTCTCTCTCTCCTTTCCTCTCTCTCTCTAAAATCAATAAAAACATATTTTTTAAAACTTGAAAGGCAAACAAATAAAACTCACTTCCAAATGGTTACCTACGTGCTTTTCTGCAATAAGCTACACTTCCCCAACTAGACACGACTGCATGGAGGGAGAAAACACGACATCCCAGACATGCCTCCGGCCAGGCCCGCTGCAGCCAGGAGGGAGGGCCGGGCTGTGGTGGGCGCCCGGGCACAGAGTCTCCCAAAGGCCCTCATCGCCCCGCCCGCTCTGCCCGCCCCCGGGCACACTGGGAGGGCTCCCGTGGCCTCCACACAGGGTGACACACATCACTCTCAGTCGTTTCCACCCTCTTCATAAACACACTTGTAACCATGGATTCCATACACTGCGGCGCCAAAACCATTTGGACTAAATGAGCAAAAGCTAAAGTACATTCTGCAGAAAGTTTCTAACATTTCATAGGTCCCTTCAGGCCACGTCGTCATGTCCAGGGAAACCGCTAGAAAGGCGGTGCCCCGCCCGTTGCCCGCTCAGGCACGGACGCACAGCAGCCTGAGTGCTGGGAGCCGGCCAGACGCCAGTCCCCGCGGGCCCTGCGGCCCCGCACCGGCCTCGGGAACGGAAAGAGCCCGCTGGCCGCCGGGACAGGCGCTGGGCTCAGGCAGGGCACCTGGACGACACGAAACATGGCAGGGACCTGCTGCCCGCAGGCAACTTCCAAGTGCTTCAGAAGGCACATTTCATGGGACGTGCGTAATGCAGCAAACACATAAAATCCCAACTCATTTTGCAAATGCATATAACAGCAAACAGTTAAAACCCCAACTCATCTTGCAAATTCATATAACAGCAAACAGGTAAAACCCCAACTCATTTTGCAAATTAATATAACAGTGAACAGTTAAAACCCCAACTCATCTTGCAAATTAATATAACGTTATCAACATTGTCAAGTTAATTGATTCAGAAAACCGGAGGCTTCAGCAGGTTACACTGAGCCAAGTGTGGATTTGATACACTTGAGAACATTAAAATGGAAATCACTCTGACAACGGCAGCAACCAAAACAATAGTGCAAGCACAACAATCCCGGGTTATTAAGTCATCCCCACTTCTATGTGAGAGCCACCGGGCTGTGCTTCTAAAATTGATCGTCTAAAAGCTGCACATCTAAAACCGAAAATACTGACACATTAGAATAACCCTGAACGAAGGAAGATCTCAGAACTCATGTGGCAGGTGCTCTTTGGTTTCCACCAGAGAGAGCGCAAGGCGGGACTCAGCACCCGGGAGCGCCGGGCAGGCCGCCTTTCCCGGTGCCCTGGGCCTGGCCGGCCGGCTGCTGGCCCCCATCTGGCTGAGCTGGTTGCACCGACGCTGCCCCCACAGCCTCGGAAAGCAGCACGACCTGCCCCTGCACCACCCAGGACTGTGGCAGCTGCTGCGAGGCAGACGGGAGCTGGACCGGCTGCGGGGCAGGGCTGTGCCCGGGCCCGGTCTGCACGGAGCCAGGCTGGGGCTGCGGGGCGCTACGGACTCTGGTGACCTCAATGACAGCCACCTGCTGGGCGGGCGGGCCTTTGGGTGGCCGGCCGGCACCCCGAGCCCTGGACACCCGCACCACGGCCTGCGGACGGCGGGGAGCGGGGGGCGGCGCGGGCGGCGGCTGGGTGACCAGGTGGCAGAGCAGCTGCTGCGGCTGCTGGGCCTGCTGCAGGGCGGCGGCCACGTCCGAGCCCTGCGGCACCCACAGGACCCTGATGGGCCGCAGGCTGGAGAGGTGGCCCAGCACGTACTGCTCGCCGCCCTGGGAGGCAGCCCGCGGGGCGGCCGGCCCCGGCTTCTGGGGCTGGCCTCGGGGGGGCTGGCGGCCGGGCCTCGCCCCTGCAGGAGCCCTGGCCCCTCGGGGGGAGGCCTGAGCGGGGTCGTGCTCTCTCACCACGGTGCGGACGATGCGAACGGGGCCGATCAGCTGGACGACCTTGGGGTCCGCAGCGGTGTCCTTGAGCTGGATGAACGGGGTGACGTGGGACGCGCTGGCCGAAGACACGGCGGCGGCCGCGGGACGTGCGCGGGCCCGCTTCACCTCCACGGAAGGTTTCTTGGGAGGACGTGGTGGCTGGCAAGCAGGGGCAGGAGAAGGAAGCACTCGAACCATGATCGGCTGCTGGGGAGGAAGAGGCTTCCCGGAGTCACCCTTACCGGATCTGCAGGGGAGGCTGAGCGCTGGAACCATGATCGGCTGCTGGGGAGGAAGAGGCTTCCCCGAGGCACCCTCACCGGAGCTGCAGGGGAGGCTGAGCGCTGGAACCATGATCGGCTGCTGGGGAGGAAGAGGCTTCCCCGAGGCACCCTCACCGGAGCTGCAGGGGAGGCTGAGCGCTGGAACCATGATCGGCTGCTGGGGAGGAAGAGGCTTCCCGGAGTCACCCTTACCGGAGCTGCAGGGGAGGCTGAGCGCTGGAGGAGTGCGCTGGCCTCCGTGGCCCAGGGCTGCGGACGGAGTGGACACGGCCTGCGGCTGCTCTGCTGCTGTCCCCGGACACGGCTGGCTGAGACTGGCGGAGACCCGGGAGCCCTGTGGCACCCTGACTCGACGTCTGTCCCTCTTCTTCACCGGTTTCTTGGACTGCCGGGCTGTTTTCCCAGCGGCCGCCTTTGCCCCAGACAGGCAACTGTAGGAATGGTCGCTTATGTAGGACGGCAGGTGCGACTTCCGCCTCCCACATCTGACTTTCTCCCGGGGCCCTTGCCCAGAGATGAACGGGTCATTCAGAGACTGCATGACGGTCGGCTTCGTTGTCGGGGACAGAGTGCCAGCCTGGCATTCACATGGAGAATCATCTTGTTCCTCCAGGGCTGGCCACACTATGGAGTGGGCATCATCGTAATTGAAAGGCCAATCTTCCGCCGCGTATTTCTCGAAATCGGAAGGGGAATGCAAGCCAAAAGGTAGCCGTTCCCACACATCTACGATATTTTCTTCTATGAACATGTTAAGGTCATCCAGGTGATCTGCCTGACCCTCTTCGTTTCTTTGGTCAGGAGCCCAGGCCCCTAGCTCCGGAGGGGGTGGGCTCCAAACCTGCGGCTGCGGGTTCGGGGAGGCTGCGGGATCATCCTGGAGGCTCCCTTCCATCGGGGGAGCGTTCATCTCTTCCCAGTCACAGAGCAGCTTGTCTTCGATGCAGGCTGCTGATCCGGAAGGATCGAGGCGCAGGGGCTCAGCGGGAGCTAAGATGGGTTGGCTCTCAAGGGAAAGTCTGTCCTCCTGGGCCGGTACCTGGTCATCGCCGGTCACGGAGTGCACATCGGAAGCTAGCGTGCGCATGGTTGGGCGCAGGAGCACATGCCTGCTTTGGAAACCGCTGCAGTCCGAGTTCGTGCACAGTCTGTAGTCCCGCACCTCGGCGACGACACACCCGCCCTGAAAGATGTTAACCTGGGACTTGTCCAGGACTTCCACCAAATCGGGAGGCAGCTCCTCCGCATCCAAGTATTCCAGAAAGTCCCTTTCCTCGTAAGGCAGCAGGACCATCTCCGAATACACTTTCGTTTCGACCAGCAGCACCAGCGAGTACTGCTTCTCGCCCGGGAGCAGGTTGACCAGCAGACGGGGCAGGGACTCCCGCCTGGCCAGCTTCTCCAGCAGGTGCGCGCTGCGCGTCAGCTCCTCCGCCGTCTCGGGCTGCTTCCCGCGCTCCTCCACGAACATGTCGTACAGCTTCTCCTGCAGAGATTTCTCCTCAGAAGAGGACGCTTTCCGCTTGGGGGGCCTCCGCCGGGCGCCCTCAGCGGCACGGCCCGCACGGTCGAAAGCTCTTTGCATTGTGACACGAAGCGGGGCCCTAAGGGAAGAGAAAGCGTCAGGGTGCTGTCGCCGGGCGCGCTAGTCCGTCTGCAATGTCGTCTGTGGGATCCATGTATCGCTTTGCAAATGTTGCGACCCAAGAGAGCGGCGCCCGGCTTCACCTCAGAACGGACCCGAGAAACCCTCCGCCCCAAAGGCCGCGGCCCCTGAGCGCGCCCACCTCGTCCGCCAGCAACAAGGCCAGTACTTACGATCCGATCCGAGGCCGCGTGTCGTGCAGCAGCCGCCTGAAGCCGCCCTCACGGAGCCTCGAGCTTTGCAGCCTGGGCCGGAAGTGAGGGGGGGGGGGCTGCTCTCTTTTTCGCGCTCCCGGGCTGGCGGGTCATGTGTGCGCATGCGTGCTCTGCCCTGGCCTGCGCTTGGCGCCCTCTGCAGGCCGGCCGCGGGCCCGCCGTCACCCCCAGGGGGCGCCAGGCCCACCCGCACTTCCTGTTGTGGCGCCCACACTTTCCCCTGGACAGCCAGGCCTGGCGCCGCCCTTGTTTGTGCCTTCACCCCAAAAAGCAGGCGCACCAGAGCAGAAGCAGCCAGCACACACACACACACACACACACACGCACACGCACACGCACACACACATGTTTTAGGTGCGCTTTAAGTACACACCGATGTTGGCGGGAACGCGCTTGGGGACAGTCGTGGGAGACGCATTGCTTTTTGCCAGAAGCACTTGGTCAGGGGGTGGTCCCCGTTATTGGAACCTCTTGTCGTCCATGGCAGGGCTGTTCCTCGTGCCCCCCGGTTTAACACACACCAAGGGGTCCACAGTTATGGCTCCTGCATACGTGGAGGCTTTGGGGCGAGCAATGGAATTCATTGAATCGTCAGCAGGCTCCCGCCTAGTGGCATTCATACAGATGTGCACGCAGCGCGACATCCTTACACCTAAGTACTTACCTCCCATCTCGCCACCTATTACAAAACGGCATATATATATATTTGTAATAGGCATATATATATATATTTAAGTATGTGGCAGCCCTAACCGATTTGGCTCAGTGGACAGAGCATCGGCAGCCAGACTGAAGGGTCCCAGGTTCGATTCTGGTCAAGGGCATGTATCTTGATTGCGGGCGCATCCTCAGTGGGGGGTTTGCAGGAGGCTGCTGATCAATGTTTTTCTCTCATGGATGTTTCTTACTCTCTATCCCTCTCTGTAAAAAAATCAATAAAATATATATATTTTAAAATTACATGGCAGAGCCAAAATCGGTTTGGCTCTATGGATAGAGCGTTGGTGTGTGAACTGAATGGTCCCGGGTTCGATTCTGGTCAAGGGCATGTACACTGGTTGCGGGCACATCCCCAATAGGGGGTGTGCAAGAGGCAGCTGGTCGATGCTTCTCTCTCATCGATGTTTCTAGCTCTCTTTCTCTCTCCCTTCCTATCTGTAAAAAATCAATAAAATATATATATTTTAAAAATTATGTGGCAGGTATGTTATAATGTCTATGAATTACAGTGCAGGATTGAACTATTTCTTTTATTTCTTGATTTGCATCTGAGCGGGTGGAGAACTGTTGTTCCAGGTGATGGCAGCTAATTTAATTGATTGCTATAAGTGTAGACCTGAGCTACAGTCCCAATGGTGGATTTGGATGGTATGGGGTCTTAGAGAATTATTGCGACATTGTTTTCCATTACCTCTGTTACTTTCAAATCTGCCAGCCTTCTTGGGCAGCTTTTTAAAAGAAACTCTTGATGCTTACATGTAGACAGAATGAGAAAATGATATGTGTAGTGAAGTCTCACAAATGAGAAGAATCCCAGACAATTTGGTACAACTCCCGAATTACAGACTACTATAAAATAAATGCGCTTTTTCATCAATAGCAATGATGATAATTATATACATCGTAGATACGTTTTATTGAAATAGGATTAAAACTTCTCCATCAGGAGTTCCTTAAAGATGACCTTCATTTGGGAATAGACAAGAATAATTTTCTTCTGGCATATCAATTGTCTTTGAGCAAATGTGCACTTGTGGAGTACCTCAAGGGGGCTTGAAATCAGTTGAGTTTCTTAACTCTTTTAAACATCTTTCCCTGCCTCTTTCTTCCCAACTACATGCTCTAACTTAGGCAAAGCATAAGACTGCATAGCTAAATCATATTTTGCTATCCAGCAATCTAAATATCCAACTTTAATAAAGCCCCAATTATTGACGTCAGCATGAGCTCTGACCCTCATTCCTAGCGCTGCCTTATTCTTCCAACTTGAAGAGATGAACTTGGTTCCAACCTGACTCTTGCAGGCTCCTCAACAACCAGGATCCCTTTCACCTTCTGTCCCCAGGAATTTGTTGAGCGTTGGGTCTGGAAAAGGGTCATTCTGTAACAATATTCCATTCAGGCGGAGAAGCTCATTAGAAAGGCAAAGCTCTGCTTTCTTGTTGGTCTGAACTACACATTTTGTTGGATTGGAAGTGGCACAGTGGCCCTGTGTTGGGTCAGGTTATCCTCCTAAACCTTAAAGGAATCCAAGTCTTCTGTTGGCTGCTCCTGACTGGCAGACTGGACTCTCTGGCTTCTTAGCATGGCACAGGAGGAAGGCCGGGCCTAGGGTGAGCCACGTGGGGGGCCTGGAGCACCAGCATGTAGGAGACACCCACTCCCCGGGTTGTGCGAGTCCCAGGTCAGGGCCTTAGATGCTTCACTTGCCTCACGTTGTCGCAGCCCTGCAACTAGGCCTCTCGCCGCCTGGGCCTGCCTCTGTCCCAGCCTCATCTCTCTCTTTCATGTTTCTACTAGAAGCCTGGTGCACGAAAATTCATGTACTGGACGAGGGGTCCCTCAGCTCATCCTGCCGCCTCTCACAGTCTGGGAGTCCTCAGGAGCAGGAGGCAACTTGGCGATCAGGGGAAGGAGACCCCCATCACACCTCTGTTGCTGTCACTGCTGGCAGCACAAGCCTCGGCTGGCCCTGGTTGCCAGACCCTCAGGAGGCTCTGGGGGTGCTGGGCACCTGCCATCCAAGGTACAGGCAAGCCTCAGGCCAGCACTGGGTGGATGAGCAGCCAAAATCTATGGCTTGCCTGCACCTCAGGCTGGCCCTATGTGGCTGGGGGGTTAAGGGAACCGGGGGACTCTGGAGTCAGATGCGTGGAGTGGCCTGATTCACCTGGGGGCTCACCTGGCTGTGCTGTGTGCCGGCCACCCCAGCGGAGCTGAGAAGGCTAGGCACTGCCATCTTGTGGCTGTGGGCACTGCCATCTTTGAGGGTGTGACAGTCAATTACCATATTCCTTCCTTATTGGCTGTGGGTGCCACCAACTTGTGAAGGAGTGAAGGTTAATTAGCATATTTCCTCTATTAGATAGGATGCTCTGAACATAATCAGCATGCCTCAGACAGGCCTGCTTTGTCAGGGTTCTGTGCCCTTGCAAAAGCCTATTTCCTCTGCTGAGAGGCCCCTGTCTGCCTAGTCACCTGCCAATCCCCATCTAGCACCTCAACTACCCCTTCCTGCCCTCCAGGAAGCATGCCTCCTTCTCTCTGCTCTCCTGCAAAGCACCCCTACCTCAGGTCCTATGAGAGCCAGGCTCCATTTTGGAAAGACATTGAATGTTTGCATGCTTTCTCCACACACAGCCCTGGATTCTCTGAGGGCGATGAATGATGTCAGTGCCATGTCCGTTTGGTCACCAACCTGGTTACTGCGTGGCCCAAGGTTGGCATCTAGCTTGAAGGAGTAATTGACTCCACACTCCAGTTACCTCAACTCAAGACTCATAAGCACGCCGTGAAGGAAATCTTTCATCCTCCCTTTAGCGGGAGAGCAGTACCCAGAGCCAGGTCTTGTGACTCAGCCAGGTCTTCTGACTCTGGGGCTGCAGGTGCCCGCCTTCTGAACCAGGTCACTGTTGACAGTGGCTGTGGGGGCGGTTCTCCGCACTGTGGCGTGTTCAGCAGCATCCTGGCCTTGCCCACTAGATGCCAGCTGTGACCACCAAAATGGTCTGATATTGCCAGGTGGCCCCCGGGGGCAAATGGCCCCTGGATGAGAACTGCTCTGTAAACCAGGGGTTGTGCTTCTTAGCTGCCATGCCAGCGTGCGTGTCACTTAGGAGACAGGCGCATCTGCCCACCATGTCAGGGACGTGCTGGCTCTTCAGTTGTTGCGTGGGCTGTGTCTGAGGGTGGGTTTCCCAGAGGCGGCCCCGGAGGAGGTGATGTGAGCGCAGGTGGTTTGGGGAGCCACCTGCAGCAGTGCTGCTGAGGGCCATGGGAGCTGCCTCAGGGGTGGGAAGGAAGACAGTACAAGGCCACAGGAGGAGACTGCTGTGGACCCTGGTCCCCGCTGGGGGAGAATGTGTGAAGCAACGTTCTCCATGACCTCTGCTGCTGTGGAGTCTGCCTGCGGGGGCCTCTGGGAGGCAGCCCAGAACAAGCCTCAGGTTGCTTCAGCTCAGAGGCAATGCAGCTCAGGCGCTTCTTCATTCCCTGCCCTCTCACTGGCTGAGGGGCATTACTCCCTGTCATTGCCATGTACGAGGGCCACCCGTGCTGCTGTGGCCCCGAATGCCCTCGTACAGAGAGACACAATTGTCGGCAGTAAGACTGTCCATGTGTATAGAATGGCAAGGGTACGGGGGGATGGCTAGGGCACTGGCACCATCTGTTGCTCCTATGACTAAAGGAAAGTGGGAAAAGTCAGCCTTCACTCTTTAAAAAAAAAACTTTTGTTGATTGATTTTGATTTGAGAGAGAGAAAGAAACTTTGATTTTCTTCTGTTCCATCCATTTATGCATTCATTTGTTGCTTCTTGTCTGTGACCTGACTGGAGATCGAACCTATAACCTTGGCTATCGGGACTATGCCCTAACCATCTCAGCTTCCTGGTTAGGGCCACTCATTCTTTTTTTCTTTTTTAAAAATATATTTTCTTGATTTTTTTACAGAGAGGAAGAGAGAGAGATAGAAACATCAATGAGAGAGAAACATCGACCAGCTGCCTCCTGCACATCCCCTCCCTGGGGATGTGCCCACTACCAATGTACATGCTTTTGGCCAGAATCGAACCTGGGACCTTTCAATCTGCAGGCTGACGCTCTATCCACTGAGCCAAACTGGTTTCGGCAGGCCACTCATTCTTAATGATGCAGAGTAAGCATGTCAAATTCATGGCCCACGGGCCACATCAGCCCACAGTGAATATTTTTGCAGCCCAGTCAATATAATGGTATGTAAGAAATGTTTTAATAAATATTTTGTAACTTACTTTTTACAATATCCTATTATACGTAATCTATCTCTATATATATTAAAGCCTAAGCGACTGTCGCAACAGAAACAACTGAACGGATGACCGAACAGGCTGTGCGGGGTGACCAGGCCAGCAGGAGGGTTAGTGAGGGAGGACCAAACAACTGAGCAGTGGGCTGTGTGGGGTGACCAGGCCGGCAGGGGGGTTAGTGAGGGACAACCAAATGACTGAACGGAGGGCTGCCTGGAGTGACCAGGCTGGGGTTGGGGGGCCAGTTTAGGGTGACCAGGCCGACGGAGGGGGTGTGGGGGCAGGCTGGTGGGGAGGCAGTTGGGGGTGACCAGGTCATTGGGGGGCAGTTAGGAGTGATCAGGCAGTCAGGCAGGTAAGCAGTTAGGAGCCAGTGGTCCGGATTGTGAGAAGGATGTCCAGCTTCCCACAGGGATCAGGCCTAAACTGGCAGTTGAATATCTCAAGAGAAGTCCCAGATTGGAGATGGTATAGGCTGGGCTGAGGGACCCCCCCCCCCACACACACACCATGCATGATTTTCAGGCACTGGACCTCTAGCATATATATAAAAGCTAAGTGACCAGAATGGGGGAAAAATTGGAACAACTGGTTGCTATGTGGTGCACTGCAGCAGCCAACTGGCCCAATGTGGGCTCTGATCGCCCCCCCCCCACAACCACCTGTGGCTCCTTCCCCCAGCCAGCTCTGCCCTTGATTGCCCCCCCCCCCCTGCAACTGGCCCAGCCCCTGATGGCCCCCATGGGGCCAGCTGGCCAGACCCTACCTGTGCACAAATTTGTGTACCAGGCCTCTAGCTACTAATAATGAACTACAATGTTTGCTAATGACTGGTTACTATAATCATGTTGCCTTCATTTCCCTTACACACCTTACATGCCTTACGTGCCTTATGTGCCTTACATGCAAGTGCATCATTTCTCTCCGCTAATAGCAGTGAAAATTTTAGCAGCCAATTGCCACATCATTAGTCTTGAACTAACTTGCTTGGTGTGCACAACAGGAAATATTTCACTTTTATTATTTTATTTTTTGGAGATATTCTTTCTTTCTTTCTTTCTTTCTTTCTTATTTATTTTTTATTGATTATGGTATCACATAATTGTCCTCATCCCCCTATTCCCATCCCAAACCCCCCCTACATATGCCCCCACCCCCCTGTTGTCCATGGCCACTGGCCAGGCCCATGTGCATGCACACAAGTCCTTTGGTTGATCTCTTCCCCTTACCCCCACCCTTCCCTACTTTCCCTCTGAGGTTTGAGAGTCTGATGGCTGCTTCTCTTTCTCTGGGTCTGTTTTTGTTCATCAGTTTATATTGTTCATTATTTCCTCTAGATGTGTGAGATCATGTGATCCAAGAAATACCCTTGTAAGAACCTAAACTGCAACAAGCCATAATGGTTATGCTGAGAGGCAAGGAAATATTTCACTTTTAGAGAATAAGAAAAATAGTTTTACTTGCATTATGCTTATTAATTTGTGCAGTTATTCAGTGACTGGTAAGTTAATGTTTAAGAAAAAAATTCATTTTTATTAAAATGTTCTATTATTTTACTAGAGGCCCAATGCACAAAATTCATGCACAGGGGGCGGGGTGTCCCTCAGCTCAGCCTGAACCCTCTCCAATCTGGGACTCGAGGGATGCCTGACTGCTTATTTAAACTGGCAGTCGGACATCCCTCTCACAACCAGGATTGCTGGCTCCCAACTCCCGACACAGTTAGGCGTCGATCAGGCTGCCTGATTGCCCCTAACTACTTTTGCCTGCCAGCCTGATCACCCACTAAACCAGGGGTGGGCAAACTTTTTGACTCGAGGGCCACAATGGATTCTTAAACTGGACTGGAGGGCTGGAACAAAAGCATGGATGGAGTGTTTGTGTGAACTAATATAAATTCAAAGTAAACATCATTACATAAAAGGGTATGATCTTTTGGTTTTTTTTTTAATTCAATAGTTTTATTCACCAGATCCGGCCTGCAGGCCATAGTTTGCCCAGCCCTGCACTAAACACTCCCCTGCCAGCCTGATCAATGCCTAACTGCTCTCCCCTGCCAGCCCAATTGCCCCTAACTGCCCTCCCCTGCCAGCCTGATCATCCCCAACTGCCCTCCCTTTCAGACCTGGTCCCTCCTAACTGCCCTCCCCTGCAGGCCTGGTTGCCCCCAACTGCTCTCCCCTACTGGCCATCTTGTGGCAGCCATCTGTGTCCACATAGAGGTGGCCATCTTGTGTGTTGGGGTGATGGTCAATTTGCATATTACCTCTTTCTTATATAGGATGTTAATGATTACTCATTTATTTCAGCCCTTTATATTCAGCATGTCTCTATTGAAATAAACCTATGCTTCTATGAAAATTAAAGGGCTTTTTTGCTTTTTTGGTGGCCCATATAAACTTAAACCTTGTTTATTTTTCCTGTGTTAGCCTTTGAGTTTGACATGCTTGGTGTAGAGAATTAATATATCTGGGCATAGGGAAAAGTGAAATTGTACTCTATCCAAGTGAAATGAGCAACTTTTTTTGTCAGCTATTAAAACCAACACAGCCAAAAATGGAGGCTCTGACCCACTGCTCTCTTCCTGCTGGGAGGGCTCCAAGATTGTCTGGACTACAGGTGCATTGGATGAGGCTCTGAACCCGGCTGTGCTTGTATTCCAGTGTGCATTAGTTGGCCTGGCAGTGCTCATCATGGCTCAGCCATTCCCTTCACTTGAGCTCCCTAATTCCACAAGATGGGGGCTTTAAAACAGTTACTGCGCATACCATCCTTGGAACTTTCCAAGTACATTAATAAATATGCTCATGTAACCAGTACCCAAATCAAGAAATAAAGTATTACCTGAACTTCAAAACCCCCATCATGTCTGATTCCAGTAATCTCACCATCACCTTCCACCAAGGGCAACTACTATGCTAACTTCTGATACCATGATTTCATTTTGCCTGTTTTTGAAATTGATGTTTGGCTTTTTTCATTCAATATTCACCTGTCTTGTGTGTGGTTCCAGTTGGTGCATCTCCAAGAAGATAAGTACAATGTTTTTATTAACCCTACTTAAGAGATAAGCAAACTGAGTCACAGAGAGGTTAAGCTAACTTTCTCAGAATCACACACTAGCAAGTGGCACAGCTGAATTTTGAACCCAAATAGTTTGACTCCATTCCATTAACCAATTTTCTATACTGCTCCTCATAGGTATTTACTTAACATCTATCTCTTCCACTGTAGTGTAAGCTCCATTTTGACCCAGCACCTAGCATTTAGCACATCCCAGATGATCAATAAATATTTACTGAGTGAATGAGGAATGAATGAATATCAGATGGGCCTGCTTCTACAATTCAGTGTTTTTGTCTAGAGCAGTGGTCGGCAAACTGCAACTCGAGAGCCACATGCAGCTCTTTAGCCCCTTGAGTGTGGCTCTTCCACAAAATACTACGGCCTGGGCGAGTATTTTGACAAAGTGGCGTTAGAAGAAGTTTAAGTTTAAAAAACTTGGCTCTCAAAAGAAATTTCAATCGTTGTACTGTTGATATTTGGCTCTGCTGACTAACGAGTTTGCCGACCACTGGTCTAGAAATGCATCAGAAGGCTCTGTATCTTCCTTTTGTTCTTCTTGATTATGGCCATCTCCTTTAGTTTTATATAAATGCTAACATTTAATATATAAACATGGTCTAAATAGTATATCTTGTAAATATAAAGATACTAGGGGCCCAGTGCACAAATTTGTACACCTTGAAAGGAACTGTGGGCCATGAGGCTTTGGTGGGCACAGGGGCAGGTCTCAGTCCATCCTCTGTGCCCCTACCTAGCACCTCCTGCTGTAGCCCCTGGTCCCCTGTCTGCCAGAAGCCCTGCCACCTGTGGTCACTGCCCCCTATAACCTTTTTCGCCACAGCGCCATATTGAAAAAGATTTGCTTCTATGGGCCTCATCTTCTCCTCCCATGTGAGGGAGACACAAGGGGAATGCTATTTGGCCACAGCTCTAGGAGTTGGAATGACCCCTCCATGAGCTCCTGCCTCTACAAGTCTCAGAGCAGTTAGAAATGATTACCGTGCTCTTAACCCTCAGCTTCCTGTGCAAAATGTCGATTCCCATAGACAGTTGATCTCCTGAGACAAGAAGAAAATCCTGCCATTTGCAACAACATGAATGGACCTGAGGGCGCTATGGTAAGAGAGTTAAGTCAGTCAGAGGACAAGTCCCACATAGTCTCACTTACATGTGGAATCTAAACCCTCCCACCTCCACCCCCCCCCCCCAAAAAAAACACTCACAGAAAAAGAGATCAGATTTGTGGTTATCAGAGGCAGGGAGGGGGTGGGGAGAGAGGGGATTGGAGCAAGTTGGTCAAAAGTGTTTGGGATGTGATAGACAATATGGTGACTACAGTTAACAGGGAGCTGTACTTTCCCACTCTTATACTTGTCTGTCCCTGGCTCTTTATAGCTCTTCAAAGCAGTTCCAATAACCTAAGAGCAGTTTTGCAAAAAGTCACAGATACCCATTAGAACCAAAAGCGCACAGAAGCCAGGAGCATGTAGAAACTGTAAATGGGACGCAAGGGGATCAAAGCGTATCCACCTCAGAAGGTGATATGCCCTAGCAGAGGCTAACCCTGGAGGGTAAGGGGTGGTTTTTTCCTACAATGGAGTGAAAACTGTATATGGAACAAACTTGAAGAGGGGGTTCTCACTTTCTCTCCAGAAGGCACAGACAGGAGTGGGCCTGGAAGCAAGACCAAGAACTGGGATGTGGCCTGGCCGCAGTAGCTCAGTGGTTGAGTGTAGAAGGGGTAAAGAATTGATATATCTGGTAAAGAATTAATATATCTGGGCATAGGGAAAAGTTAAATTGTACTCTATCCAAGTACACGAGGAGGTCACGGTTCAATTCCTGGTCAGGGCATATGCCCGGGTTCCGGGCTCAAATCCCCGATCATTCAGGAGGCAGCCAATCAATGATTCTCTCCTATCATTGATGTTTCTCTCCCTTTCCCTTCCTCACTGAAATCAATAAAGATGTTTTGTTTTTTTAAAAAGAAAAATAATTGGATGTGCCTTCGAACAGACCCCACTCTCCTCAACGAAGTGTTTAATGTCCTTAGTTCTTTTCTTTTAGACTATGATAGGACTCATATTTAGCATCCAGTTAAAAGTATTTTCTGTCTTGCCGAAACCAGTTTGGCTCAGTGGATAGAGCATCCGGCTGTGGACTGAAAGGTCCCAGGTTCAATTCCGGTCAAGGGCATGTACCTTGGTTGCAGGCACATCTACAGTAGGGGATGTGCAGGAGGCAGCTGTTCTTCCTTCATTGATGTTTCTAACTCTCTATCCCTCTCCCTTGCTGTAAAAAAATCAATAAAAAATATATTTAAAAAAGTATTTTCTGTCTTATGCCATTAAGTTATTCCCAACTGGCCAGTAAAGTCTTAAACACATTCTCACCTGCTGTTGTGGGGAAATGGAAGGTAGGCCACTACAAGGAGTGTGGCCTACCCCAGATCACCCTACATTGCTCCATGATAGCAGTGTCACATGGAGGAAGACTGGCTGCAGATCACGGTGACCCAGAGCAGGAGCTGGAGCTGATGAAGCAGCAATTGTGTCAAGTAGATAACTCTGGAGTAGATAGATGACAAACCCCTTTTCTCTGAGTATAATAGAAAAAAGTAACCTTTGATGAGAGTAAAGAGAAGCTAACCTGGGTTACACTTAAAGTGTCACACCTGATGTGAGAGGTTTTTACAAGAGATGACACCTTCATACCTTGGCCTTATAAGGGCCAGATTGTTATCAAAATGACAATGGTACAGGCATAGACTCTCTGAGACAGATGAAGAGATAATGAACAATATTTCCAGAAAAAAATGTAGGCCTGGAGTCATATCTAGCTTTTATATCTCGCAAAACTAAAATTACAGCTGGGGTTATCATCTTTTCTTATAAAACTGTAATTTGGTATTAGACAGTGTTATATACTTAGTAGCATTAGTCAGCCTTATTAAAACAGATCTGATGATACAATTTTTTCTTTTAGAAATATTTTAAGATTTTACCCTTTTCAAAATGTAAGGATGACAGAATAGGAGGTACTTTATTTATAGTAACTTCTTTGAGTAAAGTAAAATAGTGAGCTTGAATATACATATAATTTAATATGTAAATATATAAATATTAAATTTATATAAATATCATAATTATATATATTTAATAACAAAAGTTCATATTTCATATGAACTTAATATGTGAATAGACCGAATAGTGGAACAATTGAACAGCGGGTCTCTGTGAACTGACCACCAGGGAGCATGCATGCAACATGGTGGGCATTGGGAGCAGGCGGCAGAGTATGGAACATGGTGGGCAGCGGCTGCAGCAGGATGGTGGATCAGGTAAGTGGGGGCACCAAACCAAGGCAGGCACTGGTTGCTGTCATTGGGGCAAGCCTCTGGTGGTTACTGAAAATTCTTTGCTCCCACGTGTCATGGTCTTTTCCCCCCACACTTCCCCCCTGCACTCATACCTGCTGCTGGCCCCTGCCCCAATTGCTCAGCACTATCAGCAGGTGTGGTGGCTGCCAGTCCTGATAACCCCTCAGGACTTCTCCACCTCCCCCTGCTCCTGAGGGGCAATCAGGGCAGCAGCAGCTGCTGCTCATACCCACTGACGGCTCCAGCCCCAACTGTTCCACACTGTCAACAGGTGCAAGCAGGGCCAGCTCCATCAGCACATGAGAGCAGTAGCAGCAGTAGCAGGGCTGCTGGAAGACAGGGGACCAGGGGCTGGGGCAGGAGGTGCTAGGTAGGGACACAGAGGATGGGCTGAGACCTGCACTTGTGCTCACCACAGCCTTGTGGCCCAAGGTGCACAAATTCGTGCATTGGGCCCCTAGCATCTTTATATTTACAATATATACTATTTAGACCATGTTTATATATTAAATGTTAGCATTTATATAAAACTATAATATATACACCAATACATACAAGTATAATTTAATTTTCCTGACCACCAAACATACTTTTCGTTTTCTGAGCTACATTGGGTAATTCTTATAAAACAATGCAATCTATGGACTGGTTTCAATATTAGTGTTGTGAATAATAAAAAAGGTCTTTGGTTTTAACTCTCATCCTTGGAGACTTTTCTAAGTGGTAATATGAAGCCACTCTCCGACCTTAGCAGGTATGGCATGGTGGATGTAACTGAGTCTTTGAATGCTGATGCCAATCTGGCTTTGCTTCCAGATCCTGACCATCCATGTCATCTGCATAATAAGTCTCCTGGATATGAATATATTTTGGACTTGTTCATTTTCTTGTGATTTTCCTCTTTCCAGTATTTTGAGGGTCTGCTAATTGAGGTTATGATGCACTATACACCTCGTCTGAATAAGTGCTTCACCTTGGGGGGAAAAGGGATACAGAGCAGAAACTGTGATTCCTAAAGTCCTTGCTAGAATATCTGCCATCCTAGCTAATAAAGATGGAATATGCAAATTTACCATAACTCCATGACAAAGATGACGGTGCCCACAGCCAATACGGAGGGAATATGCAAATTGATGTGATAAGGCGAGAGGCAGAAAGGCAGCTCTAGGCCAGAGTGAAAGCAGTGCTGGCAGCCAAGGGAAGGAAGGCCTATTCTTGCACAAAACCTCATGTATCGGGCCTCTAGTTTTTAATATAAATGTTAGGAAGCCCACAGGCTTTTAGGTAGCACATTTTTTTTAAAAAAGGTATCTTTATTATTGAAAGTATTATAGATGTCCCCTTTGTTTTTTGCCCCATTTTCCCCTTCAACCCCAAACCCGCCCCTCCCAGGTCTTCACCAGTATATTGTTTATGTCCATGGGCTATGCATCCATGCAAATAAGTTCCCCAGTTAATCTCTTCCACCCCTACCCTGCCTTCCCTCTGAAATTTGTCAGCTGTTCTATGTTTCTATAGATCTGGATCTATTTTGTTCATCAGTTTATTTTGTTCATTAAGTTCCACATATTCCACATATGAGTGAGATCATGTGATACTTATATTTCTCTGACTGGTTTATTTAATTTAGCCTAATACTCTCCAGGTCTATCAATACTGGTGCAAATGTAAGTATCTTCTTTTTGAGAGCCATGTAGTATCCCATTGTGTAAATGTACCACAGCTTTTTATCCACTCATCTGCAGATGGGCACTTGGGCTGTTTCCAGATCTTAGCTATTGTAAATTGTGCTGCATTGAACATAGGGGTGCATATATACTTTCTGATTGGTGTTAATGAGGAAATGAGCAAATCAGACTACATCAAAATAAAAAGCTTCTGCAAAGCAAAATAAATCATCAACAAAATGAAAAGAGCCCACTGCATGAGAGAACATATTTGCTAATGATACATCTGAGAAGGGTCTACTTTCCAAAATATATAAAGGACTTCTACAACTCAACAAAAGGAAGACAGACAACCCAATTTAAAAATGGGCTTAGAGAGCCGAAACCGGTTTGGCTCAGTGGTAGAGCGTCGGTCTGAGGACTGAAAGGTCTGGGTTCGATTCCGGTCAAGGACATGTACACTGGTTGCGGGCACATCCCCGGTCGGGGGTGTGCATGAGGCGGCTGGTCAATGTTTCTCTCTCATCAACGTTTCTAGCTCTCTATCTCTCTCCTTTCCTCTCTGTAAAATATCAATAAAATATATATATTTTTAAATGGGCTTAGTGGGTAGAGTGTCAGCCTGTGGACTGAAGGGTCCCAGGTTTGATTCTAGTCAAGGGCATGTACCTTAGTTGCGGGCACATCCCCAGTGATGCAGGAGGCAGCTGATGGATGTTTCTAACTCTCTATCCCTCTCCTTTCCTCTCTGTAAAAAAAACAATAATAAAATATATTTTTTGAAAAATGGGCAGAGGACATGAATAGACACTTTTCCAAAGAGAACATACAAATGGTCAATAGACATATGAAAAAAATTAGATATCACCTTACACCTGTCAGAATGGCTACCATCAATAAATCTACAAAGAAGTGCTGGTAAGGATGTGGAGAAAAGGGAACCCTCATGCACTGTTGGTGGAAATTCAGACTGTTGCAGCCACTGTGGAAAACAGTATGGTGGTTCCTAAAAAATTAAAAATGGGCCTGGCCAGTGCAGCTCACCAGGAGGTCATGGTACAATTCAAAATCAGGGCACATACCTGAGTTGCGGGCTCAATCCCCAGTGACGGGCATGCAGGAGGCCACTGATCAATGATGCTCTATCATCATTTATGTTTCTATCTCTCTTCCCCTCTCCCTTTCTCTCTCTGAAATAAATAAAGCATTTAAAAATCCTATATAATAAAAGGCTAATATGCAAATAGACTGAACAGCAGAACAACTGAACAACCAATCAAAGCATAATATGCTAATGATATGCTAAGGTTGCTCAACTGCTCACTATGATGGGCACTGACCACCAGGGGGCAGACAGTCAACTGGTGGACCAGTTGTAATGACATGCACTGACCCCCAGGGGGCAGATGCTCTGATCAGTAGGTTAGCTTGCTGCTGGAGTCCAGCCAATCACTGAGTGAAATGGGCCAGACACACTCTAGAGTCCTCCCATGGCCCCTCCCTGGCCCAATCGTGCATCAATGGGGTCCCTCAGCCTGACCTGCACCTCTCGCAATCTGTGACCCCTCAGGGGGTGTTGGAGAGCCGGTTTCAGCCAAATACCACAGGCCACTCCCCTTGAGATGGTGCCAGACCCAGGTCTCATGGCTGGTGAGCACTTGCTATAGCAGCACAAGCCTCTCCTAATCAGGATTGATTGGGCAGGAGCCCACAGCAGGCACAGTGGAACCGGGATGAGCGGGAGGAGTAGGTAGGAGCTGCTGGCAGCGTTGGACTGAGGGTTTCAACCTGATCCCTACAGAACACCCAGAGGGACCTCACCCATGCACAGATTCATGCACCGGGCCTCTAGCTTAAAAATAAAACTGCCTTTTGACTCAATAATCTCACTTCTGGGAATATATCCTAAGAAACACAAAACACTAATTTGAAAGAATATATGCAACCCTATATGCAGCTCTATTGCAGCATTATTTATAATAGCCAAGATCTGGACACAGTGCAAGTGCCCATCAGAAGATGAGTGGATACAGAAACCAAGATGGCGGCATAGGTAAATACCTGAATTGCTGCCTTGCACAACAACTTCAAAACTACAACTAAAAGGCAAAACGGACATCATCCAGAACCACAGAAAGGCTTGCTGAGTGGAAATTCTACAACTAAAAGGAAAGAGAAAAGCACACCAAGACTCAGAGGAGCTGTGGAAGTAACGTCCGGAGGTACAGAGGTGCATTCATGGAGAGGCCTGGCAACTGAGTACACGGTTGTCTTTTTCAAGCAGGAGGGAGACAAAAGCTCCTGACTGCACCGAACTCCAGTTCCAGGTGAGACTCTGGGGACCCAGACTCATTAGGGGAGAAACTGGACTGTCTGGCAGTGGGCAAAACTCGAGGGCGGCTTTCTCTCAGAGGTGCTTGCAGCAATTATCAAGGGACACTGAGACCCGGGGGAGGGGCCTCTTAGGACAGGGATGATGGGAAGCCATTGCTGTTTGCTCTGCCTTGAGACCCCATCCCATGAAGTCATTGCTGTTTGCTCTGCCCTAAGACTCTGCCCCATCCAAGCTGAGTGCAGAGGCTTTTGCATATGAATGGCCTAGTCCTTTGAATTCTAAACTTACCTAACAAACTACAGCTGAATCAGTGAGACCCAGAACATCCAAAAGAAGGCCCAAGGCCCCACAGCAGCTTGCACTGCTTCACAGCTGGACCTCATCTGGGCACTTCCAAACCCCAAACAAAGAAGAGGAATCTGCAGATCTCTCTGTAGCTCCTGCTGGGTAGCCTCAGGCAAAGGCTAAATTAGCACCTCCTTTGCGATCCAAGAGCCAGTATACCCAGGGATCAGAGTAGGACCATCCAGATTACAACTCCTCAGATCCATAAGGGACACATTCAGTAAGCAGACTCAGTAAGCACCAAAGCCCCACTGAAACAAGGCCTACCTCATAAGGGTGTCTCCAGCACAGAAGTTCTCCCAGCATAGACACAGCTGATCCTCTCAGCCAATTGTCTTGGAGGTCAATTCCTCCCAGTGATACCAACAACAATCAAGGCTTAACTACAACAAGACTGTGCACCGGCCACAAAGGGGTGCACCAAGAGTGTCCACCTTGTGTAACTGGGGAGGCTGAGCCACTGGGCCCTATAGGACGCCTAGCACAAAAAGCCACTCTATCAACACAGGGAAGCAGCCAAAACACAGAGACATAGAAACAGGTCACAAATGAAAGAAATGGAGGAAAGCAAACTATTGGATATAGAGTTCAAAACCACTGTTAAAAGGTTTTTCAAGTATTTTCTAGAAGTTTCTAGATAAATTTAGTGAGACTCTTGAGGATATGAAGAAGGACCAACTAGAAATTAAGCATATACTGACTGAAATAAAAAATAATATACAGAGATCGAACAGGAGATTAGAGGATCACAAGAATCAAGTTAAAATTTGAAATACAAAGAAGCAAAAAACACCCAACTGGAAAAGAAAAAAGAATCCAAAAATATGAAGATTGTGTAAGGAGCCTCTGGAACAACTTCAAGCATACTAACATGCAAATTAAGGAGTGCTAGAAGAAGAGAGAGAGCAAGATACTGAAAACCTATTTGAAGAAATAATGACAGAAAACTTCCCCTACCTGATGAAAGAAATAGACTTACAAGTCCAGGAAGCGCACAGAACCTCAAACAAAAGGAATCCAAAGAGGATCAACCAAGACATATCATAATTACAATGCCAAGAGCAAAAGACAAAGAGAGAATATTAAAAGCAGTAAGATAAAAACAGTTAGTTACCTACAAAGGAGCAGCCGTATGACTGTCAGCTGATTTCTCAACAGAAACTATGCAGGCCAGATGGGAGTGGCAAGAAATATTCAAAGTGATGAATAGCAAGAACCTACAACCATGATTACTCCATATAGCAAAGCTATTGTTCAGAATTGAAGGTCAGATAAAGAGCTTCACAGAGAAGAAAAAGCTAAAAGAGTTCATCACCACCAAACCAGTATTATATGAAATGTTGAAAGGTATTCTTTAAGAAGAGGAAGAAGTAGAAAAGGGTAAAGATAAAATTATGAACAACAAATACATACCTATCAATAAGTGAATCTAAAAATCAAGTGAATAAAAAAAATCTGATGGACAGAATAAACTGGTGAGTATAATAGAAACAGGGACATAGAAAGGGATTGAACTGACACTTTTCGGGGGAAAAGGGGTGTGGGGGGTGCATAAAGAGACTGGACAAAAATTGTACACCTATGGATGAGAACAGGGGGTGGGGTAAGGGCAGAGGGTGTGATGGGAACTGGGTGGAAGGGAGCTATGGGGGGAGGAAGAGGAACAATTATAATAATCTGAACAATAAAGATTTATTTTTTTAAAAAGATGAGTGGATAAAAAAGCCGTGGTACATTTACACAATTGATTACTATGCGGTTGTAAAAAAGAAGGAAATTTTACCTTCTGTAACAGCATGGATGGGCCTGGAGAGTACAGTGCTAAGTGAAATAAGCCAGTCAAAGAAAGACAAGTATTACATGATCTTATTCATATGTGGAATCTAATGAACAAAATAAAGTGATGAACAAAATAGATCCAGAAACATGGATACATGAAACAGACTGACAGCTGTTAGAGGGGAGGGTGTTCGAGGACAGGATGAAAGAAAGTTAAAGGATTAACCAAAAAAACACATATACAGCCTTAGCTGGTTTTGCTCAGTGGGTAGTGTCAATCCTGGCTTCCATTTGGGTCAGGGGCCTATGTCTTGGTTGCAGGCTCCTCCCCAGCCCGGGCCCTGGTCAGGGCATGTGCAGGAGGCAACCAATGGATGTATTTATCTCACATCAATGTTTCTCTCTGTCTTTACCTATCTCTTCTAATCTCCCTAAAAATCAATAGAAAAATATCCTTGGGTGGAACCAAAACAAGATGGCGGCCTAGGTAGTCTCCTAAGCAGCTGTCTCATCAACAATTTGGAAAAAAAACAACAGCTAAAATCAAAAGGGATCACCTAAGACCCACAGGAAAGCTGGCGGAATGGGATGGCTACAAGTACAGACAAAGAAAACCGCCGCTGCCTCTATGTGGAGTTTAAAACTACAGTGGAACTGGAGCTGCCAGAGCCGCCGGAGGAACCACTGCTGCCGCCACCTCGAATGAGGGAAGCCCACTGAGAGCAGAGCGCGCTCCGCCCCGGGCCCAGGGAGTGGGCTGCTCTGGAGCATGGCCTCCGCGTCCGCAACTGTCCTGGCCTGCCCACTGTGGGAGCGAGGGAACCGATGCCGGGCCTCAGCTGCACCTTCTGCCACTGCCCAGAACAAAACGCCTTGGAGCGTGGTCTCTATGCCCGCAGCCATCTCAGCCCGGCCTCTGTGCCTGCAGCTATCCCAGCCCGCCCACCGTGAGCTGTGGGTCCTGGGGGTCCAATGTGCCCCGGGTGAGGTGTGTACCCCAAGGGAGCCGGGTGTCCCTGGAGAGCCGTGTGCCCCAGGGGGACTGTGTGCCCCGGGTGAGCCGTGTGACCCAAGGGGCTGTGTGCCCCTGGTGAGCCATGTGCCCCAGGGGAGCCGTGTGTCCCAGGAGAGCCGTGTTCCCCTGGGGGCCGTGTTCCCAGGGAGAGCTGTGTGCCCCAGGGGGCCGTGTGCCCCAGATGAGCCGTGTGACCCAAGGGGCTGTGTGCCCCTGGTGAGCCATGTGCCCCAGAGGAACCGTGTGTGCCCACGAGGCCGTGTGTCCCGGGAGAGCCATGTGCCCCAGGGTGCCGTATGCCCCAGGAGAGCCACATATCCCAAGGGGGCCGTGTGTCCCGGGAGAGCAGTTTTCCCCAGGGGGCCGTGTGCCGTGGGAGAGCCATTTTCCCCAGTGGGCCGTGTGCCCAGGGAGAACCATGTGTCCCAGTGTGCAGGGGAGAGCCGTGAGCTCCAGGGGGAAGTGTGCCCCAGGTGAGCCGTGTGCTGCAGGAGGTTGTGTGCCCCGGGTGGGCCGTGTGTCCCAGGGGGCCATGTGCCCCGGGTGAGCCGAGTTCCCCAGGGGGCCATGTGTGCCACGTGAGACATGTGCGTCAAGGGGGCTGGGTGTCCTGGGAGAGCCGTGTGCCCAAGGGGGCCATGTGCCCAAGGAGAGCCATTTTCCCCAGTGGGCCATGTGCCCCGGGTGAGCCGTGTGCCCCAGTGGGGGTCAGGTGTCCTGGTAGAGCCGTGTGCCCCAGGGGGCTGTGTGCCCTGGGAGAGCCGTGTGACCCGGGGGCCGTGTGGCCCTGTGAGAGCCGTTTTCCTCAGGGGGCCATGTGTCCCGGGTGAGCTGTGTGTCCCAGGGGGTCGTGTGTCTCAGGAGAGCCATTTTCCCCAGGGGGCTATGTCCCCAGGGGGCCCGGTGCCCTGGGTGAGCCGTGTTCCCCAAGGGGGCTGGGTGTCCCAGGAGAGCCATGTGCCCCAGGGGGCAGTGTGCCACAGGTGAGCCGTGTTCCCTAGGGGGCCGTGTGCCCCGGGAGAGCCGTGTGCCCCAGGGGGCCATGTGGCCCGGTGAGAGCCGTTTTTCTCAGGGGGCTGTGTGTCCCAGGTGAGCCTTGTGCCCCAGGGGGGCCGGGTGTCCTAGGAGAGCCGATTTCCCCAGGGGACCGAGTGCTCCAGGAGAGCTGTGTTCCCCAGAAGGGGCCTTGTGCCCTGGGTGAGCCATGTGTCCCAGGGGTTCTTGTGTCCAGGGAGAGCCGTTTTCCCCAGGGGGCCATGTGCCCAAGGAGAGCTCTGTTCCCCAGGAAGGCCGTGTGTCCCAGGAGAGCTGTATGTCCCAGGGGACCCTGTGCCCCAGGTGAGCCATGTCCCCCTGGGGGCCGTGTTCCCCAGGAGAGCTGTGTGCCCCATGGGGCCATGTGCCCCGAGAGAGCCGTTTTCCACAATGGGCCATGTGCCCCGGGTGAGCCGAGTGCCCCAGGGGGCCGTGTGCCCCGGGTGAGCAGGCGGTCCCAGGGGGCCATGTACCCCGGGTGAGCCGAGTGCCCCAGGGGGCCATGTTCCCCGAGTGAGCCGTGTGCCCCAAGGGGGCTGAGTGTCCTGGGAGAGCCATGTGCCCCAGGGGGCCGTGTGCCCCAGGGGGCCGTGTTCACAGGTGAGCCATGTCCCCCTGGGGGCCGTGTGCCCTGGGAGAGCCGTGTGTCCCATGGGGCCATGTGCCCGGAGAGAGCTGTTTTCCCCAATGGGCCGTGTTCCCTGGGTGAGCCATGTGCCCCAAGGGGGCTGGGTGTCCCGGGAGAGCCATGTGTCCCAGGGGGCCGTGTGTCCCGGGTGAGCCCTGTGCCCCAAGGGGGCCTGGTGTCCCGGGAGACCCGTGTTCCCCAGGGGGGCCATGTGCCCCAGGGGGCCGTGTGCCCCAGGAGAGCCGTATGCCCCATGGGGCCATGTGCCCCGAGAGAGCCGTTTTCCCCAATGGGCCATGTTCCCCGGGTGAGCTGTGTGCCCCCAGGGGGCATGTGCCCTGGTTGATCCGTGTGTCCCAGGGGGGCGTGTGCCCCGGTGAGCCATGTGTTACAGGGAGCCGTGTGCCCCGGGTGAGCCGTGTGCCCCAGGGGGCCGTGTGTCCTGTGTGAGCCGTGTGTCCCAGGGGGCCGTGTGCTCCAGGTGAGCCGTGTGCCCCAAGGGAGCCGGGTGTCCTGGGAGACCCGTGTTCCCCAGGGGGCCATGTGCCCCAGGAGAGCAGTGTGTCCCAGGGGGCCGTGTGCCCTGGGAGAGCCGTGTTCCCAGGGACTGTATGCCCCAGGGGACCGTGTTCCCAGGTGAGCCATGTTCCCCAGGGGGCCATGTGCTCCTGGAGAGCCATGTTCCCCATGGGGCCATGTGCCCCGGGAGAGCCGTTTGTCCCAGGGAGTCGTGTGCCCCGGGTGAGCCGTGTGTCCCTAGGGGCCGTGTGCCCCGGGAGAGCCGTTTCCCAAGGGGTCGTGTGCCCTGGGTGAGCCATGTGCCCCTAGGGGGCTGGGTGTCCCGGGAGAGTCATGTGCCCCAGGGGGTCGTGTGCCCCAGGACAGCCATGTTTCCCAGGGGCGCTGTGTTTCCCAGGAGATCCGTGCGCCCCAGGGGGCCGTGTTCCCAGGTGAGCCGTGTTCCCCAGGGGCCCCTGTGCCTTGGGTGAGCCGTGTGTCCCAGGGGACATGTGCCCTGTGAGAGCGGTTTTCCCCAGTGGGCCTTGTGCCCCGGGTGAGCTGTCTGCCCAGGAGGCCGTGTGCCCCGGGATAGCTGTCTGCCCCAGTGGGCCTTGTGGCCCGAGAGATCCGTGTCTCCCAGTGGGCCGTGTGCCCTGGGAGAGCTGTTTTTCCCAGGGATCCATGTGCCCCAGGTGAGCCGTGTGACCCAGGGGGCCGTATTCCCCGGGTGAGCGGTGTTCGCCAGGGGGCCGTGTGCCCCGGGTGAGCCATGTGCCTCAGAGGTGCCGTGTGCCCAAGGGGGGTGGTGGGACCTGGGGAGCCGTGTACACCAGGAGAGCTGTATGCCCCAGGGAAGCGGTGGGACCCGGGGGGACGGGTGTGAACCAGAGGAGGAGCGGATTCTATTTGTGTGGTCTTGAGACATTTGGACAGTCTGCAGCCATTAGCTACATAACACTCTGTTGTATTTCCCTACAAAAACAAATGAGAGAGTGTCCCACTTGAAATTTATATACGGAAAAAAGGAAAAGAGAAGGAAAAAAAAATCTGAGGAACAGAATAAAGTGATGAATATAGTAGAATCAGGGGCAAAAAAAGGGGAGTGGACTGATAATTATCAGGAGGATAAGGGGGTGGGGAAGCAGTGAGAGACTGGATTGAAATGGTATAACCAATGGATGAAGACAATTGGGGGGAGAAGGGGTAAGGGCAGAGGGTGGGAAGGGAACTGGGTGGTAGGGAGCTTTGGGGGAGAAAAAGGAGAAACAATTGTAATAATCTGAGTAATAAAGATTTATTAAAAATAATAAATAAATAAATAAATATGCCCAGCCAATGTTGCTCAGTTGTTGAGCATCAGCCTCTGAACCAGAAGGTCATGGTTTGATTCCTGACCAGTCCACATGCTCAGTAGGGGCCATGCAGGAGGAAGACAATCAATGATTCTCTCTCATTATTGGTGTTTCTATTTCTCTCTCCCTCTCCCTTCCTCTCTAAAATCAATAAAGATATATATATTTTAATAAATGAATAGCCCTTTGGCTAGAGTGTCATCATGAGAGACGAAGTTGCATGTTCAATCTCTGGTGAGGACACAGACAAGAAGTAACCAATGAATACATAAAAGAGTGGAACGTAAGCCGAAACCGGTTTGGCTCAGTGGATGGAGCGTTGACCTGCGGACTGAAGGTTTCCGGGTTCGATTCCGGTGAAGGGCATGTACCTTGGTTGCGGGCACATCCCCAGTGGGGGGTGTGCAGGAGGCAGCTAGTCAATGTTTCTCTCTCATTGACGTTTCTAGCTCTCTATCCCTCTCCCTTTCTCTCTGTGTAAAATCAATAAAAAATATATTTAAAAAAAAAAGAGTGGAACGTAAAATTGATGTTTCTCCCCCCCCCCCGGACAAATAAAAAAATCAATTAATCAATGAAATTTTTAAACAAAAATGAATGGCCCTTGCCAGTTTGGTTCAGTGGACAGGGGGTCAGCCTGCAGATCAACAGAATCCAGATTCAATTCTGATCAAGGGCACATATTCAGTTGCAAGCTCCTCCCCAGCCCGGGTCCTGATCAGGGAAGGTGCAGGAGAAAACCAATCTATGTGTTTCTCTCACATTGATATTTCTCTCTGTCTTACCCTCTCTCTTCCACTTTCTCTAAAAATCGATGGAAAAAATCCTTGGGTAAGGAAATAATAATAATAATAATAATAATAATAATAATAATGAGGAGGAGGAGGAGGAAGAGGAAGAGGAAGGAAGCTGACTTCTAGGTGCAACAGATGGTGCCAGTGCCCTACCCATCCCCCGGACCCTTGCCATTCTACACACATGGACAGTCTTACTGCCGACAATTGTGTCTCTCTGTACAAGGGCATTCGGGGCCACAGCAGCACGGGTGGCCCTCGTACATGGCAATGACAGGGAGTAATGCCCCTCAGCCAGTGAGAGGGCAGGGAATGAAGAAGCGCCTGAGCTGCATTGCCTCTGAGCTGAAGCAACCTGAGGCTTGTTCTGGGCTGTCTCCCAGAGGCCCCCGCAGGCAGACTCCACAGCAGCAGAGGTCATGGAGAACGTTGCTTCACACATTCTCCCCCAGCTGGGACCAGGGTCCACAGCAGTCTCCTCCTGTGGCCTTGTACTGTCTTGCTTCCCACCCCTGAGGCAGCTCCCATGGCCCTCAGCAGCACTGCTGCAGGTGGCTCCCCAAACCACCTGCGCTCACATCACCTCCTCCGGGGCCGCCTCTGGGAAACCCACCCTCAGACACAGCCCACGCAACAACTGAAGAGCCAGCACGTCCCCTGACAGGGTGGGCAGATGCGCCTGTCTCCTAAGTGACACGCACGCTGGCATGGCAGCTAAGAAGCACAACCCCTGGTTTACAGAGCAGTTCTCATCCAGGGGCCATTTGCCCCCGGGGGCCACCTGGCAATATCAGACCATTTTGGTGGTCACAACTGGCATCTAGTGGGCAAGGCCAGGATGCTGCTGAACACGCCACAGTGCGGAGAACCGCCCCCACAGCCACTGTCAACAGTGACCTGGTTCAGAAGGCGGGCACCTGCAGCCCCAGAGTCAGAAGACCTGGCTGAGTCACAAGACCTGGCTCTGGGTACTGCTCTCCCGCTAAAGGGAGGATGAAAGATTCCCTTCACGGCGTGCTTATGAGTCTTGAGTTGAGGTAACTGGAGTGTGGAGTCAATTACTCCTTCAACCTAGATGCCAACCTTGGGCCACGCAGTAACCAGGTTGGTGACCAAACGGACATGGCACTGACATCATTCATCGCCCTCAGAGAATCCAGGGCTGTGTGTGGAGAAAGCATGAAAACATTCAATGTCTTTCCAAAATGGAGCCTGGCTCTCATAGGACCTGAGGTAGGGGTGCTTTGCAGGAGAGCAGAGAGAAGGAGGCATGCTTCCTGGAGGGCAGGAAGGGGTAGTTGAGGTGCTAGATGGGGATTGGCAGGTGACTAGGCAGACAGGGGCCTCTCAGCAGAGGAAATAGGCTTTTTCAAGGGCACAGAACCCTGACAGAGCAGGCCTGTCTGAGGCATGCTGATTATGTTCAGAGCATCCTATCTAATAGAGGAAATATGCTAATTAACCTTCACTCCTTCACAAGTTGGTGGCACCCACAGCCAATAAGGAAGGAATATGGTAATTGACTGTCACACCCTCAAAGATGGCAGTGCCCACAGCCACAAGATGGCAGTGCCTAGCCTTCTCAGCTCCGCTGGGGTGGCCGGCACACAGCACAGCCAGGTGAGCCCCCAGGTGAATCAGGCCACTCCACGCATCTGACTCCAGAGTCCCCCGGTTCCCTTAACCCCCCAGCCACATAGGGCCAGCCTGAGGTGCAGGCAAGCCATAGATTTTGGCTGCCCATCTGCCCAGTGCTGGCCTGAGGCTTGCCTGTACCTTGGATGGCGGGTGCCCAGCACCCCCAGGGCCTCCTGAGGGTCTGGTAACCAGGGCCAGCTGAGGCTTGTGCTGCCAGCAGTGACAGCAACAGAGGTGTGATGGGGGTTTCCTTCCCCTGATCGCCAAGTTGCCTCCTGCTCCTGAGGACTCCCAGACTGTGAAAGGCGGCAGGATGAGCTGAGGGACCCCTCCTCCAGTACATGAATTTTCATGCACCAGGCTTCTAGTAGAAACATGAAAGAGAGAGATGAGGCTGGGATGGAGGCAGGCCCAGATATTAAGAGGCCTAGTTGCAGGGTTGGGACAACGTGAGGCAAGTGAAGCATCTAAGGCCCTGACCTGGGTCTCGCACAACCCGGGGAGTGGGTGTCTCCTACATGCTGGTGCTCCAGGCCCCCCACGTGGCTCACCCTAGACCCGGCCTTCCTCCTGTGCCATGCTAAGAAGCCAGAGTGTCCAGTCTGCCAGTCAGGAGCAGCCAACAGAAGACTTGGATTCCTTTAAGGTTTAGGAGGATAACCTGACTCCAATACAAGGCCACTGTGCCACTTCCAATCCAACAAAATGTGTAGTTCAGACCAACAAGAAAGCAGAGTTTTGCCTTTCTAATGAGCATCTCCTCCTAAATGGAATATTGTTACAGAATGACCCTTTTCCAGACCCAACGCTCAACAAATTCCTGGGGACAGAAGGTGGAAGGGATCCTGGTTGGTGAGGAGCCTGCAAGAGTCAGGTTGGAATCAAGTTCATCTCTTCAAGTTGGAAGAATAAGGCAGCGCTAGGAATGAGGGTCAGAGCTCATGCTGACGTCAATAATTGGGGCTTTATTAAAGTTGGATATTTAGATTGCTGGATAGCAAAATATGATTTAGCTATGCAGTCTTATGCTTTGCCTAAGTTAGAGCATGTAGATGGGAAGAAAGAGGCAGGGAAAGATATTCTTAAGAGTTAAGAAACTCAACTGGTTTCAAGCCCCCTTGAGGTACTCCACAAGTGCACATTTGCTCAAAGACAATTGATATGCCAGAAGAAAATTATTCTTGTCTATTCCCAAATGAAGGTCATCTTTAAGGAACTCCTGATGGAGGAGTTTTTAATCCTATTTCAATAAAATGTATCTATGATGTATGTAATTATCATCATTGCTATTGATGAAAAAGCACATTTATTTTATAGTAGTCTATAATTCGGGAGTTGCACCAAATTGTCTGGGATTCTTCTCATTTGTGAGACTTCACTACACATATCATTTTCTCATTCTGTCTACATGTAAGCATCAAGAGGTTCTTTTAAAAAGCTGCCCAAGAAGGCTGGCAGATTTGAAAGTAACAGAGGTAATGGAAAACAATGTCGCAAAAATTCTCTAAGACTCCATACTATCCAAATCCACCATTTGGACTGTAGCTCAGGTCTACACTTATAGCAATCAACTAAATTAGCTGCCATCACCTGGAACAACAGTTCTCCACCCGCTCAGATGCAAATCAAGGAATAAAAGAGAGCTGAAACCGGTTTGGCTCAGTGGTAGAGCATCCGTCTGCGGACTGAAAGGTCACGGGTTCGATTCCGGTCAAGGGCATGTACATTGGTTGCGAGCACATCCCCGGTAGGGGGTGAGCAAGAGGCAGCTGGTTGATGTTTCTCTCTCATTGATGTTTCTAGCTCTCTCTCTCTCTCCCTTCCTCTCTGTAAAATATCAATAAAATATATATTTTTAAAAAAACAAATAAAAGAGAGACCCAAGATGGCAACCTAGGTAAACATCTACTTGCTGCTGTGCACAATAATTTCAAAACTACAACTAAAAGACAAAACGTCTAAAACCAGAACCACAGGCAAGCTGGCTTAGTGGAAATTCTACAACTAGATGAAGAGAGAAAAGAGCATTCAGGGCACAAGCACTGAAAAATTGAGGTATGGGGGTGCGCACATGCGCGCACAATACAGGCTGGCAGCGGATCCTGGCTGGTGGTGGGTGTTGCTTTCTTCAACCTGAAGAGAGATAAGCTCCCTATCTCTCTGAAATCCAGTTTCTGGGGAGAAGCTGGAGTATCTGCCATCAGGTTGGAAAGTGAGAGTGACTTGTTTGTAGAGCTGCGTGCAAGAATAATTGTTTGCTGTGCTGGGGTGGGAGAGGCAGGTACAAGGTTGGAGAGTCAGAGACTACTCACTGCCAGCCATCACTGTTTGCCACCCCCTAGCCTAGTGACGCCCTGAGACTCCGCACCACACAATCTACAAACATGCCCAAGCTCCAAGCAGCAACTTTTGCATACAAATGGCCTTTTCTATTGCAGTTTAACCTAGCAAACTTGCAACCCGGTGCAGACAGCTCCAAAGCCTCCAAGCAGGGAGAGGACTGTGGTTCTTGCTGTAGCTCCCGCAGGGTGGCCTCAGACAGTAGCTGAACTGCACCCCATTGGAGATCCAGAAGACAGTGTACCTAGTGGTCAGTGTGAGACACCAGATTTCAACTCCTCACACCCATAAGTGACACATTCAAGAGGCAGACTCAGTAACCACCAAAGCCCCACTCAAACAAGGCCTTCACCATAAGCATGTCTCCAGCACAGCAGTTCTTCCATTATAGACACAGCGGGTCTTCACAGCCAATTGGCCTAGAGGTCAATTCTTCCCAGTGTACCAACAGCAATCAAGACTTAATTACACCAAGATTTTGCACTCAACCCACAAAGGGATATACCAAGAGTGACCACCTTGGGTGATTGGGGAAACTGAGCTACTGGCCCCTATAGGTCACCTACCACACAAAGCCACTCCATCAACACAGGGAGGCGGCCAAAATGCGGAAACACAGAAGCATGTTATAAGTAGGAGAGATGGAGGAAAGTAAACTACTGGACGACACAGAGTTTAGAAACACATTTATAAGGTTACTCAAGAATCTTCTAAAAAACATTGAGAAATTTGAAGAGACCTTCAAGGACCTTAATGAGAATGCCAAAAAAAATGGAAAAGGACCAGTCAGAAATTAAGCATACACTGTCTGAAATAAAGAATATACAGAAACTCAACTGTAGATCAATGTACCCCAAGAGTCAAACCAAAGATCTGGAACATGAGGAAGCAAAAATCACCCAACCAGAGAAGCAGAAAGAAGGAAAAATCCAAAAGTGTGAGGATACTGTAAGGAGCCTCTGGGATGGCTTTAAGCGTACCAACATCCGGATTTTCAGGGTGCCAGAAAAAGAGAGAGAGAGCAGGATATTGAAGGCCTATTGGAAGAAATAATGACATAAAACTTTCCCTACCTGTTTAAAGAAATAGACTTACAAGTTCAGGAAGTGCACAGAACCCCAAACAAGAGGAATCCAAAGAGGACCATACCAAGACACATCATAATTAAAATGCCAATGGCAAAAGATAAAGAGAGAATCTTGAAAGCAGCAAGAGAAAAACAGTTATCTACAAGGGAGTAACCACACAACTGTCAGCTGATTTCTCAACAGAAACTATCCAGGCCATAAGGGAGTGGCAAGAAATATTCAAAGTGATGAACAACAAGAACCTACAATCGCAGAAACCAGTTTGGCTCAGTGGATAGAGCATTGGTCTGCAGAATGAAAGGTTCCAAGTTCAATTCCAGTCAAGGGCATGTACATTGGTTGTGGGCACATCCCTCATGGGGGGTGTGCAGGAGGCAGCTGGTTGATGTTTCTCTCTCATCGATGTTTCTAACTCTCTATCTTTATCCCTTTCTCTCTGTAAAAAACCAGTGAAATATATTTTTTTAAAAACAAAACAAAACAAAAAAAAGAACCTACAACCAAGATTATTCTACCCAGCAAAGCTATCATCCAGAATTGAAGGTCAGATAAAGAGCTTCACAGACAAGAAAAAACTAAAGGAGTTTATCATCACCAAACCAGGATTATATGAAATGCTGAAGGGTATTCATTAAGAAGAGGAAGAAGAAAAAAAAAGGTAAAGGTAAAAATTATGAACAACAAAAAGACATTAAATACATACCTACCCACAAGTGAATCTAAAAATCAAGTGAATAAAAAATCCAAAAGAACAGAATGAACTGGTGAATATAATAGAATCAGGGACATAGAAAGGGAGTGGACTGACAATTCTCAGGGGCATGGTTGCTCGGGGTGCAATAAGAGATTGGACAAAAATCTTATACCTATGGATGAAGACAGTGGCAGAGGGGTAAGGGCATGGGGTAGGGTAGGGTGGGGAATCAGGTGGAGGGGAGCTTTGGGGGAGAAAAAGAGTAACACCTTTAATAATCTAAACAATAAAGATTATATATATATATATATATATATATATATATATATATATGTATATGTATATAATATATTCATAATGATGATAAAAAATAAAAATGAAAGTTTAATCCTGTACTATAATTCATAGACAGTATAACATACTTTAAAACTATATATATATATATATATATATATATATATATATATATATAATTTGTGTGTGTGTGTGTGTGTGTGTGTGTGTGTGTGTGTGCTGGCTGCTTCTGCTCTGGTGCGCCCGCTTTTAGGGGCGAATGCACAAACAAGGGCGGCGCCAGGCCTGGCTGTCCAGGGGAAAGTGTGGGCGCCACAACAGGAAGTGCGGATGGGCCTGGCGCCCCCTGGGGGTGACGGCCGGGCCCGCGGCCGGCCTGCAGAGGGCGCCAAGCGCAGGCCGGGACAGAGCACGCATGCGCACACATGACCCGCCAGCCCGGGAGCGCAAAAAAGAGAGCAGCTCCCACCCCTTCACTTCCGGCCCAGGCTGCAAAGCTCGAGGCTCGGTGAGGGCGGCTTCAGGCGGCTGCTGCACGACACGCGGCCTCGGATCGGATCGTAAGTACTGGCCGTGTTGCTGGCGGACGAGGTGGGCGCGCTCTGGGGCCGCGGCCTTTGGGGCGGAGGGTTTCTCGGGTCCGCCCTGAGATGAATCCGGGCGCTGCTCTCTTGAGTCGCAACATTTGCAAAGCAATACATGGATCCCGCAGACGACATTGCAGACGGACTAGCGCGCCCGGCGACAGCACCCTGACGCTTTCTCTTCTCTTAGGGCCCCGCTTCGTGTCACAATGCAAAGAGCTTTCGACCGAGCTTTTGACCGGGCGGGCCATGCCGCTGAGAGCGCCCAGCGGAGGCCCCCCAAGCGGAAAGCCTCCTCTTCTGAGGAGAAATCTCTGCAGGAGAAGCTGTACGACATGTTCGTGGAGGAGCGCGGGAAGCAGCCCGAGACGGCGGAGGAGCTGACGCGCAGCGCGCACCTGCTGGAGAAGCTGGCGAGGCGGGAGTCCCTGCCCCGTCTGCTGGTCAACCTGCTCCCGGGCGAGAAGCAGTACTCGCTGGTGCTGCACGTCGAAACGAAAGTGTATTCGGAGATGGTCCTGCTGCCTTACGAGGAAAGGGACTTTCTGGAATACTTGGATGCGGAGGAGCTGCCTCCCGATTTGGTGGAAGTCCTGGACAAGTCCCAGGTTAACATCTTTCAGGGCGGGTGTGTCGTCGCCGAGGTGCGGGACTACAGACGGTGCACCAACTCGGACCGCAGCGGTTTCCAAAGCAGGCATGTGCTCCTGCGCCCAACCATGCGCACGCTAGCTTCCGATGTGCACTCTGTGACCGGCAATGAGCAGGTACCGGCCCAGGAGGACAGACTTTCCCTTGAGAGCCAGCCCATCTTAGCTCCCGCTGAGCCCCTGTGCCTCGATCCTTCCGGATCAGCAGCCTGCATTGAAGACAAGCTGCTCTGTGACTGGGAAGAGATGAACGCTCCCCCGATGGAAGGGATCCTCCAGGATGATCCCGCAGCCTCCCCAAACCCGCAGCCGCAGGTGTCTTGGAGCCCACCCCCTCCGGAGCTAGGGGCCTGGGCTCCTGACCAAAGAAGCGAGGAGAGTCAGGCAGATCACCTGGATGATCTTAACATTTTCAAAGAAGAAAATTTACTAGATGTGTGGGAACAGCTACCTGCTGACTTGGACTTCCCTTCTAAAGTGGGTATGGACACATACGCTAGTGACGAGGAGTCCTTCGAATACGATGATGCTCACACTATTGGGTCAGCCCTGGAGGAACAAGATGATTCTCCATGTGAATGCCAGGCTGGCACTCTGTCCCCGACAACGAAGCCGGCCGTCATGCGGTCTCTGAATGACCCGTTCATCTCTGGGCTAGGGCCCCGGCACAAAGTCAGATGTGGGAGGCGTAAGTCTCACCTCCCCTCCTCCACAGAAGACCAATCCTGTAGTTCCATGTGTGGGCCAAAGACGGATGCTGGGAAAGCAGCCGGGCAGTCGGAGGAATCTGGAAAGCAGAGGATTTGTCCAGTCAGGGTGCCACAGGGCTCCAGCGGCTTCACCAGTCTCAGCCAGCTGTGTCCGGGGACAGCAGCAGAGCAGCCGCAGGCCGTGTCCATTCCGTCCGCAGCCCTGGGTCACGGAGGCCAGCACACTCCTCCAGCGCTCAGCCTCCCCTGCAGCTCCGGTGAGGGTGCCTCGGGGAAGCCTCTTCCTCCCCAGCAGCCGATCATGGTTCCAGCGCTCAGCCTCCCCTGCAGCTCCGGTGAGGGTGCCTCGGGGAAGCCTCTTCCTCCCCAGCAGCCGATCATGGTTCCAGCGCTCAGCCTCCCCTGCAGCTCCGGTAAGGGTGACTCCGGGAAGCCTCTTCCTCCCCAGCAGCCGATCATGGTTCCAGCGCTCAGCCTCCCCTGCAGCTCCGGTGAGGGTGACTCCGGGAAGCCTCTTCCTCCCCAGCAGCCGATCATGGTTCCAGCGCTCAGCCTCCCCTGCAGCTCCGGTGAGGGTGACTCCGGGAAGCCTCTTCCTCCCCAGCAGCCGATCATGGTTCCAGCGCTCAGCCTCCCCTGCAGCTCCGGTGAGGGTGACTCCGGGAAGCCTCTTCCTCCCCAGCAGCCGATCATGGTTCGAGTGCTTCCTTCTCCTGCCCCTGCTTGCCAGCCACCACGTCCTCCCAAGAAACCTTCCGTGGAGGTGAAGCGGGCCCGCGCACGTCCCGCGGCCGCCGCCGTGTCCTCGGCCGGCGCATCCCACGTCACCCCGTTCATCCAGCTCAAGGACACCGCTGCGGACCCCAAGGTCGTCCAGCTGATCGGCCCCGTTCGCATCGTCCGCACCGTGGTGAGAGAGCACGACCCCGCTCAGGCCTCCCCCCGAGGGGCCAGGGCTCCTGCAGGGGCGAGGCCCGGCCGCCAGCCCCCCCGAGGCCAGCCCCAGAAGCCGGGGCCGGCCGCCCCGCGGGCTGCCCCCCAGGGCGGCGAGCAGTACGTGCTGGGCCACCTCTCCAGCCTGCGGCCCATCAGGGTCCTGTGGGTGCCGCAGGGCTCGGACGTGGCCGCCGCCCTGCAGCAGGCCCAGCAGCCGCAGCAGCTGCTCTGCCACCTGGTCACCCAGCCGCCGCCCGCGCCGCCGCCCGCGCCGCCCCCCGCTCCCCGCCGTCCGCAGGCCGTGGTGCAGGTGTCCAGGGCTCGGGGTGCCGGCAGGCCACCCAAAGGCCCGCCCGCCCAGCAGGTGGCTGTCATTGAGGTCACCAGAGTCCGTAGCGCCCCGCAGCCCCAGCCTGGCTCCGTGCAGACCGGGCCCGGGCACAGCCCTGCCCCGCAGCCGGCCCAGCTCCCGTCTGCCTCGCAGCAGCTGCCACAGTCCCGGGCGGCGCAGGGGCAGGTCGTGTCGCTCTCCCAGGCTGTGGGGGCAGCGTCGGTGCAACCAGCTCAGCCCGGTGGGGGCCAGGAGCCAGCCGGCCAGGCCCAGGGGGCTGGGAAAGGCGGCCTGCCCGGCGCTCCCGAGTGCTGAGTCCCGCCTTGCGCTCTCTCTGGTGGAAACCAAAGAGCACCTGCCACATGAGTTCTGAGATTTTCCTTCGTTCAGGGTTATTCTAATGTGTCAGTATTTTCAGTTTTAGATGTGCAGCTTTTAGAGGATCAATTTTAGAAGCACAGCCCGGTGGCTCTCACATAGAAGTGGGGATGACTTAATAACCCGGGATTGTTGTGCTTGCACTATTGTTTTGGTTGCTGCCGTTGTCAGAGTGATTTCCATCTTAATGTTCTCAAGTGTATCAAATCCACACTTGGCTCAGTGTAACCTCCTGAAGCCTCTGGTTTTCTGAATCAATTAACTTGACAATGTTGATAACGTTATATTAATTTGCAAGATGAGTTGGGGTTTTAACTGTTCGTTGTTATATGAATTTGCAAAATGAGTTGGGGTTTTATGTGTTCGCTGCGTTACGCACGTCCCATGAAATGTGCCTTCTGAAGCACTTGGAAGTTGCCTGCTGGCAGCAGGTCCCTGCCATGTTTCGTGGCGTCCAGGTGCCCGGGCCCTGCCTGAGCCCAGCGCCTGTCCCGGCGGCCAGCGGGCTCTTTCCGTTCCCGAGGCCGGGGCGGGGCCGCAGAGCCCGCGGGGACTGGCGTCTGGCCGGCTCCCAGCACTCAGGCTGCTGTGCGTCCGTGCCTGAGCGGGCAACGGGCGGGGCACCGCCTTTCTAGCGGTTTCCCTGGACATGACGTGGCCTGAAGGGACCTATGAAATGTTAGAAACTTTCTGCAGAATGTACTTTAGCTTTTGCTCATTTAGTCCAAATGGTTTTGGCGCCGCAGTGTATGCAATCCGTGGTTACCAGTGTGTCTATGAAGAGGGTGGAAACAACTGAGAGTGATGTGTGTCACCCTGTGTGGAGGCCACGGGAGCCCTCCCAGTGTGCCCGGGGGCGGGCAGAGCGGGCGGGGCGATGAGGGCCTTTGGGAGGCTCTGTGCCCGGTGCCCACCACAGCCCGGCCCTCCCTCCTGGCTGCAGCGGGCCTGGCCGGAGGCATGTCTGGGATGTCGTGTTTTCTCCCTCCATGCAGTCGTGTCTAGTTGGGGAAGTATAGCTTATTGCAGAAAAGCACGTAGGTAACCATTTGGAAGTGAGTTTTATTTGTTTGCCTTTCAAGTTTTAAAAAATATGTTTTTATTGATTTTAGAGAGAGAGAGGAAAGGAGAGAGAGAAAGAAACATCCATGAGAGGCAACATGGACGGCCTCCTGTACGGCCCCCTGGGGATCCAGCCTGCAACCCGGGATGGGCCCTGACTGGGTACTGAACTGGGGAGCTCTCCATTCATGGCTGGATGCTCAACCACTGAGCCACACGGGCTGGGCTGCCTTTCACTTTTTTGCGGCCTTATTTGGGGGCCTTGTTCGAGTCTGAGGCGGAACCTGGCCCCTTCTCTTTCTCCCCCCCCCCCCCCCCCCCGCCCAGGCTCGCTGAGCCATTGCTCCACAGTCCACTCCCTCACCTTTTTTCTGCCTCTGGGGGCTTTCAATGCGCCTCCAAAGATGCCTCAATTTTTTGGTCCCCCCCCTTTCTTTTTATTGAGATGTAATTCGCTTAAGGAACAACGCGTGTGAAGTGTATAATTCAGTGGCATCTACTAATGTAGTGTTTGCTGCCACCGTCCCTGTTGGGAAAACATTTCCTCACCCCGAAAGATCTCTGTAGCCTTAAGCACTAGGTTCCCATCCCCCCTCCCCAGCCCTGGTAACCCCCCGTTTGCCTTGTGTCTGGACGGACTTCCCCTTTCTAGATGTTTCCTGGGAACGGAGTCACAGCCCGTGGCCTTTTGTGTCCGGCCTCTTTTCCTTGGCGTCATGTTTTTGAGGTTCACCCACGTTGTAACATGCATTAGTCCTTGACTCCTTCCCATGCCTGAGTGCTCTCTGGTTCTCTGCACATGCCACCTCCATTTGTCCATTCCGCATGGTATGCATTTGGGTTGCTCCCCCTCTTGGCCGTCGTGTGTCATGTCACTTTGAACATCGTGTACGGGTTTTGTGTGACTCTCATATTTTGCTCTGTTACAACTTGAAGGGCAGTCTGTCCACATCAAATTTGTTTTCTAAGTGCACGTGTACATTTTGCCCTAACCAAAAGAGGACATTGGGCCTGACTGTTCCAAGAGAGACGCGTGAGCCCTACTCGATGAGGTCAGCCGTGCTAATGCGCTACGGATCCCGAGAGGAAAGAGTTTTGATCGACTTCAGACGCCTCAGCTCTGTCACCTGAGTGACGCCGTGCCCGCTCGAGCTTCCGCAGCCCATCCTGGACGTCTCCGGCCGTGGTACCGCGCTCTGAAGAATGAGCCAGGGCGATAGCCAACGACAAAGAAGCGTTTACACTCCGCCTTGGGAGTCCACCAGAGACATGAACTCAGACTCGCCCCAGATTTGATGTACTTCTTCCCTTTTGCTGTTTGTGCCTTCCCAGTCAAGTAAATATATAAATTTAGTTTTGTTTCAGAGAACCTTTTGTGGTCTTTGTGTCCCATGTGCCCTTCTAACGATCCCCATCAATGTTGGTAATATGATGCAACTGCCATAGCAATGTTCAGGAAAGCGTATCACCCTTGAAGTAAAATCCCAGAAAAGGTACTGATTCAAACAACTATGTAGGGCAGAGTCCCAAGTCCCTGGTATTGTGTTAGGCCCTGGGTGGGATGGGGAGAATACAGACACCAACGGAAATGAGAATACCTCTTTAGAATAGAGATCGTGTAATTTTATACTTCAGCAGTTTTAGCTAGATTCCCACTATGATGAAGTCTCAATGGAATAATGAATGTTACACATATAAAGATGCGTATACAGTAGAGAGAATGGGAAATAGCAGAAGTCTCAAGATTTTAGTGTCTGTCACTGCTGCAAGTCATAGGGCAGAACACAGACCAACGTGATAATGGGAAGAAGATTCCACACAGAGAAGTATTGTCCACCCCATGAAATCCAGGTATGTGCATCTGCATAGAGAATTTGTATTTATTTATAGAGTAATGGTTGGGTGCACAAAATTCGTGCACATTAAAAGGGGATTAATTAGAGGAAATGATTTAATATTGCTACTTGCCCATTCTCTATAATAGAAGTGTCAGAGATGAAAGAAAATTATTAAAATGCATATGGAGCCGAAACCGATTTGGCTCAGTGGTAGAGCGTCGGTCTGCGGACTGAAAGGTCCCGGGTTCGATTCCGGTCAAGGGCATGTACATTGGTTGCGGGCACATCCCCGGTGGGGGGTGTGCAAGAGGCAGCTGGTCGATGCTTCTCTCTCATCGACATTTCTAGCTCTCTCCCTTCCTCTCTGTAAAATATCAATAAAATATATTTTTAAATGTATATGGAAATCTTCCTACTGTCAGGGTTTGGGGCACACCATGGGACTCAGAGTCAGTCAAGTCCCTGCCCACCCCCATGCACCTCAAAATCACGCGAGACCCAGACCCAGCCTCCCCCTCCATTGTGCTAGATCCAGAGCCGGCCGGTCACACCCTTGTCAAGCCCCTCCAGGGCTGGGGGCTCAGCCTCAGGACCCCTTTCAAGCCCCACTGGGAGGGGGGCACAGCCTCAGGTCCCCCGACGAGCTCCACTGGGAGGGGAGTGCAGCCTGAGGTCCCATCAAGCCTCTCCAGGTGGGGGGTGTGGCCTCAGGTTCCCTGGCCTGGCGCCAGGGCAGAGGTCGTGGCCTGAGATCCCCCATCAAGCCCTGCTGGGCAGAGGTGAGTGGCCTGAGGTCTCCCACCCAGGGGCAAGAGGAGCAGCTTGAGGTCTCCCGTCAAGCCCCGCCAGGTGGGGGGTGCAGCCTCAGGTCCCCTAGCCCAGTGCCGGGACAGGGGGAACAGCCTGAGGTCCCCCAGTCCAGAACCGAGGCAGGGCGAGGGAGGGGGCTGCACCTTGAGGTCTCCTGTCAAGCCCTGCCAGGAGAGGGCATGGCCTGAGGTCCCCTCACTTGGCGCTGGGGCAGGGGTGCAGCCTGAGGTGCCCTGTCAAGCCCCAGGGTGGGCGGGAGGAAGGGGCACAGCCTCAGGTCCCTGCTGATTGCTTGTTAAGGCTCATTACAGGAACTCAGCCTCCACTGTGGGTGCAGCCATCTTTGTGGTGGAGTGATGGTCAATTTGCATATTCCCTCTTTATTAGATAGGATAAGTTTTAAAATCTATTATTTCATTGTAGATTTCTGTCTTGAAAGATTTGAGGGGAATCACCCAATTCTCCTAAGAAATTTTTCTTTATTCTTAAAAGTAACAGGAATATCTTAGGTTTCTCACTAGACAAATTGTCCCCCAGGTTCCCATTCCCACTTCTCCCACCTTCTGACTGATACCAACACTGTCTTTGTTTGTTTGCTGTGTGTTGCCTCCCGGAGGCACCCTGACCACCTGTTCATTAGTGAAAGCTGTGTTTATTCTTTTTTATTATTATTAATTTTATTGATTTTCCACAGAGAGGAAGGAAGAGGGATAGAGAGGTAGAAACGTCAATGAGAGAGAAACATCGGCCAGCTGCCTCCTTCACACCCCCTACCGGGGATGTGCCCGCAACCAAGGTACATGCCCTTGACCGGAATCGAACCTGGGAACTTTCAGTCCGCAGACCAACTCTCTATCCACTGGGCCAAACCGTTTTTGGCTGTGTTTATTCTTACTGGTAAGGGAGAGGACAACCCTCTCAGAGGCTTAGTAACATTTCAGTTAGTTATGTACCCTTTTCCATAAAATCTAATGAAGCAATCCATCTCTAGGACCTCAGGATTTTATCTGCGGGGAAAATATACATAGCCGCCATTTTGAAAAATATCTAGGCTCCACTGACACAGACAATAGGGTGGTGAAGGCCTGGGGTGGAGGGTAGAGGGTAGGAGTGGGTTGGAGGAGTCAACGGGAGGGGGGAGGGGGACATATGTAAAAAAAGAAAAATACCTAGGCTATAAAATACATGATCTCCTCTCCCCACCCTCCACGCTCTGTTCTCACTACATGGTAGGCACTGTTCTATTTGATGTTTTATCCCACACAGCCCTTGCTAAGACCATGAAAGGAAGTTGCGATTATGGATGAGAAAACAGGGCACTGGGACTTTGAGTAATTTGTTCCAGGTCACCCATGTGTGAAGTATCAGAGCCCAGATTTGGACCCAAGCCTCCAGGGGTCAGAGACTGTGTCTTTTACCACACTGCCCTCTCCAATGCCTCATGGAGGGCAAGACATAGACCCGTCCCTAGTGGACCCACCACATGCCTGGAGAGACCCCAAGATACATGGTTGAAATGACAGATTACAGTCTGTCATTTAGTCATATGCTGCTGTTTGAGGGGACCTAGTAACTGACCTCTCTGCTGGAATTTGAAAAAGATTCAGGAGTCAGACAGCTGAACATCAATATATTCTCCTTCTATGTGGTGCTCATACATCTGAGGACATAATTTAGATCTGGACTGGACCAGTGTGTTTCCTAATATTGGACCCTCTTGGTACGGAGATTCTTCCACTCACTCATAGGCAGGGCTGGAGAATGGCAGAGCCTTCCCCATGGGTCTGGCCAGTGAGAATGGTGAGAATTGAGTGGGCAGAGCAAGGCCAGTTTTACTCTAATGAAGAGCTACTTATTCCCCGGGCAATAGGCAGTAGGCCCCTTTGGCATTTGGTGAAGACTATGGATCTGTCCTCAGAATAATCTTTTTGTGTGCATAAAATATACGGCATTACAAAGGAAGCCAATTATCACTAAAATATACCCGTGGAAGTCTAACATAAACAAATTTATGATACATAATTTATGTGCTTTTTGTTACTGCATTAAATAATGATATTTAGTGGCAGGGCTAATAACTATTATAAGTTCAAAGTAGTGGTGAACATGAATGATGTTTGTGTGTGTGTGTGTGTTTTTAATATATCTTATTGATTTTTTACAGAGAGGAAGAGAGAGGGATAGAGAGCTAGAAACATTGATGAGAGAGAGTCATCGATCAGCTGACTATTGCACACCCCCCACCGGGATGTGCCCGCAACCAAGGTACATGCCCTTGACTGGAATCGAACCCGGAACCCTTCAGTCCGTAGGCTGACGCTCTCTCTACTGAGCCAAACCGGTTTCTGTCCCTCTCTCTTCCTATCTGTAAAAAATCAATAAAAAAAATTTTTTTTTAAAAAAAAAGAATATTTTCTCTAGCCTGGCATTGCTCAGTGTTGACATATAAACCAGGAGGTGGGAGGGTCGCAGTTTGATTCCCAGTTGGGGGCACATGCCCAGGTTGTGGGCTCCGTCTTTGGTGGGGGATGTGCAGGAGGCAGCCAATCAATGATTCTCTCTCATCATTGATGTTTCTATCTCTCCCTCCCTCTTCCTCTCTGAAATCAATATTTTTTTAATCCTCACCTGAGGATATTTTTCCATTGATTTTTAAAGACAGTGGAAGAGAGAGGGAAAGACAATATCAATGTGAGAGAAACACATCGATTGGTTGCCTCCTGTACACACCCCCACCAGGGCCTGGGCCAGGGATGAGCCTGCAACTGAGGTACATGCCCTTGACCAGAATCGAACCCAGCACCCTTTGGTCTGCAGGCCAAACCAGCTAGAGCCAATAAAAATATATTTTAAAAAAAGGAGTACTTGCTCTAATGGAAGCCCCTCCCCTGGAAACAGAAGTAGGTAATAAGCATTATCTCCAACGATGTATATTACATGAGCAAGACTGTGGTAATGATCAAGTTCGCTTACATTGTACATAGGTGGCCAGATTTATATATATATATATATAATTGATTTGTTACAGAGAGGAAGAGAGAGTGATAGAGAGTTAGAAACATCGATGAGAGAGAATCATCGATCAGCTGCTTCTTGCACACCCCCTACTGGGGATGTGCCCGCAACCAAGGTACATGCCCTTGACCGGAATCAAATCTGGGACCTTTCAGTCAGCAGGCTGATACTCTATCCACTGAGCCAAACCGGTTTCGGCCAGATTTATTTTTTAAATATATTTTTAAAACATTTTTATTGATTTTTTTAGAGAGGGAAAGAGAGAAATATCAATGTGAGAGAGACACATCGCCCAGGCTGGGGAGGAGGCTGCAACCAAGATAGGTCCCCTTGACCGAAATTGAACCCGGGACCTTGGAGCCTTCTGTCCACGGACCCATGCTCTATCCACTGAACCAAACCAGCTAGGGCAAAGTGTCCAGATTACTGAATGGTTATCATAGTAGGTTGGAAAGGAGTTATTCACATGGCATGCATTATTCATTCAATCCTTAAAATGATCCTCCATTTTCAAGTGAGGAAACAGAGATTAATGTAACTTGTCAAAGGTCACACACCTGGCTCATGGAGGGGCCAGGACTTGAATCTAGATAGTCTGGCTCCAGAACCCATGATTTTAACCACTAAAATAAAGCTGTTTAATAAGTTTAGAGGGCCAATGTAGGAATGAATAACTAGGGCTTCATCTAACTGCTGTCTACAAAGTTACTGCTATAGAAAAACACACATACTGGTAAATCAATCCTTAGAAGACAAGGCTTCCATAGATTGGGATTTCCTCTATAGAGAGATCAGGGATTATAGAACACCATGTAGTTGCCCGTTATTCACTGTATTAAAATAAGCAGAATTATCTAAAGTAGCCTCATTTGGGCTTGCTTGGTGGAGTAGAGTATGGAGGCGCTTTCACTGAATTCAGATTTTTGACAGGAGGGCACATCACTTCTAAAGGGCTCTACTGAGAAACTGATGGGTATAAGACTTTCCCTGCTTGAAAGCTAAAAGTTAATCTGCCTCAGTTTCATGGATACCAGCACCCATTGCCAGTGCCTGGCTTCAATCACTCCTCAGGGTTTCTCCACCACCCCTGCTCCTGAGGGGCAATCAGGGCTGGTCCCAATAGCTCAGTGCCATCAGCGGGTCAGAGATAAGTGACTTTATTACTCATAGTACAATAGGCAGCATAAACTTCATGTTTTCATTGGTTGCCAATACAGAGGTGGGCCCAAGTGGATGTGTGCCACAGGGGAGGAACCCACACTTAGGAAACCCCTGTATTTTAAACAGGGTTGCAAGTAAACCTGCCCAAGTTTTGCTTTAGAAGCAAACACGGTCTTTATTATGCCCATTAACAAACAAATGTGTCTTTGGCTCCAAAGGGCACACTATATCTCCTAAGGCTGTTCACTATACAAACTTCCTTAGGAAGTTAATCCTAAATAAAAGCTGTCAGTGCCTTTGTTTACAAGATGTGCAGAAATAAGAGAAACACATGGAGAAGTGTCTCCCAACAACGTCATGTGCTGGCAGCTGGAATTCCCAGATAATTTCTTTAGCTATAATCCAATTCCAGACTGCCTTGGTACCCAAGTACTTTGTGCATCCTTTCATTGTTGAGATTGTTTTCTCCTGCTCACCCTATAAAAGCAGAGCAAACAATAAGGGAGAAAGTCCTTCTACTGGAACATGGGCCTTGTAAATTTTCCTTTCCCCAAAACCAATAAAGCTGATGGCTAAATTCATTCCAAGCCCTTGTGCATAACAGGCAAGACCCAGATGGTCTCAGTCTAGCAGATAAAGAGAAATAACAAGTCATATAAGAGTTCTCAGCAGCCAGAAGGAGGAAGATCAAACAGGGCATGCACCCAGAAAAACATGATTAATAGAAGACACAGATAACAACTTAAAAAATAAAACTAGGATTTGAAGAGATTCAAATACAGCATTAGAGTGACCAGCTGCCTCATTTCACTTGGGGCTGAGGGAGTTCCACGGTTGTGGGGCTTTCAGTGCTAAAACTAGGACATTCTGGTTAAACCAGGATAAGTTGGTCATTCTATACATGCACACATCTTCCCATACTTTCTGTAACTATATGTTAAGGTTTCAAATTTTAAAATGCACTAGGTGAATCAAAGGAGAGAATGGCTATAGTTGCAGTCAGAGTTAATAATCTGGGTGAAGGGGGAGAAATATCTCAAAGCATAATATCTCAAAAATATAGAACTCATAGGGGAAAAGATAAGAAACTTGAAGGACAGATGTAGCCATTAAATTCTTTTGAAATGAGGATGTGACATTGGCTTATCTGGTAGTTAAAAGAATTGTAAAATCTATTATTTAAATCATCTGATCCTGCCAGTAAAACCATGCTTTCATTTGTGAACATATAAATTTCTATGTTGCAGTGGGGGTAGGGGGGAAGAAAACGTACAAGAAATCCCAGTAGGTTCCATGAGAATTATAACAGTTAATCTATATGTTATAGTCTATTAAATTATTATTCAACAATTAACAATTCCCTCCCCTTTATCTAACATGAATGAGCAGGTTGTACTTCCCTATATCGTGACTTTAAGTTGGCCATGTGACTCACTTTGGCCAATGGACTGTTAGTGGATATGATACAAGCAGAAGCTTGAATTACACCTGCATATTGGACTCACCATTCTATACTTCTTTCTGAGGTGCCTGGTCTGAGAGGATGAGAAATATATCAAGCAGACCTGGACCCAACCTGAACCCAGAGTCAAACTCAACCTAGATTTGTAGATGTGTGAGTGACCAATAAATGCTTATTGTTTAACTAGGGGCCCAGTGCACAAATTCATGCACCTTGAAAGGAACTGTGGGCTGTGAAGCTGCAGTGGTCAAATGGGTGCCCCCTCCAGGCCCCTTCCACCATGGTCCCAGTCCCATCTGCCAACAGCCTCACTCCTGCTGTCACTGCTCCCACATGCTGATGGCATGGAGCAATTGGGGCTGGCACCAACAGTGGGTGCAAGCAGGGCCAGTACCATCAGCGGGTGCGAGCAGTGGGTGCTGCCCTGATTGCCCCTCAGGAGCAGGGGGAGGTGGAGAAGCCTTGAGGAGTGATTGGAGCTGGGCACTGGCAGTGGGTGCAAGCAGTGGCTTTGGCACTGGCAGCGGGTGCGAACAGGGCCAGTGTCCACAGCAGGTGCAAACACCAGGTGGGACCATGGCGCATGGGAGCAAACCACCAGAGGCTTGCCCCGCTCACCTGCTCTACCATCCTGCCGTGATCGGTTGTTCAGTTATTTCGCCATTTGGTCTATTTACATATTAACCTTTTATTATATAGGATGCCAATGAGGTTATTATGGTAGTTATATAGCATTATTGTGCCAATAGTTGATATACACACTTAGGTATACCTTGGTCAAATTCTAAATCTCAAGAATAAAAATATATATATATTAAGTTTCCAATCAGAAAGAATAAGTTATCTACAAATAAAAAGTAAAATGAATACTGGATTTTTCTTATACAACACTGAAAGTCCTAGAAGCTAGATGTTGAAATAACATCTAGAGATATTAAAAGAACTGCAACCCAAGAATCTCATACCCAGCTACTATTTCATTCATCCATCAGTGTAAAAAAAAAAAAACTTTTTTAAATTTTTTAAGAATTAAAAGAATTTAACAATTACATGACCTATTTGAGAAAAATACTCAAGAAATCATTTTCACCAAGCAGTGAATGAATAAAAGCAGAGGCCTAGGTGTGTAGTAGGCTATACCAGATAGACTTGTTTAAGTGCACTCTATAATGTTCGTGCAATGATGAAATCACATAACAATGCATTTCTCAGAATGTATCCCCTTCATAAAGCAACACATGACTATATATCAGTCAGTTCAGGAAATGTGAATGGACTTAATTCTTTTTTAATATGAGTTATTGATTTCAAAGAGAGGACGGGAGAGGGAGAGAGATAGAAACATCAATGATGAGAATCATCAATCGGCTGCCTCCTGCATGCCCCCCACTGGGGATTGAGCCCACAACCCGAGCATGTAGCCTGACCAGGAATCGAACCTTGACCTCCTGGTTCATAGGTAGATGCTCAACCACTGAGCACCATTGACCAAACATGAATAGACTTAATCCTATCCAAAATCAAAAATTTCAAAATAAGTTTAAAAACAAAACAAAACCCAGCTATATGATAATTTTAAAATATATTTTATTGATTATTTACAGAGAGGAAGGGACAGGGATAGAGAGTCAGAAACATCAATGAGAGAGAAACATCAATCAGCTGCCTCCTGCGCACCTCCCACTGGGGATGTGCTCACAACCAAGGTACATGCCCTTGACCGTGATCAAACCTGGGACCCTTGCATACACAGGCCGATGCTCTATCCACTGAGCCAAATTGTCTAGGGCAGTGGTCGGCAAACTCATTAGTCAACAGAGCCAAATATCAACAGTACAATGATTGAAATTTCTTTTGAGAGCCAAATTTTTTCAACTTAATCTTCTTCTAATGCCACTTCTTCAAAATAGACTCGCCCAGGCCATGGTATTTTATGGAAGAGCCACACTCAAGGGGCCAAAGAGCCACATGTGGCTCACGAGCCACAGTTTGCTGACAGGGGGGCAAGGGCAATATATGATAATTTATAAGAAATAAAGAGATAGCAGGTCAATGCCATAAGAAACAGAAATGGAGATATTATTACTAGTAAAGGAGGAATTGATGGTGAAAGAACCTACAAGAGACCACAGAGGGATGCTGTGGGACAAGAGAAGGCACAGTTTAAGAAGTGTCAAAAACTTGTATGTCTCGCTTGGCAGGAACACACACACACACACACACACACACACACACACACACACACACACTAGAGGCCTGGTGCATACATTCATGCCCTGGTCGGGGGGGAGTCCCTCAGCCCAGCCTGTACCCTCTTGCAGTCCGGGACCCCTCAGGGGTCCGCCTGCCAACTTAGGCCTGTGGGTGGACATCTCCCGAGGGGTCCTTAGCGCTGGCACAAGAGGCAGGAGAGGCTCCTGCCACCACTGCTGCTCTCACCAGCCGTGAGCCCAAGCTTCTGGCTGAACACATCTCCTGCATTGAGTGTCTGCCCCCTGGTGTTCAGTGAATATCATGGCGACTGGCCATTCCACTGTTCAGTCGATTTGCATATTAGGGTTTTATTATATAGAACTGATTTCAGAATCATTGATCAGCTGCCTGCTGCACACACACCCCACTCCCCCACCCCCCAGGGATCAAGTTTGCAACCCAGGCATGTGCCCTGACCAGGAATAGAACCGTGACCTCCTGGTTCATAGGTTAACACTCAGCACTGAGCCATGCTGGCTGGGCTAGGCCTTTTCACAGTCTTTTTCCTGCAGCAACAATCTGTGAAAGACTGCAACTAAGATGCACAGTGCATAATTAAGTTCTTTTATCTAAATACAAGAGTTTTGTAACCAGGGAGAGTGTTGTTAAGAAAGAGTGTTGTTAAGAAAGCTACCTGCTTTATGGGTGGTGTTATAGAACATACTAGTATGTGGGGGGAGGGGCGAGAGAGTGCCCATTATTTTCCATTAAAAGATCTATTTAACTTCCTGAGACTTAAAAAGTCAGTCCATGTTACGACAATTTAATGTTTCTGGCCCACTAAAAATCCCCCTTTCTCTTCTATTTACTAATCAGGAATTTTTCACTTATTATCAAATGTTAGCACTAATCTTAGGGAATTTTCTATTATCTATAGGAAATACAACTGTTTAACATTGGCAAATACACGTCAAACCCCATTTCCAATCAAAAACAAGGAAAGACTGAGACGCTATCACAGACCAGACAACTAAGGAGACGGAATGACTACATGCAATGTTGCATCCTAGATGGCATCCTGGGACAGAAGAAGGACCTTAGCAGAGAAACTAGTGAAATCGAAATAAAGCCTGCTATGTGGTTAATAGCAATGCACCAATATTGGTTTCTCAGTTTTTACAAGTGGTTATGTAAGAAGTTCAAAGAGGAAAACTGAGTGCATGGTGTGTGGTGTATGGAAACACTCTGTACTTCTCCTGCAACTTGCCTGTAAATCTAAAACTATTCCAAAATCCACGCCCCTCCCCTATGACAGTTTTCAGTATCTATGAGTCAAGGCAAAAAGGAGGAGGAGGAGAAAGAGGAGAAAGAGGAGGAGGAGGAGGAGGATAAGGAAGAGAAGAAAGAGGAAAGAGGGAGAAGAAGAAGAAAAAGAAGAAATGCACAGGCAACAGTATGGTGACTGCCCAAGGGAAAGGGGGTGGAGGGAGGTGGGAGAGGCAAAGGAGGCATAAATAATGATGGAAACAGATTTGACTTTAGGTGGTGAGCACACGATGCAATATGCAGATGATATGTTATAGAGTTGTGCACTTGAAACCTGAATGGTTTTTATTAACCAATGTCCCTCCAATAACTTCAATAAAAAAATAAAATTTTAAGAAAAAAAGAAGTACAAATTGGCAGTCACAAAATAGTCATGGGAGGTAAAGTAACAACTATGTATGGCGCCAGGTACACACTTGGATTATCAGGGGGATTGCTTTGTAAATTATATGAATTGTCCAACTAGTATGCTGTACACCTGCAACTAATATAAAATGTATTGAATGTAAACTAATTGAAAATTTAAATTTTAAAAATTCCAAAATAAAACGTTTCTGTTAATAAAAACAAACCCATTTCCACGCCCTGAGCTGTGCAGAGCTTGCACTTTTTGGTCGTGGTGATCTGTGGCAATTAGCAAATTTCTGAAACAACCATCTTGCTCTGTATATTGACTAGCCCTCTCTTTTTTCCCCCGGAACACGCAGAAAATTGTGAAAGAAAGATAATGCATTGCACAAAATACAGATAAGATCAGGATGCCACTTACCCTGGATTTCTACTTCTTTCGAGTCTTCAAGGCGCTGCTAGCATTTTCAGTGTGTAGGGAACTGGGGCATGAGGATAGAGTGCAGCTGACCAGATGCGACCAGAAGGAGGGAAGTGAAAGGTCCGTGATGTCCCAGACACCTCTCACCCTGGTGGGGGAATTGCAGAGATGTTATCAAGGGTTATTTCCAACTAGAAGATGAGTAAATCTTGGAGCTCTCATGCACAGCATGGTGATTTTAGTCAACAATACTTCAAAATTGCTAAGAGGCTAAATCTTAAGTGTTCTAACCACGAAAATGAGAATTATGTGACGTCATAGAGGTCTTCCCTAACACTAGGGTGGCAATCATATTGCAATAAATAAATGTATGAAATCAATGTATACACCTTCAATTTCCACGTTGTATGTCAATTTTACCTCAATTTTAAAACTAATTTTTGAAAAACTTTAAACTGAAAAGAACATTTGAAAATGGTTAACAGGCCTGGCCTGCGTGGCTCAGTGGTTGAGCGTCAACCTTTAAACCAGCGTCAACCTATGGTGATGGTTCAATTCCCAGTCAGGACACATGTCCAGGTTGCAGGCTCTATCCCCAATGTGGGGCATGCAGGAGGCAGCCAATCAAGCTTCTCTCTCATCATGGATGTTTCTATCTCTCTCTCCCTCTCCCTTCCTCTCTGAAATCAATACAAATATAGTTTAACAAAGAAAGAAAGGAAATGGCTAACAGCATCCACTTGAAATTTACCTTTAAAAAAACACCCAAATAGCCGAAACCGGTTTGGCTCAATGGATAAAGCGTTGGTCTGCAGACTGAAGGGTCCCAGGTTCGATTCCGGTCAAGGGCATGTACCTGGATTGCGGGCACGTCCCCAGTGGGGGGTGTGCAAGAGGCAGCTGATCGATGATTCTCTCCCATGGACATTTCTAGCTCTCTATCCCTCTCCCTTCCTCTCTGTGGAAAATCAATAAAATATATTTATAAAATAAAAATAAATAAAAATAAAAAACATCCAAATACAACCAAAACCTCTAGCCATGCTACCTAAAGCGTGGTCTCCTGACCAGCTGCATTGGCAGACTTTGGGCACCTATTAGAAATGCAGAGTCTCGGGCCCCACCCCAGACCGACTGAATCAGAATCTGCATTTTGCCAAGACCCTCAAGGAAGTTTGCCAAATGCAGCTGTGAAAAATCTCCTGGTGAGCTCAGAACGAGCAGAGTCCCAGGCTAGTTACATTTAAATTTAAATTACTTAAAATTAAACAAAACTTAAAATCCAGTTCACTAGCCACATTTCAGAGCTCAAGAGCCACATGTGGCTGGGGCCCAGTCTATTGGACAGGGCAGGTACGGTATATGATTTCCATCACTGCAGAAAATTCTATTAGACAGCACTGGTCTCAGTGGTTCTCAATCTTGGCTACACGTTAGAATCACTGGCCATAGTTTTGTTGTTGTTGTTTTTGTTTGTTTGTTTGGTTGGTTGGTTGTTGTGTGTGTGTGTGTGTGTGTGTGTGTGTGTGTGTGTGTGTTTTAACAGGGGGGAAAAAATCAGAGTTTAATACATATACATGGGAAATTCATATAGGCATGAATACTACCAAGACATTTTGGACAAAGGAAAAAAGGGGGGGCTGGGGGTCTTAGATTTCAGAAGTGAGAACGGACAATTTACATGTAGTCAAGAGCAGAATCCACATAGCAGGCAAATCCCTGCCTGCAAGACCACTCAGAAACACAGGCCCCTGCCTGAAGCCCTCTTGTTTTGTATGTTTTAATCCAGAATGCTTATTTTGGGCCTCCTCCTACAGGAATTTTATCTTCCTAAGAACTTGGCCTAGCATTTTCTATTAAGATGACCATTAGGAAAACCAAGATCTTGATCTCGATAAAACCTCTTTCATCTTTCATGCTCAGACAATCACATCATTTAAATTTACTGAACTCCAGGCTATGTACAATAGGTAACTTTGTGGCTATGATACTTTCTTCATTTTTCCTTTTATTAATCGGGGGGGGAATTATATTAAAACACTAAGAAAAACTTTAAAAGATGTGAAACAACCATTATGCTATTTCTCTGACAAAGTCACTTTGATCAGGGTCTTTACCCTCTACTCCTTGCATATTTGCAACCTACACAGTATACAGAAATATCATCTCCAAATGCTTGCCTTTGGGCTCCTTGGGAAGGGGAGGATTCTGGGTTGTCCAACATATATTGTTATATAACCACTAGAGGCCTGGTGCTTGAAAATTCATGCACTGGACGGGGAGTCCCTCAGCCTGGCCTGCTCCTTCTCACAATCTGGGAGCCCTCAGGGACAGGAGGTAACCTGGCAATCAGGGGAAGGTGACACCCTATCATACTTCTGTTGCTGCCACTGCCAGCAGTGCAAGCCTCAGCCAGCCCTGATTACCTGAGCCTTGGGTGGCCCTGGAGGACTGGGGGGCTGAGGGGACTGGGGGACTCCAGAGGCAGGCATGCAGAGCAGCTGGACCAGCCTTGCCATATGCCTGCTGCCCCGGCAGGGCTGAGGGGACTGGGCATTACCATCTTGTGGCTGTGGGTGCCGCCATCTTTGAGGGCAGGGCAGTCAATTAGCATATTTCCTCTTTATTGGTTGTGGGCGCCACCATCTTTGAGGGTGGGACAGTCAATTAGCATATCCCCTCCTTATTGGTTGTGGGTGCCACCATCTTTGTGATGGCATGAGGGTCAATTAGTATATTCCCTCTTTATTAGATAAAATAAAGTACCTCCTTCAGCCTTTGCTCCTACAAGGACAGTGTTGCCCAAGGGACACAGGTTGCTATAGTGATGTTCTTTGCTGTTTCTGACTCATAGACATGACTCTAACAGTCTTGCAAGAGTCACCCAACTAGGTTACATTCAGAGTGGCTCTGTATGGAGATTTGCATGGTGGGGTATTTTAAAAAAATATATATTTTATTGATATTTTACAGAGAGGAAGGGAGAGAGATAGAGAGCTAGAAATGTCGATGAGAGAGAAACATCAACCAGCTGCCTCCCACACACCCCCTGCTGGGGATGTGCCCGCAAGCAATGTACATGCCCCTGACCGGAATCGAACCCGGGACCTTTCAGTCCACAGACCGATGCTCTACCACTGAGCCAAACCGGCTTCGGCGGTGGGGTATTTTTATTTGCTATATTTCCTTGTTCCAACAAGAGCCCCTGGAAGATGTATTTGACATTGGACTACAGAAATCCCCCCCCCCCTTGTCTGCAGGATATACTTTCTAAGACCTCCAGTGGATGCCTGGAATTGCTGAGAGTACTGAACCCTATATAAATTATGATTTTTCTTATACATGCATATTTTTTACTTAAAAGACACCCTTTATGGCTTCTCATCGGCACATCTTAATTGTCAGAATCTCTACTCTTGCACCTTGGGGTCATTATTAAGCGAAATAGGAGGGACTTCAATATATACACTAAGATACCACAACAGTTGATCTCATAACTAAGAAACTACAAAGTAACTGACAAGCGTCTACGTTGTGGAGATTTGGGCCAAAGGAATGATTCACATCCTGAACAGACAGCATGAGATTTCATCATACTACTCAGAGCACAATTTAAAACACGAATTGTTCATTTCTAGAATTTTCCATTAATTTTTTGGGGGGACTGTGGTTGACTGTGGGTAACTGAAACCTGGGAAAGCCAAACCACAAATAAGAGGGGACTGACTACTGTGTGTACGTGGAAACAATTTCCCTCTGATCAACCATTCCCTAACCCAGTGTGTGCATTCAGAATCCCCTTTTGGGAGTTAGTGCCGAGTGGCCCATATTCTCAATGGGGCTCAGTGCTAAAGGTGGGAGAGAGCTGGTGGCCCCGCATGGCTTGCCACTGTCCTTACCAGGCTAAGACTAGGTTGAGGCAAGTGCAGTGCTCACTTTGAATCATGTGGGTGGTGGGTCAAACTTTCACTTCAAAATTTTGAGACTGTGCTCGTCATGGGTGGTTTTTTGGGCCTTAATTCTGATCTTTTAAAATATTTTATTTAAAAATTTTAAATCTTGATTGCAGAAGCTTTTCTTTTTTGTTTGGTACGCATTAAACTCTGTGCAAGTGCCTCACTCACCTCACCATATTCCCAAGCCCTGGTCCTTTCCACCAGGTTCCTTTATCTCTCATTCAAATAGAGCCTACTGCTGAAGCTGTCAAGTCATAACCTGGAGAGTATTATACTAAGCGAAATAAGCCAGTCAGAGAAAGACAAGTATCGCATGATCTCATGCATACATGGAATCTAGTGAACAAAAAAAAACTGATGAACAAAATAGAACCAGGGGCATGGATACATGGAACAGACTGACAGCTATCAGAGAGGAGGGGTTTGTGGAGCTAGATGAAAGAAAGTGAAGGATTTAAGTATATCCTATCAAATAAAAGAGTAATATTCAAATTGACCATCAATCCAACACACAAGATGGTTGCCATAAGATGGCTAGCAGGGAAGGGCAGTTGGGAGGGATCAGGCCAGCAGGAGAGGGCAGTTGGGAGGGATCAGGCCTACAAGGGAGAGCAGTTGGGAGTGATCAAGCCTGCAGGGGCAGGCAGTTAGGGGTGACCAGGCCAGCAGAGGAGGGAAGTTGGGGGCAACTGGGCCTGCAGAGAAGGGCAGTTGGGAGGGGACCCAGACCTGCAGGGGAGAGAAGTTGGGGAGGACCAGGCCTGCAGGGGAGGGCAGTTAGGGGTGACTACATCTGCAGGAGAGGGCAGTTAGGGGCAATCAGCCCGGCAGGGGAGCAGTTAGGCATCAATCAGGCTGGCAGGGGAGTGGTTAAGGGGTGATTAGGAAGGCAGGCAGGCAAGCAGTTGGGAGCCAGCAGTCCTGGATTTTGAAAGGGATGTCCCAGATTGGAGAGGGTGCAGACTGGGCTGAGGGACACTCCCCCCCATGCACAAATTTCGTGCACTGAGCCTCTAGTGTGTGTGTGTGTGTGTGTGTGTGTGTGTGTGTGTGTGTGTATATATATATAAAAGGCTAAGTTGACTCACGCATGCATGATACATATTAAGCTCTCGCTGGTGCCAATTGCATGTGTGTGTTTCAATCTGTCATTGTGGATCATGAATTTGGTTGGCACTTCTATTATAGAGAAAGGGCGAATAGCGATATTAAAATATTTATTCTAATTCATTTCCTTTCAGTGTGCATGAATCTGTGCACCAGGACACTAATATATATAACTGGATCAGAAAACTATGGTACATCTACACTATGGAATACCACACTGCTATAAAAAATGAATTCTTACCATTTGCAGCAGTATGGATTGATCTGGAGAGCATTATGTTGAGTGAAATAAGGCAGCCAATGAAAGAAAAATACCTCATGATCTCACTCATTTATGGAGAATAGAGAACATTATAACCGGATGAACAAAAAGATAGATACAGAGGCAGCAAAGCACCGAACAGACTGTCAAATTACAGTGGGAAGGTTGGGGAGTGTTGGGGGGGGGGCGGAGAAGAGATCAACCAAAGGACTTGTATGCATGCATATAAGCACATCAATGGACACAAGACACTGGGGGTTGGGATGAGGGCATGCAACAGGAGTCGGGGAGGCTGGAGGAAGGTCAATGTGGGGGGGAAGGAGATATATGTACTACTATATGTAATACTTTAAATAATAAAATAAAAAAGAAAGTCATGCCTAGTATAAATCCCTCCCAGTACCCAGTTTAGGTCCTGAGATACAGATAGATGTGTTTTTTAAGTTGTAATCATATTGTTCAGTTGTTTGTTTGTTTTTTTGGTAGTATGTTTAATTTTCATAAACAATTGTTTTATACACAATATACATTGTTTCTAGGTTGCCTTAATTATCTCATTTAACAGCTGCAAGATAGTCCACTCAGCTGATGCACTATACTTAACTATTCTATTATTGGATATTAACGTTAGTTTCCATTTCTCATTCACAATGAGTCTTTAGATCTGCAAATGAGCTGAGTGTTGAGATAGAGGCTTAACTGCTCTGTCTAATAAATTAAGAGGCTTTTTTGATGTCCTTTTAGAGTTTGAGCATTTGGGGGTTTTTTGTTTGTTTGTTTCTTTTCTGATGGGCTGCAGAAGAGAGGTAAGCAATTTGTTGGAAATCTGGAGCCCATGTTAGAAGAAATAGTGGAGGAGCATTTTAAAAAGAGAGATGCATGATTTGGAATTTAAGGTATCAGCCAAAACCGGTTTGGCTCAGTGGATAGAGTGTCAGCCTGCGGACTGAAAGGTCCCAGGTTTGATTGCGGTCAAGGGCATGTACCTTGGTTGCGGGCACATCCCCAGTGGTGGGTGTGCAGGAGGCAGCTGATCAATGTTTCTAACTACCTCTCTCCCTTCCTCTCTGTAAAAAAATCAATAAAATATATATATATTTTTAAAATAAGGTATCAGCCGAAACAGGTTTGGCTCAGCGGTAGAGCGTTGGTCTGCACACTGAAAGGTCCCGGGTTCAATTCCAGTCAAGGGCATGTACCTTGGTTGCGGGCACATCCCCGGTAGGGGGTGTGCAAGAGGCAGCTGGTTGATGTTTCTCTCTCATCAACGTTTCTAGCTCTCTATCTCTCTCCCTTCCTCTCTGTAAAATATCAATAAAATATATATATTTTAAAATAAGGTATCAACTATATGGAGCCACAATGGAGGCCTCTGCTGTTACTGCCACATCTTCAGTAACCGCCTGCCACAGAGCAGACTGACTCGGAGACATAAATGGGGAGTATTCACATGCTATTCTGCATGTATCCAAAAAAGCCACTACCCGATCAATTCCATCTCACAAAGGCAAAAACAGGATTTATGTGGGAGAAAGAGAAGAGAGGAGGGAAGAAATGGCAAGACATTTGAAAATGGTGGCACTTGTTTCCTTTTCCTTAGCATCTCTTATGATGCTAATCAGCTGGCAGTAAGCCAAGAGGCCAATGCAGATACCCACCAATGGAAGATCACTGGGAATACATCTGGAGTCGAACCAAATTAGCTTCTGCTACCTTACTGAAACTAGCAAGAATTCACTCCAGGGACCATGGAGCATTTTTGTAAGAGGTATCAGGGAGGGGGGTAATTACAGGATTTATCCAGGTGTTAAGGGATTCTTTTTTTTAATTAATGAGAGAGAGAGAGAGAGAGAGAGAGAGAGAGAGAGAGAGAGAGATTTGTTGTTCCATTTATGCATTCATTGGCTGATTTTTTTAAGTGGCACTGCTCTTTCTTTAAAAATATTTTTTATTTATTTCAGAGGGGGAGGGAGACAAAGAGAGAGATAGAAACATCAATGATGAGAGAGAATCATTGATCAGCTGCCTCCTGCACGCCCCACAATGGGGATCCAGCTTGCAACCCAAGCATATGCCCCAACTGGGAATCGAACTGTGACCTCCTGGTTCATAGGTCGATGTTCAACCACTGAGCCACACCAGCCAGACCCATTGGTTGATTTTTGTATGTGGCCCTTACCGGGGATGGAACCCGCAACCTTGGCATAGCAGAAGGACACTCTAACCAACTAAGCTACCCACCCGCCAGGACAAGTGTCAAGGGATTCCTAAGGAAGTAGGGGCATGTTCTGAATTCCATGTTGTCAAGAGGCAGAAGCAATATAATAATTCATAATTTTCTTTTCTTTGAGAGATGGGAATATTAAGAAGGGGCTAGAATTGCCATTGGCAAAGGAGCAGCAGTGCATCTGGTTAGTCAAAGGTGGGGGACTGTTAATTGGTTTCCTTGTTGACAAGTAGCCTTGTTTCTATCTACTTCCAGCAGGGGCATTATTTATTTTCCATGAGCACTATTTATCTTCATATGGGAACATTAAAACCCAGCTACCAAACCTAGCTGGTTTAGCTCAGTGGATAGAGCGTCAGCCCATGGTTCAATTCTGGTCAAGGGCACGAACCTTGGTTGCAGGCTCTATCTCCGGCCCTGGTTGTGATGTGTACAGGAGGCAACCAATCAATGTGTCTCTCTCACATCGATGTTTCTCTGTCTCTCCCCCTGCCTTCCATTTTCTCTCTAAAACAAAATAAAAAGAGCTAGCTAGCCCTGGCAGGTTTGGCTCAGTGTATAGAGTGTTGGCCTGTGAACTGAGGGGTCCCGGGTTCGATTCCGGGCAGGGACACATGCCTAGGTTGTGGGCTCGATCCCCAGTGGGGGATGTGCTAGAGGCAGCCAGTCAATTATTCTTTCTCATCATTGATGTTTCTCTTCTCTCTCTCTCTCTCTCTCTCTCTCTCTCTCTCTCTGAAATCAATAAAGAAATATATTGAGAGAGAGAGAGAGAGAGAGAGAGAGAGAGAGAGAGCTAGCTACCAGCAAGGCTGTTTTCCACGTCCTCAGTCTCTCCTGACAAGGTAAGCTGGCAGGACATTAATCCACAGCAGGTCCAGGTCTATAGCACTCAGGGCAATCCTGCCCTTGAGCTGCTGGATTGGTCATCAAGGGAATGACTTTTGTTGTCCACAGACGCATCAGGAGGTCGTAGGAGGCTGCTGTCCTGTGTCAAGGACAGGCTGTTTCTGCGTTATGTCTGCCAGTGTCCTTTGAAGGTGCCTGCCTTTCAACTATGCTCTCATCCAGTTTTTCTGAACACATGCAAACACTGGGTCTTAGCTTCCGTTCCCTGCGAATGCAGATGCCAAGGCAATAGCATGTGTTCAGCTACTTCACTGTAGGAGCCTCTCCCTTTTACCAAGAGTAGCTCAACTAGCCAAAACCGGTGTGGCTCAATGGTAGAGCATCGGCCTGCGGACTGAAAGGTCCCGGGTTCGATTCCAGTCAAGGGCATGTACCTTGGTTGCGGGCACATCCCCAGTGGGGGGGTGCAGGGAGTGGCTGGTCGATGTTTCTCTCTCATCAATGTTTCTAGCTCTCTATCTCTCTCCCTTTCTCTCTGTAAAATATCAATAAAATATTTAATTAATAAATAAATAAATAAAAAAGAGTAGCTCAACTGCCTGAAGGCCTGCCTGAGGCAGGAGCAATATACAAAATCCACCTCAAAATGCTCCCCCCAAGACCCGGAAGAGGAGAGCCTTTCCCACCAGGCCATCCTCATGTGGTCTTGCCAGAGTGACTGAGCAGCCCCCATGAGTGTCCCCTGCCTGGCGGATGTTAAACATTTCTTCACTATGCAGGAGATTCACGGATCAATGAAAACATTGGTTTTTGTTTTTCTGTTTTGTTTTGTTTTGTGTTGTTTTGTTTATCTTCACCCAAGGATATGTTTTTACTGATTTTGAGAGAGAGAGGAAAGGTGAGGGGTGGGGGAGAAACATCAATCAGTTGCCTCTCACACGCACCCTAGCTTGGTATTGAACCTGAAAGCTTTTGGTGTTGGGGACAACACTCCAACTTCACTGGGCCACCAAGACAGGACGAAATAATGTTTTGCTCCCCTGCGAGTGTCCGGTGATTTATACGACCACCACGTTAGCAGGATCAAGTCCCAAAGAGGTTGGAAAACCTTATACCTGACCTGGCTTTGCCTAGATCCGTGGTTGGCAAACTCATTAGTCAACAGTGCAACGATTGAAATTTCTTTTGAGAGCCAACTTTTAAAAAATATTTTTATTGATTTTTTACAGAAAAGGAAGAAAGAGGGATAGAGAGTTAGAAACATTGATGAGAGAGAATTATCAATCAGCTGCCTCTTGCACACTCCCTACTGGCAATGTGCCCGCAGCCAAGGTACATGCCCTTGACTAGAATCGAACCTGGGACCTTTCAGTCCGCAGGCCGATGCTCTCTCCACTGAGCCAAACCGGTTTTGGCAAGAGAGTCAATTTTTTTTAAAACTTAAACTTCTAACGCCACTTCTTCAAAATAGACTCGCCCAGGCCGTGGTATTTTGTGGAAGAGCCACACTCAAGGGGCCAAAGAGCCGCATGTGGCTCGTGAGCCACAGTTTGCCGACCACTCACCTAGATGCCATCCCTGGCCTCTTAGAGCTCCGATGAGCAATCAGCCAGAGCGCTCTGCCTCCCTCTCTCCCCGGCCACAGAGAGAAGGTTCTGTCTTTGTGGATGAAGGCTTTCTGCAAATGCATCTCCCCATGGACCCAACCCTCTGTGGGCCCAGTAACGAGAAGAGGAATAAAAGAGAGAAGGAAGAGCCTGGCTGATGTGGCTCAATGGTTGAGCATCAACCTATGAACCAGGAGACCAGGGTTTGATTCCTGGTCAGGGCGCATGCCTGGGTTGTGGGCTTGATCCCCAGTGTGGGGCATGCAGGAGGCAGCCACTCAATTATTCTCTCTCATCATTGATGTTTCTATCTCTCTCTCTCCCTCTCCCTTCCTCTCTGAAAACAATAAAAACTATTTTTTTAAAAATAGAGAAGGGAGAGAGACTAGCTTTATCCTGCTCGCAAGCCATCAAATCAGCAGCTTTTTGGGGACTCTGGACAATGCACCCCTCTGTTTAGCAGTATAACTACTGCAAAATTCTGGACAATGAACTATAACCATTCAGCAGGTTAAAAACCACTGGCCAGAACCGAAAAGGAGCCCACAATGTAATGGTTGAAGCTGGTAATGTATATAAATAGCTGAGCCATTTTGTCTCTTGTTCAAAATCCTATTCTATTTGAGAGCAATTTTCTTCCACTTCAAACTCTCTCATTACATACCCTTTCATTCAAAATGTTCATTCTCCCTCCCCTTGTACTCTAACCATCCACTAATCATTTCTGGGATGGAAACACAAATTCCTAAGTGAAACTCATCTGAAGAGCTGAATTAAGCAGACAGTGGGTTTATTGCTGTAATTTCTTGTCCAATGGTTAATAGAATTGCCAATGAAGAACTTTTTCGGTCTTAAAAATGATCCATGATCATGTTTATGTGCAAACTAAACTTTTTGGGGCCAGATGGGGGGTAATATTTCAGTAATTACGGTAAAAAAGGAGGGGTGCGTGGGGGAGCCAAATAATAAGAATATGTTGCCCTGCCCTGACCGGTTTGTCTCAGTGGATAGAGCATTGGCCTGCGGACTGAAATGTCCCAGGTTCAATTCCGGTCAAGGACATGTACCTTGGTTGCGGACACATCCCCAGTGGGAGGTGTGCAGGAGGCAGCTGATCAATGTTTCTCTCTCATTGATGTTTCTGACTCTCTGTCCCTCTCCCTTCCTCTCTGTAAAAAAAAAATCAATAAAATATATTTTTTAAAAGAATATGTTGCCCCAAGATGATATTTACAAAAAAATGACTTAATAGTCTATAAACATAGAGTGTAACTCTCTTTCCAAATAAAACGACATATGAATTCTAGCCGTGGGTGTTCTGATTACTCGTTAAGTGACCTTGAACACGTGCCTGCATATTCCACCGAGTTTGTAAGTCCATTTGCAATAAAAATTATAGAAATCTGATAAACAACTACAAAGAAGATAATAGCAAAGCGGTTGTATGTAAAGAAGAGAAAATTAATGTGGCAGGGCAGGAAAGAAGTCAGATGTTCTCAGGCTCGTTTTGTCTACCCTGGTGTCTCTCTAGCTTCCCCTAGAGCTCCAGGGACTATCTAATCCGAGTAATTTATGGTCTCCTTCGCAAAACTAACCCCTCAAGGACGTCAGCAGTGAGCAAGACCAGCTAAGACTTTCCCGTTTGAAGTTGAGAGATAAACTAGCATTTGGCTCCAAATGCTCTCATCTTAAAATTTTCAACAAAATCTACATATGGTCAATGATTCCTACCCAATCCAATGTCATCCTTTATCACTCTTGAGAAGTAATTTCAGAGATCTGAGTATTTTGAGAGCCTTCACTCCCTTCAAAATAAAAATTTCCCAGGCTATAGAATGCATGGCGGGCTTAATTCTCTACCCCTTCCCATATTCACAGCCTTTTCCATGTAATTTTTAAAAACTTACTGATTTGAAGAGAGGGAGAAAGAGGGAGATAAGGAGGGAAGGTGAGAGGGAGGGAGGGAAGGAGGGAGGGAGAGAGAGAGAGAGAGAGAGAGAGAGAGAGAGAGAGAGAGAAATTTGCTGTTCCACTTATTTATGCATTCATTGGTTGCTTCTTGTATTTGCCCTGACCAGGGATTGAATCCAAAACCTTGACACATCAGGACAACGCTCTAACCACCTGAGCTACCGGCCAGGATTGCCATGTAATTTTGTTGTGCCCTCTGCTGTGGTACTCAGCCAGGTGCAGAGCCTGGATTTGTGGGGCCCAGTGCAAAATGACAATGAGGGACTCTGTTCAAAAAGCAGCAAATGAGCCCTTGCCAGTTTGGCTCAGTGGATAGAGCACCAGTCTGCGGAGTGAAGGGTCTCAGGTTCAATTTCAAGGGCACGTACTTGGGTTGCAGGCTCGATCCCAGGCCCTGGGTGGGGCACGAGCAGGAAACAACCAATCTATGTGTCTCTCTCACATCGACGTTTCTCTCTGTCTCTGTCTCTCCCCTCCCTTCTCCTCTCTGTAAAAATCAATGGAAAAATATTCTCCTGTGAGGATTAACAACAACAACAACAAAGCAGCAAATGAGTGTCATGTCACCTACTAAAATACAGAGCTTTTTTCTTTCTTCCACAGTTTGTCTGTCTCTCTCTCTCCTTGCTCAACTTGTCATGGCAGTTTTATTTGCTATTTAATGTCACCCTAAGTAAATACAAAATTTTTATCAGCATGAATTTTACACTTCATCTTTATATTTTGTGAGAAGTGACACCTGAGGCCAGAACACCCATGCAGAGCACAGGAAGCAGAGACCCCTGTGCAAAGACAAATATGCCATGTCTTCCCTGGACTGAGGACTCCTGGACTAGGGGGACAGTGGCATATTTATCTTTGAGTCCCAGTGCTGGGCATGATGCCTGCTACATAGTAAGCAATAAATGTATATTTAAGGGGGGAAAGGGAGGGATGGAGGAAGCAAATGAGTTTGAAAAAATCAGTTCTGCTTGTGAGAATGTGGAGAAGTTGGCACACTTACACATCGCTGTTGGGAATGTAAAATGATGCAGCTGCTTTGGAAAACAGTCTGGCAGTTCCTCAAAAAGTTGAACAGAGAGTTCCCATAGGACTCAGCAATCCCACTGCTAGGTATATAACCAAGAGAACTGAAAGCCTATGTTCACACAAAAATTTGTACATGAATGTTCATAGTAGCATTATTCATAATTAGAGGCCCAGTGCACAAAATTTGTGCACTGGTAGGGTCCCTAGTGGCTGCTGGCTGGGGCCTCCCTCCCTTTCCCCCGCCGGCCCTGTCCCCTGGTTGAACTCCTGGGCAATTTACATACTATGCTTTTATTATACAGGATAGGCAAAAATTAAAAACAAGTCAAATGTCCATCAACTGATGGTCTATCCATACAATCAAATATTATTCTGGGGGGAAAGAATAAGGTACTGATTCATGCTATAACTTGGACGACCCCTAAAAACACTACGCTAAGTGAAAGAGGCAGTCACGAAAGACCACGTATTGTATGGTGTCATTTGCATGAAATGGGTCTAATAGGCAAATCTATAGAGACAAAGCAGATTGGTGGTTGCAAGGGGCTGGGCAGAGGGTGAAATGGGGACTGACTGGGTACCGAGTTCCTTGTTAGATTAATGAAAGTGTTTTAGAATTAGATGGTCATGATGCTTGCACAACTTTGTGAGTATACTAAAACCACTGAATTTTATGGTATGTGAATTACATCTCAATTTCAAAAAAACAACATGACTGTTGAGGTCCATTTCTTATTAATGGTTTGACCTTTGAAAAGTATGTCACCTCTCTGAACTTCAGCTACCTCAACTATAAAGTGGCAAGAAACAGTACTTAACTCATAGAATGGTTTGTGAAGGTCACGTTAGATAGTCTTCGGGGCTTCTGCTGTTACCCACTGCCCTCAGGTGCAGAATGCTCCCTGACCTGGGTTAAGGCAAACTGACACAATGGGGGAGTAGGACATGGAGGAATACTAGGTGGTCAGATGGAGCTGGCTGAAGCTGCTTCTTGGGAAGGGATCTTTTCCTTGGGGGACGCAGGTGAGATCCAGAGGGAAAAGAACAATAACAAAAAAATACTGCCTGCCCAATCTTGGCTGTGCTCTAGGCTGTAAGGGGCAGATTCATATGGCTTCTTAGGATTTCTACATGGTCCAGCTGCTTTTGACACCTTAGTGTGGAACAATGTGAACAGCATATACAATTTCTGCTACACCCACTAAGCAGGAATAGTTTCAAAGAGGAGGGGGGAGCCCCAATGTCTGGTACAACCAGAGCTAAACAGATTCACGTGGCACCCCCGGGCAGCAAGGATCAAATACTTGTTCAAACAGAATGTCCTTGAATTTTATTTGCTCAAAATTGTTTTTTTTAAATATATTTTTTCTTGATTTCAAAGAGAGAGGGAGAGGGAGAGAGATAGAAACATCAATGATGAGAGAATCATTGATCGGCTGCCTCCTGCAACCACCCATTGGAGATGGAGCCCGCAATCAGGGCATGTGCCCTGACCAGGAATTGAATCGTGACCTTCTGGTTTATAGCTAGACGCTCAACCACTGAGCCACACCAGCTGGGCATGCTCAAAATTGTTTAATGAGGGTGAGCGGTAGAGATAAGGAATGTTTTCCGATTTCCACCAGAGGGCGCTGTCTGCCTCCTTGGTCACCACACCAATGTTCCATAAGACGTACATGTGGAGTTAATTGGTACCATGTGACCAATTTATTATAGGAAAGTTTTAACACCATATGATTCCCCCACTCTGCACTTTTAGTCCTAAATTTTCCTCCAAACCCTGGTTCTACATTTTCAGACTTCTGTTTCCTATTTCTGCCTGGATGTTCTGCTGACACCCGGAACTCACTATGTCCCAAAGTGAGCTCATCATCCTTCCCTTCCAAACTGAGTTTCTTATCTCAGTATGCAGATCTAGGACAGCCAGTTCTGTTCTGAAGAATGTGATCGGCAAAAGGGTCCTCAGCTGAAACCCAGCCACACTCTGTTGCCCAAATCCTGCACCCAGGAGAAACCAGCATCTGCACAGAGGTCCCAGAGCGGCTAGCAGTGGTCCTGGGCCCCACACTCATCTCAGGGTTTCAACTTGGTCATTTGCCTGTCATTTCTTTTCCCTATTCCCTGTCCACCACCATCCCCAAGTGTCAAGATAATTTTTTTCCCCTGAAGATCCATCACTAATGTGGCCACTCCCAACTTTAAGTCAGCTCTTTTCCATCCAAATTTTAAAAGTACCTTGCTATGCTCTTCCTGTGGCATTTATCCCTTTCTGATTGGGACTCAGCTATTTGTATGATTGTGTGATTAAGAAAAACCCACAACATTAAATTTACTGTGGTAAACATTGTAAGCATACAGTTCAGTAGTGTTGAGTATCTTCGCCCTGTTGGGCAACAAATTCCTAGAACTTTTTCATCTTGCAGTATTAAAACTTTACATCTATTAAATACCAATTCCTCCAGCTCTTGATAATCACCTTTCAACTTTCTGTTTCTATGATTTTTATTACCCTAGATACTTCATATAAGTGGAATCATACATTATTTGCCTTCTTATGGCTGGCTTCTTTCATTTAGCACAATGTCCTCAAAGTTCAACCATGTTGTAGCATGTAGCATATTCTGTTATTACGTATATACTACATTTTCTTTTTCCATTCATCCATCAATGAACATTTGGGTGGATTACTTCCACCCCTCTGCTATTTTAAATAATGTTGTGATGAACATAGATGTGCAAATATCCTTTGAATTCTTTGGGATGTATACCCAGAGGTGTAATTGCAGGTTCAATTATGGGTCAGGGCACATGCCTGGGTTGCAGGCTCAATCCCTAGTGTGGGGTGTGCAGGAGGCAATTGATCAATGCTTCTCTTTCATCATTGATGTTTCTATCATTCTCTCCTCTCTCTCTCTCAGAAATCAATAAAAAAATATTTTAAAAACCAATTCTCACTTTAAATGAGTGAATTATATGTTATATAAATTATATCTCAATAAAGCTGCTACCAAAAAATACAGTGCACAGCCCAGCCAGTGTGGCTCAGTGATTGAGAACTGAACTATGAGCTAGGAGGTCATGGTTCAATTCCCAATCAGGTCACATGCCCAGGTTTCAGGCTCAATCCCCAGTGAGGGAGCATGCAGGAGGCAATGGATCAATGCTTCTCTCTTATCACTATTGCTTATCTCTCCTTCTCCCTTCCTCTCTGACATCAGTAAAAATATGTTTTTTAAAAATACAGTGCACAGAACTCAATGAAAAAAACACTCAGGGTTTCATAGCTACGTAGCTTCAATGAAACACTTCTCTTCGTTTCTTGCAAATAAGTCCCAGATGAAGTCTGTCTGGCCTTGGGAGATTAAGGTAAACTTGGCTCACGCCCCGTGTTTCACAATGAGAGTCCACAGCCCTCCCCGCCATTTCTGCAGATTGTCAACTCTCTACTTCACGGTCCTAATTTGTTGTTCTTGTGTGTGTTCTGATTCCTTTCCTTGCCAAAGGTCAGACTCTCTACCAGATGCTGCACAAGATCGCCCATCGCCTCCCACCACAAGCAGTTTGTAAACTTAGAACTTCACTAAAGATTTGGGGGTGACACAGCACATCCCTCTTGCCCCCTCACTCCACTTCCTCCTTGTTTTACTTTTCTCTTCCCCTGATCGTCTCTGGTTCAGAACATAAATTCCTTTCCTGTCTCATTGCCTGGCAGTTCTGCTCACACTTCCACCCCTTGACATCTCAACTGGTACTCTAAACAGGCTTCTTTTAAAAATGTAAGGAAGGCAGGGGCAGATAAGAGAAGGGGGAGGGAGGGAAGGAGAGAGAGAGAGAGAGAGAGAGAGAGAGAGAGAGAGAGAGAAGAAAGAACCAAAGAAGGATACTTTGAAGAAACTGGGATCTTCTAAGAGGAATTCTCATACCAGCTATTAAAATAATATTTTCTTTTCTTGTATTTTATAAATATTAATAAGTTAAAGTTGGGAATTCTTTAAGTTGGGAGGGAGCTTTCACAACAGCCTTTGGTCCACTCGCGGTAGACTTCCCCCAAACCTTGGCCTTCTCGCCAGAATGAAGCAATCCTCTTCTGGAGTTTACATTTAATTGTAATTGCAACTGTCATGATGATTAAGCCTCTCCCTTTGTCATTGTCTCTTCTTGGCACCGGTTCCTTGGCTCAGCTTGCATGCTATGGACCGCTTGTGAATCACAAAGAATCTGTGCTTTTTAACTGTGGCGAAACCAGAGGCAGCTTTTTTGTTTATTTCCAGAATCCGTTCCAAAACAGCTGCTACATGCTCATCCTTGGGTTTTGTCATCTCATTTCGGGGAATTGTAACAGCGGCCTCTTCTGTTTTTAATTCTCCTGAAGAGAGCCCAAGAGAACTCCCCAAGACGGTGTGCTGAGCATAGGTGCTCCTTAATGACTGGTTTCCTCTCGTTTCCTTAATCAGGAAATGTCGTAGTTCAGCAGGGGCGAGGTTCCCATGAATGTGCACTTGACTCCAAGCCAAGCTGTGTGCAACACTCGGCGGCCATGAAAACAGCTTGCTCTGCAAGCCTCCGAGTGTTCCAAACCGAGGCCAACCAGAAGCTTCCATTTGACACAGTGGCGAGGAACGCTTGTAAATGTTTTATGGTTAGCGATGGTTCCATCTCAAGTGAAACCAATCAGCTGAAAAGCACTACATGAGACCGCCGGTCAGCTGGTAGATCGCACGCAAATTGGCTGGTGCGTTTTACTTTAGGGATATTTCCTTCATAAAAACTGCTGCTGAAGGAAGGACACACTTAATACCTTGCGGGGTGAAACGATACTCAGGAAAATCAAGACAAAGTGTGCCTTGTGTAGGTACAAGATAGCGCTTCGTTGAGAAGAATTGCTTGGAGGCTAACGGCTTTCCAAAATGGCCATTTCTAAAGGGCATGGGCCATGTTTAAATTGTTTTTTACCCAAGGTTTTCACACCATCGCTGTACACTGGAATAACCTGTGGAGAGCTTTTGGGAGGGGAGGGGGGAATAGTGGTAACTGCCGGACCCCAAAGATTTTTATTCACTGGTGTCGCGTGAAACCCGGACAGGGGTCTTTTGCTAGCGCTCTCCAGGAAATGCTGGTGCACAGCCAGGAAGAGAGCCACTGCTTTCTGAAAGTCACAACTACCAACAGCCTTTGGAACCTGAATGCTGCGTTGTATACATGTGTGTACCCATGTTGTGGTGTGCACACTACAACAGGTCAAGTGCTTGACTTAGCCCATGACAAATAATATTTGGCAAACCTCACACTCGCTTATGTGTTCTTTCTTCTCCTTTTCCTCCTCCTCTTTCTCTTCCTCCTCCTCTTTCTTTTCTTTTGTAAAAATATATTTTATTGATTGTTTACAGAGATGAAGGGAGAGAGATAGTTAGAAACATCAATGAGAGAGAATCATCGATCAGCTGCCTCCTGCACGCCCCCTACTGGGGATGTGCCCGCAACCAAGGTACATGCCCTTAACTGGAATCGAACCCGGGACCCTTCAGTCTTCAGGCCGACTCTCTATCCACTGAGCCAAACCAATCTCGGCCTCCTCTTTCTTCTTTGTCTTCTCTCTCCCTCTCTCCCGCTCCTGCTCTTCTGTACACGAGTTTCCTTTCTTCTCTCACAATTTCTGAGCTTTTACATCTCTGCTGTCCTACACCCCAGATGTAGCGTGAGTCTCACAGAATTAAACCTCTAATTTTCTTTCTTCACATGCCCCCCCCCCCCGGAAGAAAATCACTTTATTGTCACTGATTTACAAACATCACAAAAGCTGGTTTAAGGAGGCCACACAAACATCTGCTCAGCCCCAAACTGAATTATCATCTTAATGAACTTCTACACAGTAAGCACACTCTCTTCCACTGTAATTCTGAAGTGAGGAAACAATTATTGATATAGGAGAGTTAACTAGTAGTTTTATATTTCACTATCAATTATATATATATATATATATATATATATATATATATATACTTTTTAAAATATATTTTATTGATTTTTTTTTAACAGAGAGGAAGGGAGAGGGATAGAGAATCAGAAACATCGATGAGACAGAAACATTGATCAGCTGCCTCCTGCACACCCCCTACCAGGATGTGCCCGCAACCAAAGTACATGCCCTTGACCGGAATTGAACCTGGGACCCTTCAGTCCACAGGCCACTGCTCTATCCACTGAGCCAAATGGGTCTTGGCTCAATTATATTTTTATACTAAGTTCACTTGGACATGAGAGATGATTTCCCATTTCTTCAACTTGACCTTCTCGATTAGGCTAATCCATTTGCAGATTTGCATTGTTTCAGCACCTCGCTGAAACCCTCACAAAGCTTAAGGTCACGCTGGTTCTGGGCCCACTCCAAGAACTGTTTCATCTCACAGTGGCATAGGCCAGACTGCTGCTGCTGTTGGCCTGCCTGCGTTCCCTGGGGCAGACTCAGCATTACTTCCTCCACTGAAGCCCCTGGTGATGGCATCGCCCAGGTGTGGCCTACAGCAGAGCCCACAGTCACACCAGCGGCAGTGGCTGCCATTTGGGCCATCAGGCCTGGCTGCCGGGATGCAGCAGCAGGTGTGTCAACAGCAGAGGGTGCAGCTGGTGCTGGCGGCTGGGCTGCTGGTGCCGGCCTGGGTGCAGCTCTCATCTGAGGTGCCCGCTGGCCAGAGGGGCCATGCGGGACGTGCGGCTTCGGCTTCCATGTGGTATCACCACTGCACAGCCGGTCGGTGTCTGCAAGTGTGAAACTCCTGGAAGACCCCCGGCAACTTCTCTAAACCTCTAATTTTCCTGAGAAAGATTCTGATTGGCCTAGCTTAGGCAGGTTCCCCCCCTCAGACAGTTATCTGTAACCAATGACACAGGAATTACCTGTGCAAACACTCCTCCCTGAGGCACCACCTGGAACAATAGGAGAAGGGTGGGGGAGTTTAGCGGGACAATGGCTGGTGGCTAGGGAAATCGCTGGCTTTAGGGCTAGATAGACACCTCCTGTCCCATAGAGCAGTGTTTCCCAAAGTGTGGTACGCATACCCCCAGGGGCACGGGAAGAGTTTGGTGGGGGTAGGCGTTGCACCGGAGTTTGGTGGGGATATGCACTGCACCGTGCTTAGCTGTGCCTAATTCTACGTTCTCATGAGTCAAGTCAAGACAGCCTTGTGAGGCGTGAGATGGCCCAGTGTGCAAGTAAATGTTATTTACAATATAACTTTTATTTATAGTTTCTTATGAATAATTTTATTTTTCGTTTATTATTATTTTGTGTATGTACCAAAAAAGAAAAATAAATATATTTTGATTGTTATTAAAATACATCCTTTTTTTTGACAAGGGGTACTTAGCGTTACAAAAATTATAGAAGGGGTACACATATGTCAAAAGTTTGGGAAACGCTGCCCTAGAGAATTCAAGTTAGCTACTGGGCATGCGCATCTTTACTCTGTACATTATGTCTTTTCTACTTGTCCTTTCTGACTAGTTTACCTGTGGAGGATCTAGAGCAGGGGTGGGCAAACTTTTTGACTCGAGGGCCACAATGGGTTCTTAAACTGGACCGGAGGGCCGGAACAAAAGCAACCTGACCATGCTGGCACTCTCATCTTGGGCTGCTGGTGAAGGAGCGGAGGGGAGAGCAAGAGAACCCTCCGCTCTTTCGGCTCTGCGAGCTGGATAGAACAGCCAAAGGGGCCGGATTCGGCCCGAGGGGCCGTAGTTTGCCCACAGCTGATCTAGAGGCTCTCAGACACTGAACCAGTACCATATGGGAGAAAAAGAAGGGAAGAAGAGAAGTACTTTTATGCCACAGAAAGAAGAGAATTAGATCAAGGAAACAATAAGCATATTTTAAGCATCAAAGCATGACAAATTATTTCCAAGAGGAGAACTGGATTAAGAAAAGAATAGGACATATTAAGCGTGAAAGCCTGATGGATTATTTTAAATCACTGCTTTTGAGTCAGTTTTCTTTTAAACCAAATGACTCAGCCACCAAGAGATTCTTTTGTTATATGATCAATCTTACTTTATTGCTAATATGGCAAGTTCAAATGGTGATGTGGTGCTGGTTAAATGCTGCATTGATGAAGCAACCTGTTTCTTTGTCCTTATGCTCACTCTTTTTTAAAATATATTTTATTGATTTTTTTTATAGAGAGGAAGGGAGAGGGATAGAGAGCTAGAAACATCAATGAGAGAGAAACCGATCAGCTGCCTCTGCACACTCCCTACTGGGGATGTGCCTGCAACCAAGGTACATGCCCTTGACCAGAATCGAATCTGGGACCTTTCAGTCCACAGGCTGACGCTCTATCCACTGAGCCAAACCGGTTTGGCCTTATGCTCACTCTTTATGAAGCATTTGCTTCCAACAGTGATGCCCGAATATATAAAACAGACCCATCAGTCTGACTGAATAAAAAGTAAGTGGTTGAGCCATAACTGGTTTAGCTGCACAGGCCCCAACCAGGGCCCGGGCCAGGGAGGAGCCCGCAACCAACGTACGTGCCCCTGACCAGAATCGAACCCGGGAGCCTTTAGTCCACAGGCCGACGCTCTATCCACTAAACAAAACCGACCAGGGCTCATATTTTAAGTTTTTATGGAACAATGTTATACAAGATAGAATAATAGATATATTTAGGAAAAGGTCAGGTGTATATTGGTTAACATTCTGGCTTTGTGGCTTAAGGATTCAAACGCTGGTTTCTGCCTCTTTACTAGCCGTGTGATCTCCAACAAAATACTTAATTTCTTATCACAAAATAGGAATAGCACAGCCTCTGAATAGTTGGACAGCATTTACTTGAAATAATGGATTGTGTCCCTTAGGGACTGTACTGGACTGCAAACAACAGAATCCCAGAGTAAAATACACTGAGTGGCCAGATTATGATGATCTCTGAACACATAATAATCTGGCCACTCGGTGTATATCCTATATAATAAAAGGCTAATATGCAAATTGTCCCCTCAACCAGGAGTTTGGCCAGCAGGCAGGCCGGCCAACCTCCCATGTCCCCTCACCCTGGCCAGGCTGCTGGACCCCAACCATGCACGAATTCATGCACTGGGCCTCTAATACACACACACACACACACACACACACACACACACACACACACACACTGAGTGGACATATTATTATGTGTTCAGAGATCATAATAATCTGGCCATTCAGTGTAGTTGCTTCAGAAGATCAGGAGATTACTTTTTCTCATTCACCAAGCTCAGAGGTAAATAGTCACTGGCCTTGGTTAAGGGACTCAACGTTTTCAGAGCTGAGGTCTTGGTAGTTCCCATCTTTCTCTCATGGTTCCAAGATGGCTGCTGCAGTGTCAACTATCATATCCATATTGCTGACAGCGGAAAAGACGAAGGGGTAGTGATTCAATCAAGGTAACAAAACTTTCCCAGGGGAGTTAACAACTTTAAGTCAGGGCAGGCTAAGTGTTATAACAAATAAGCCCCACTCATCAGTGGATTAACACAACAGAAGTTTATTTCTCTTGCCAAGGTCAATTGATAGCAGGGGGTGGGGGTTAGGAGAGAGGGAGTGAGGCTGCTCTGCTTAGTGCAGTCATGCAAGAACCAGTTTAGCATATGGAGTTTCCAGGGTCATGAATATCCCACCAACAGATAGCAGGAGAGAGAGCACAGGGAGTTGTGTAAGAAGGTTTATGGATCAGGCTGGAATTGAGGTACTGTACTTTTGTTCATATTTAATGGCTAGACTTCAGTCAAGTGAGTCCATCCTATATAATAAAAGCCTAATATGCTTGTGTCCAGTCAACCGGATGGCCATTCAACCAATCAAAGCATAATATGCTAATGATATGCTAAGGCCACTCAACCACTCGCTATGACATGCACTGACCACCAGGGGGAAGGCTCTCAACACAGGATTAACTGGGATAATGAGCTCAAGCAGGCTAAAAGCATTATTTCGTCCTTACCACATACACAATATTAAAATAGAATCCCAAGTGGAAACAGCTCAGATGCCCATTGTGTTTATTTCCTAGGGCAACCATAACAAAGCACCACCAACTGTAGCTTAAAACACATTTATTCTCTCACAGTTCTGGAGGCTAGGAGCCTGAAATCAAGGTGTTGGCAGGGCCAGGCTTGCTCTGAAGGCTCTAGGTGACAATCCTTACTTTTGTCTCCATCTGGTGGTGGCTGGTAAGCCGTGGTGTTCCCTAGCTTTCAGTTGCATCACCTCCAGTCGCTGCTACTCTGTCATCACATGGTGTTGTCCCTGTGTGTCTTGTGTCTCTCCTCCTCGTCTTATAAGGACACCAATCATATTGAATTAAGGGCCCTATTTCCACGTTAGATCATATTCTGAGGTCCTGAGGGTGGGGACTTCAATGTATCATGGGAGGGGGGGGGGTGACACAACTCAACCTATGACATTCATAAAATGATGATTGAGTAAATAAAATGTATTATATCCACATAATGGAATATTGTTCAGCAATACAAGGGAATGAAGTACTGATACATGCTACAACCTGGATGAATCTCGCAAGCATAATGCTAGGTGAAAGAAGCCAGACACAAAAGATCACATACTGTATCATTTCATTTAGGCAAAACGTCCAGAATAGACAAATCTATACAGATGGAAAGTAGATTAGTGATGGCTAGGGCTAAAGGGGGGTTGGTGAGTCACTGTCAAAGGGCATGGGGTCCCTTTTAGGGGGCACAAAAATGTCCTAAAACTGACTAGTGAGAGTTGTGCAAAGAAAATGAGGAAATGGAACTTCACAATTTTAAATACGTTTAAGCCTCTAACCTTCAATAAATTACATTTCCAGGTTCCTGAAAGAACCTATGCAGATCATTCCATAAATGCTGCTGGAAAGCTTAAAGGGATCATGTGTTCGGAAGAAAATAAGACTTTTAGGCCTTCTTTCCAGCCCCACTTCCCCAAACTCCTCACACTAAGTGAAAGAAGCCAGACACAAAAGACCACTTAGCTGACCAAGGGGATTTGGTGAGAACTGACAGCCACTGGGATCCAATTCTGTGCTCTTTGCTCAGTATCTGAAAGTCTCCCTGACTAGAAATAGGATGGATTCCTCCATTTACAGCAAGGGTATCACCCTGTATCTTGATTTAGCTCAATGGTTAGCCCTCTGCCGTCATTAGCAGGGGCAACCACACCGATTTCTCTTCCTTCCAACCTAAATTTGCACCTAAGAGTTCTCTTCACAGGTCAACTTTAGCAAGCTATTCAACATCCTTTTGTAAAAATTTCCATCAAATTATCCCTGCAGTGCCCCAAAATGATACTCAAATGGGCGACATCTCTTCTGTTATAGCCGCACTGTTATTTCAACTTATTTTCCATACATAATAATCCAACTCCATTCCATCTTCCACAGAGGAGGGGCAGGTCTTTCTTATTTCCACATAGAAAGGGCAACGGAGAGCTGCTATGCTGCTCCTGCGCGCTGCCACATTCCTGGCCCAGGGCCCGGCTGCCTGAGCTACAGAGAAGAATAAGACCCAGAACCTGCTCTCGAGGATCTTTTGGGATCAGTGTGACGAACGTGTGACTGGTGAGTGAAGCAGAAAGAACTAGTGCGATGGAGACTTATAACTCCAACTGCCTCTGAAACTGCCCCGGTGCCTTGTAGATGTTTGTGTCCCTCTCTGGATCTTTTTTAAAACTGATTTTGAGAGAGAGGGGAGAGGGAGGGAGAGAGACAGAGATCCACTTGCTGGCCCACCATTTATACATTGGTTGGTTGATTCCTGCATGGGCCCTAATCAGGGATTGAGCCGGCAACTTTAGCACATCAGGATGCTGCTCCAACCAACTCAGCTACCCAGCCAGGGCTCCCTTCTGGATCTTTAATGATTTGGTGAAGCATTCCAATGCAAGTTTAGCTGAGTCTCTCTTCTTCCCTCTACCTCCACCTTTGAATAAGTAACACTGCTTTTTAAAAATCATTTACTTTTATTTACTTTTTAAAATATATTTTATTGATTTTTCACAGAGAGAAAGGGAGAGGGATAGAGAGCTAGAAACATCGATGAGAGAAACATCCATCAGCTGCCTCCTGCACACCTGCCCACCCCCCACTGGGGATGTGCCCACAACCAAGGTACATGCCCTTGACTGGAATCGGACCTGGGACCCTTCAATCCGCAGGACAACGCTCTATCCACTGAGCCACACCGGTGAGGGCAAGTAACACTGCTTTTTCGGGTGACTCCTGTCTTCCTTCAGCCCCCAAATCAGTGGGCAGTTTCTTCCGTTTCCGGCTGGCCCAGGGCTCAGTTCACAGGTCTGTTGCATTAACAGGAAGAAAATGGAACTGAGAGCAAGTTTGCCTGGTTTGTAAAATAAAAATGAGTTTCGATCCCAGTGGCTTATGTATTATCCTCGTAAGGACTGGGTTTCCATCGATCATCTTTTCCATGCCAGTCAAGTGTGGAATGTGCTGAAGTTAGAAATGTAATTGTGTAGACATAAAAAAAAAATTGCATCTCTCTAACCATCATTGGGACACTTTTCTCAAGACGCTATCTCGGGGTCCTTCAGAGCAATAAGTGGACCAATTGAGATGTAACAGAAGCAACTTAAATGCTATGCCTCGTTTACTTCTGGTAAAGCTAATATGCTTCAGAACAAGACTATTGCTCGTGACATAAGACACTGTCACAGAGGCTGAAACGCTTTAAGACCATTAAAATGCCAGCCATACCTGCTGTTCAAATATTCTTCAACTTCTAATTTAAGGCACCCACACCTAATAATGTAATTGTGTTATTCTCTCTGATAGCTGGAACCTAGGGAAGCCAAATGCCTGGGAATTACGGTCTATGGGGGCTATGGGAGTCTAGAAGACAGATGAGGTAGATAAAACGTGTTATTTTTATACTGGCACAGTCAACATTTGTGCTCGGTTATCGTTCATGTGTTGAAATGTATTCAAAGACAAAAGCATCTGAAGTGTGTTCTCCAGGATGAATTGAGGAAGAGGTTGGGGAAATGCATAAGCCACCTGGAGATCTCAATTCAGAAACCTGCCCTAGCTGGTTTGGCTCAGTGGATAGGGCATCGGCCTATGGACTGAAGCATCCTGGGTTTGATTCCGGCCAAGGGCACATGCCTGGATTACAGGCTTGACCCCCCCGTGGGGGGTGTGCAGGAGGCAGCTGATCAATGATTCCCTATCATATTGATGTTTCTATCTCTTTCCCTCTTCCTTCCTCTCTGAAGTCAATAAAAATATATTAAAAATAAATAAATAGCCGAAACCGGTTTGGCTCAGTGGTAGAGCATCGGTCTGCGGACTGAAAGGTCCCAGGTTCGATTCCGGTCAAGGGCATGTACCTTGGTTGCCGGCACATCCCCAGTGGGGGGTGTGCAGGAGGCAGCTGGTCGATGTTTCTCTCTCATCAATGTTTCTAGCTCTCTGTCCCTCTCCCTTCCTCTCTATAAAAATCAATAAAATATATATTTAAATAAATAAATAAATAAACTCCGAAACCTGTGTGGTGTGGCCGGCATGGCTCTGTGGTTGAGCATCAACCTATGAACCAGGAGGTCACAGTTCAGGGCGCATGCCCAGGTTGCCGGCTCAATCCCTAGTGTAGGGCGTGCAGGAGGCAGTCGATCCATGATTCTCTCTCATCACTGATGTTTCTCTCTCTCTCTCCCCCTCTCCCTTCCTCTCTGAAATCAATACACATAGATCCAAAGACAAATAAATAAATGAACTCAGAAACCTGAGCGAGAAAGACTCACACACCTGTCTTCCAAGCTATTGTCCAGGTTAAATTTGCTCGAGAGGTGACTGCCCATTTTTGAATCAGGAAGTTGTCATCTTGGTAAAACAGCCCTCCCCACCCCTGGAATGCACAATTCTCTTCCTGATGAGCAAGCGGAGCGCAGTTGGAAAAAGGCAGCAGAAAGGGGCAATTTTAAAAGCCAGAGCTGTGAAAAGGTGATGCTTGGGAGGGGCACACTTCAGGCTCAGGGCCCCCATCGGTCCATGGGGGCTTAGACTGGGACATGGTGCCAATTCAAACTGTCACACAGTCCGGGGCGGGGAGGAGCCAAATCCGTTTCTATTCTTTCATAGAAAGCAATACTGTAGTTTAAATTAGCAAGGCGCTGCTGAACCGCTATTTAAAATGCGTTAGCACTGACATCCCCAAAAAAGGGTTCCCCCCTCCCCCGTTTAATTGCACTGTCAGTGTGGAATGCTTTCACTTAAAACCACTCCGAGGTAGACCTTTTAATAGAAAGTGACAATTTAAATGGCCGTGATAAGCGCGTAAATGGTGCTTTAAGTCATTACTACACTGATGTCACAGTTGGCTCCGGCCCAGTTTGTTAAAACCAAAGAAAAGGTGTTGGGGGAAGGGAGGGGAGCAACTGAATGGGGAATCATTAATTCCTTTTCTATTCACTGTAATAGCATTAGCGGTGATGAAGTCATCTGGCTCCCAGTGGATGTGATGCACATTTCCGTTATTCGGTTCTGATGCTGCCCTCGTGAGTGCCTAGGACTCGGGAATGGCTCCGGTCACGGGCACTTCTCTGCAGTTAGTTTTCCTGTCTTCACCCCCATGGTCCAAAGAGGGGAACTGTGGCTTCCATTTGCTGGTTGGAGTTTCAAAAGCATAAGCGCTAGATGTATCTATAGCCTGTCTTTCCTCTCCCTTAAATAGTCAGGTTCTCCTAGAAGCTGTTAGAAATGCTCTCACTAGGCCAAAACCAGTTTGGCCCAGTGGATAGAGCGTTGGCCTGCAGACTGAAGGGTCCCAGGTTCGATTCCTGTCAAAGACATGTACCTTGGTTGCGGGCACATCCCCGGTGGGGGGTGTGCAGGAGGCAGCTGGTCGATGTTTATCTATCATCGATGTTTCTAGCTCTCTGTCCCTCTCCCTTCCTCTTTGTGAAAAATCAATAAAATATATTTTTAAAAAAGAAATGCTCTCACTAGCTTTCAAGGAGCTCTGCCCTGCCCCCAGGGTGAAGGTGTCATGTCATGTGAGTTGAGGTCAAAGCCACCTGAGCAGTGTCATTGGTCAAACTCGATTGGTTTAAACACACCAGCTGGTTTGCTGAAAAGGTGAGGTCACATCTGGGAGCCCACTGGGTGGGGTCACCATAAAACCTCGGGAAGTGAGGCTCTGTGAACCTTCAGAGGTGCTCCCAAGTGGATTGAGGCCGAGTGCGGAGCACTGGGGACAATGGGAGGGATGGGGCCAGGGGCTGGGAGAAATGGATGAGGAACAGAGAAGCCTGGGGGATTGAGGGCCACTCACTCAGTCACCTTCACAGGGTCTCACTCAGACGTCTCCATTCTGAAACATCCCTCCCTTAAAATTAAATTAATCATTAGGCACAACAGGTAAACTAGTTTATTATAAAATTACTAGAGGCCCGGTGCATGAAATTCGTGTATGGGTAGGGTCCCTAGGCCTGGCTGGCAATCAGGCCGACCTGCAGGGTGACCGGTGGGGTGATTGGGGGGGGGTCCCGCTGGCACCCGCCTTGGCCAGCCTGGCACCACCTGCTCACCGGCCCTTCCCCCTCCCCTCGCTGCTGCCAGTCACCTCTTTCTGGGGACCCCTGCTGGCATCTTCGAGCTGGGGGAAGATCCTGCATTGAGCATCTGCCCCCTGGTGGTCAGTACGCATCATAGCGACTGGTCGTTCCACCACCGGTTGCCCTGCCATTTGATAAATTTGTATATTAGGCTTTTATTATATAGGATTTTCAAATATAAGGTGTGGCCCTGGCCGATAGCTCAGGTGGTTAGAGCATATTTCAGATACACCAAGGTTGTGGGCTCAATCCCCATTAGGGCACATACAAGAATCAACTAATGAATGCATACATAAGTAGGACAAACAAATCAATGTTCCTCTCTCTGTGTCCCTTCCACTGTCTCTAAAAAAAGAAAATTAATAAATAAAATACAGGTTATACAAAAGTAGGTGCACAGTTGTGTGTATGCAAAACAGAGTTCATTCCTGTATTATTACTTATTATTATATTATTTTCCATCTGAACAACTGTAAACCTACTTTTGTCCCCACCCTGTATGCTGCATATTCCTTTTTATTATACAAAGATTACCTCAAGGAATCAATAATTGTAACTGGGCTCACAGCAGAAAAATATACTTCACATTGTAAACTTAACACACTATACTTAGGACTGGGTTTCTGAGGTTTCCTGATCTCATACAATTTCAGGGTTCTGGGAATGATGCTATACCTTTCAAATTTCCCCTAAACCGGACATTATAATTTCTGGAATTTCCATCGCTCAAAATTGGAAGTGATCATGGCGACCATCTGGGACATGATACTAGGCTCTTAATTTGGGGTCTGGGATGGGTTACAGATAGTCCATGAAAACCATACACAAAAGAGAGAGTTCATTTCTTTCATCAGAATTAGACAGGAGCTTGTAAACAAAACAAAACAAAACAAAACAAAACAAAAAGTTAAGAACCATTAATCCAACTTTACTTTACTACAAACACAAAACAAAACAAAAAATAAAAAGGCCTTAATTTTCAAAAAAAAATTATGAAACCACAGACACACACACACACACACACACACACACACACACACACATACACACACACATACACACACACACACACACACACACACACACACACACCAGAAAACAGAGGCCGGAGAGGTGGCCGACTGCCCTGGTCCCTGATGACTCTTGGCCGATCTATAGAATCCTGGTATCTGATTTCCAGTCCCAAATTGCTTATTACATTTTTTACAATTCTTCTTCCTTTTGCGAAACAATGCATACTGTAATGCTGTGCTTTTCTGAAAGCCTCTCTCCTGGCGGGCTCAACTCCCTGGGACACATCTGTCCCTGGCAGAGGCAAAAGGGGTCTGGGAGCCACTAAAATTAGTCGCAACTAAAATTAGTGCATGCCCATAGGTCCATGAAAGAGGCACCCCAGAGCTCACCTTCTACGCCATTCATTTGCTTAACAATGTATTGAGCTAAATAGTTGTTGATGCTCTCTTTTTCTCTTTCAAATCCTAAGAGAAAGTTTCTTTAGGAAGTTACAGAGGTAGAAGTGAGGCTCTGGGCTGTGGAGGCTCAGGAAACCGGTTCCAGAAGCAGAAGGGCCCTTGGAGGTTAGGAGAGGGAAGGGAAAGGCAGAAAGCGCCTCTCAATGCTTTCTTTACACGTAATTCAAATTTCGTTCTCCAGTTTCATGGAAATAACAACAAGTGAGCTGCAAGAGGTCTGCAAAAGGCAGGGCCAGCGATCCCAGATTGTGAGAGCTTCGCCCACAGCCTAACAGCAGAGGGAGAACAAGACACTGTCACATAGCGAAGCCTCTGAGCCACGAAGCAGACGGCAAATGACTTCCACGGTCTGTCTGGTTTGCTGAACTGGTGAGATCACATCTGGGGGCCCAGATGGTGGGGGCGCCATAACATCTGGGAGGGCACACAGGGTTGGGCACAGTGCATTTTAGAAAGCTCTGAGGGGTTAAAGTGCATGACATGTGATGAAAACAAACGTCCACTCAAAAGCCTGTACAAGAATGTTCATAGCACCACCATGCAGATGAGCCAGAAGGTGGAAACAATGCAAATGTCCATCAACAAATTAATGGATATATATATATATATATATATATATATATATATATATATATATCTGCAGCATAGCCATACAATTGAATATTATTTGGCCTTAAAAAGGAATCCTATATGATAAAGAGGTAATATGCAAGTTGACCTACACATCCTTGTGTTACAAGATGGCTACCCCACATCGTCACAAGATGGCTGCCCCCACACTGTCACAAGATGGCCAGGAGGGGAGGGCAGTTGGAGGCAACCAAGCCTGCAGGGGAGGGCAGTTGGGGGGGACAAGGCCTGCAGGGGAGGGCAATTGGGGGTGATGGGGCTGGCAGGGGAGCAGTTAGGTATCAATCAGGCCAGCAGGGGAGCAGTTAGGGGGCTATCAGGCTGGCAGGCAGAGTGGTTAGGGGCAATCAGGCTGCCAGGCAGGTGAGTGGTAGGAGCCAGTAGTCCCGGATTGTGAGAAGGATGTCCAACTGCCGGTCCCAGATTGGAGAGGGTGCAGGCTGGGCTGAGGCATCATGGCACTGGAGGGAACCAGCTTGTGCAGCTGATGGGACCAGGCACTAAGAACTATGACCTATAGAAGCCATGAGACTGCCGAAACCGGTTTGGCTCAGTGGATAGAGCATCAGCCTGCGGACTGAAAGGTCCCAGGTTCGATTCCGGTCAAGGGCATGTACCTGGGTTGCAGGCACATCCCCAGTAGGAGGTGTACAAGAGGCAGCTGATCGATGATTCTCTCTCATTGATGTTTCTAACTCTCTATCCCTCTCTCTTCCTCTCTGTAAAAAATCAATAAAATATATATTTTTTAAAAGAAGCCATGAGACAAGCACCCTGGGTTAGACAAGTCACTGATGGGGAACAACACACGCCAGGGATAGGAGCTGGACCCGGGGACTGTCACAGCAGCGAGGCTGCCAGCATGTCTTCATGACACTAGGAGGCAGCAAGTACCACTGCAACAATGCCAGCGCCAGGAGACAGTCAGCTGGGACATTCCATCTGGACTGGGTAAGGCCCACAATATTCTCAGACCACCTGGAGGGGAGGGGAGGAGCCCAAAATATGGATGTTGGATTTCTTGTCCACCTGGCACTTGTGATCCTGAGTCCATCTTTTTTTAAATATATTTAATTGATTTTTTACAGAGAGGAAGGGAGAGGGTCAGAGAGTTAGAAATATCGATCAGCTGCTTCCTGCACACACCCCCCGACTGGGGATGTGCCCGCAACCAAGGCACATGCCCTTGACCGGAATCGAACCTGGGACCCTTCATTCTGCATTTCCACTTCATTTCCACTGAGCCAAACCTGTTAGGGCCTGCGTCCATCTTAACTGAACTTGGAAAACGAAAAGATAGGTGTGCCCTGACGACTGTAAGGAAGTTCACACTGGGGACAATGACAAGGACAAGCCCTAGAAGCTGTAGAGGACCTGGAATTTATGGCATGGTTCCACAAGCATTATCTCATACGGTCCTCACAAAAGCCCTGTGAGAAGATCGCTGGTGGGTGTTATGCTTCTTAGCGGAACCAAACGAATTGCCCAATTGCAGATAACAAGTGCCGAAGCTCTGGCTACAGTCAGGCGTTTTGACCCTTAATCCGGCGGGCCTCCTACTATGCCAGGATGCCTTTCAGAAAAGAAAAAAAAAGAGGGACTCCATAAAAATATGTGTTTTGTTTTTTGTTTTTTTAAAGAGGGTCACATAGGCTGTCAAAATCTTCAGAATTTTCCTTGCCTGGAAGGAATGATCCTGGTCCAGGGTCATGTTCCTTAACTGCGTCAGCTGCTTTCCTTCCTTTCGTCCGTCGTTCCGTCCAGGGCACACGTGAAAAAACTGTCCTCACGCAGGCGCAGGCCCACGGTCATGCCCCCAGTGCCTCCTGCCCGGATCCAGTGCCACCTAACGGAACCCTGCCGCCTCCACACGGCACACCCTGTGACTGAACTCACCGTGGCACTAAGTGGATGCTATCCTTCACCTATGGGGATGTCTTCACCATTCCTGGTGTCTTGCACCTTTCATTACCTGGGTCGTTGCTGTCGATTCTGTCTTCCTGACTAGAGCGGAAGCTCCCTGTCTCACCCGATTTTGGTTCTCAGAGGGGTTTGGTGCATAGAAGGGGCCAGTCAACTGCTTGGAATAAACGCTTAGTCCTTGCCAACACATAATGGCTGCTCGGCGGATCTTTGTTCATTACCCGATTGGCAGATTTACTCTTCTCGAAATAACTCCTCTGCCCCAAAAGAAGTAATTAATTCAAGAGCCTCCGCACCTATGCGCACAGTGACAAACCTATCTCCTCTGGGGCTATTCAAGCTTCGGCCTCAGGAGGGCGGTGTGACCTCAGGCAGGTGGTTGGGCTCTGGCTTCCTGCCTGAGTTGGGGGCGGTGAGGTTAACAGATCTTATCACTTCCAGTTGTTATGGGGATGGAGTTAACGTGTGCTTAGAACTGTGCCTTAAGCACAGATAAATACCACCGGTTAAGATTGCAAGTTCAGGCCTTGCCCAGCTTGCTTCTGCTGTTAGAGCATGCGGGTTCGATTCCTGGTCAAGAGCACGTACCTTGGTTTGCAGGTTCCCCAGCCCCGGCAGCGGTGCCTACAGGAGGCAATCAATCTTCTCTCAATCCCCCCCTCCCCCCGGCCCCCTCCTTCCTCTCTGTATAAATCAATGGGAAAAATATCCACGTGTGAGGATTAAAAAAAAAAAAAAGATTCCAAATTCAGGATTACACCTGGCCTGCCTAGATGGAATATACAGTCCATTGATGCCATAGGCTTTTCTCACTCCCCTCAGTCAAGTAAATAAAATGGCAGATTCTAAAATCACCTGCTGCCCTAACCGGTTTGGCTCAGTGGATAGAGCATCAGCCTGCAGACTAAAGGGTCCCAGGTTCCATTCTAGTCAAGGGCATGTACCTTGGTTGCTGGGCACATCCCCAGTGGGGGGTGTGCAAGAGGCAGCTGATTGATGTTTCTAACTCTCTATCCCTCTCCCTTCCTCTCTGTAAAAAAATCAATAAAATATATATTTTTTTAAAAATCACCCGTAAGACTTTTAGGAGGAACATCCAAGATGGCGGCCTAGGCAGTCTCCTAAGCTGCCGCCTCATCAACAATTTAATTAATAAAACAACTAAAATCAAAAAGGACTTCACCAAAACGTCAGGAAAGCTGGCGGAGTGGAATAGCTACAACTAGAAAGAAAGAGAGAGGCTCACGGATCGGACTGGGAGCCGAAAAGCACTGAGGTAGGGAGACGCTCGCTCACGCGGCTGCGGAATACCTGCCTGGCGGTGGGAGGGGAGGAATCCCCGATTGCACGGAACCCTTTCGGACTGTACTGAACCCCAGCCCCGGCTGAAATTCCGTGGTCCCAGGCTCATACGGGTGGTCTGGACTGTAGAGAAAGGCACCCAGAGACTCAGAGACTCAGAGACTGGGAGACCGGGGACCGGAGCCGCAGTCGCAGTCGCAGTCTGCAGGGTCTACAGACTCGCGCGCGTGAGCAAGTACGCGTTGAGGTCTGACCGCGCCTCTCCGTAGCGGAAGGAGTCAGAAGCTCCAGGTCTGACCGCGGAGGCTACCGCTGCCTCTCTGTACAAGGTGGCAGCCTCTCCATAGCGGAAGGAGTCAGAAGCTCCAGTCTGACCACGGAGGCTGCCGCTGCCTCTATGTACAAGATGGCGGCCTCTCTGTAGCGGAAGGAGTCAGAAGCTCCAGACTACAGAGACCAGCCCAAGTCCGGGTGAGCCCCTGCGGCACCCACGCTCTTGCTTGGGAAAACTGGGCCGGTCAGGCGGAAACTCAGGCGAGTGCACAAGGGCAGGGCAGAAGCCTTCAGCCCTGAGACTCCGCCCCATCCAAGCTGAGCAGAGGCTTCTGCAGTTTTTCAAGTCTGATCCTATAAGACTGTCTCCAATACAGAAGTTATCCCAGAGTAGACACAGCTGATACCCACATCCAATTGGCCTGAAGGTCAATTCACAACAATAGAGACTTAGCTACAACAAAGCTGTGCACGCAGTCCACAAAGGGGATCACCAAGAGTGTCTACCTCAGGTAACTGAGGAGGTTGATCCACTGTGCTATATAGGACACCAAACACACAAAGCCATCCTACCAACTCTGAAAAATAGTGATAATGCCGAGACAAGGAAATAGATCTCAAACAAAAGAGATGGAGGATATAGAGTTCAGAACTACGGTTCTAAGGTTATGCAACAATATTCTAGAAAAGCTCGATAAACTTCATGAGACCCAACTAAAAAGTATAGATAAACTGACTAAATTGGAAAATATTATGCAGAGATCCAACAGCAGAATGGAAGAACACAAGAATCAGGTCAAAGAGCCAAAAGACACTCCGCTGGAGAAGGAAGAAGAAAAGAGGATCCAGAAAGTTGAAGATAGTGTAAGGAGCCTCTGGGACAACTACAAGCGCACCAACATCAGAATTATGGGGGTGCCAGAAGAAGAGGGAGTGCAAAATACTGAAAACATATTTGAAGAAATAATATCAGAAAACTTCCCTCACCTGGTGAAAGAAATAGACTTACAAGTACAGGAAGCCTACAGAACCCCAAACAAGAGGAATCCAAAGAAAAATTCTTCTCGACACATCATCATCAATATGCCAAGGGCAAAAGACAAAAAGAGGATCTTACAAGCAGCAAGAGAAAAGCAGTTGGTTACCTATAAGGGAGCACCCATAAGACTATCAGCTGATTTCTCAACAGAAACCATGCAGGCCAGAAGGGAGTGGCAAGAAATATTCAAAGTGATGAATAGGGAGAACCTACAACCAAGATTACTGTATCCAGCAAAGTTATCATTCAGAATTGAAGGGCAGATAAAGAGCTTCACAGATAAGAAAAAGCTAAAGGAGTTCATCACCACCAAACCAGTATTATATGAAATGCTGAAAGGTGTTACTTAAGAAGAGGAAGAAGGTCAAGTGAATTAAAAATCTCAGGAATAGAATAAACTGGTGAATATAATAGAATTAGGGGCAAAGAAAGGGAGTGGATAGATAATTATCAGGGTGAAGGGGTGTGGGGTGCAGAAAGAGACTGGATTAAAATTGTATAACCTATGGATGAGGACAATAGTGGGGGGAGGGGGTAAGGGCAGAGGGTGGGGTGGGAATATGGGGGAGAAAAAGGAGAAACAATTGTAATAATCTGAGCAATAAAGATTTATTTAAAAAAAATAAATAAAAAAAATAAAAATCACCCGTAAGAGGAGGAAATGAAAGGTTAATAATTGGTTTTTCAGGGAACATTTTCCTCCCTCTTCAGGACGGGACTTTAAAAAGGGAATGTTTAATTGAGCTATTAAGAGTCACAACAGGTCATGACATACTTCATTCAATGACAGCAAATCATCTCATCACAGCAACAGTATTAGGAATTTTCTCATGCCCCCAAATTGTCAAAAGCTTTATAGGTCTGGGCGGGTGTCATTTTAGGGGGGCCACTTCACTGTCAGCCATTTCCTCATTCAATCAATCATTCAAACATTGATTTATTCACTTATTCGGTTGTGTAATAAATACAGGTGACCCTTGAACAATGTGGCGGGTTAGGGGTGCCAACCACCCACACAGTGTAAAATCCACAAGTAACGTAAGTTCCTCTCCACTCCCCCCCCCAACCCCCGGCCGATTCCCAACCTTGGATGGAAAACATCTACTTATTTGGCACCAGTTATGTCGGGGGCATATGATAAAATGTAACTGCTAGCCCTAACCGGTTTGGCTCAGTTGATAGAGCGTCGGCCTGTAGACTAAAGGGTCCCAAGTTCGATTCCGGTCAAGGGCATGCGCCTTGGTTGCAGGCATATCCCTAGTGGGAGATGTGCAGGAGGCAGCTGATTGATGTTTCTCTCATCGATGTTTCTAATTCTCTATCCCTCTCCCTCCCTCTCTGTAAAAAATCAATAAAATATACATTTTTTTAAAAAATGTAACTGCTACTGCCATTACACACCCTTGATCCTCCGGAATCCCAAAATTGATCATTTACTTTTCCTAATAATTTCCACCCCAGTCACTTACAGACAATAGAGCAGATACATGAGTAAAATATATAGCATTTTCAGACAGGGATGTGTGCTAAGAAGAGAAAAGAAAGCAGGAAGGGAAGGGTGAATGCCGAAATTCTAGATGAGCTGGCCAGGGAACCAAAATCTGTATTCATCAAGGTTCTCCAAAAGAAAGAGAACCAACAGGACGGAAAGAGAAACCATGAGAGGGAAAGAGGTTTTAAGGAATTGACTCACAGGAGCGGAGGGCTGGCAAGCCTGAACTCTGCCGGACAGGCCACGCCGAGGACCCAGGGAAGAGTTGACTTTGCAGTCTTCTGGCCAAAGGCAGTCTGGAGCCAGAACTCCTTCTTCCTGGGAGAACCTCAGTTTTTTTCACTTGAGGCCTTCAATTGATTGAATGAGGCCCAACCTGTTACAGGGGGTCAATGAGAGAACATGACCGCCAATTGACCCTCGAGCTGGTTGGGGCAAATAGAGGCTCCTCGCTTCCTCCCCTGGCCTTGGAATGTATGTTCTGTCCTCTGTTCCCACACTATGAACCTGTTTCAAGGATGCAGCCTTAAGAGAAATAATTTGTTGCTGATGCCAGCTGAGCTGAATATGTGCCTGAACTCTGTGAAGGCCTCTGTGCAAGCGGACGGGCGGGGCGGGTGCAGAGACCTACTTGTCTATGGCAAGACCAGTATCCTAGCTAAGCCCCCTTGCCTAAGTAAGAAACCTGCTACCTACCAGGCTGGAGGGGTCGGCCTCTGCCTTGGGTCTCTCCTTTCCCTCCGTCTATGAGAGCCAATTGCAAACCAACACACCCACATTAGAGAGGGTAATCTGCTTTGCTCAAAGTCTGCTAAAAAGGGGGTTTTTGAGAACAGATTTTCAGAAGGTGAGTGAGCGCCGAAAATAAGTCTCTGGGAAGAAGAAATCCGGTGGAGTGAGAAGCACAGAGCTTTGAACTGGGAGTATGCCGGCCACCTGTTGCAGTCATGGGGGGGGGGGGGAGAGTAATGGATAAGGTGTCAGAATTCGAGGAAGCAGAGCTTGAGGGGCCTTGTAGGTCTTCCTAAGGACTTGGGTCTTATTCTGAATAAAACGGAGGGGAGGTTTCAACAAGGGAGTGACAGAGGTTTTAACAAGATTCCTGGCTGCTGCGTTAAGAATGAATTGCAGCCGAAACCGGTGTGGCTCAGCAGCAGAGCGTCAGTCTGCTGACTGAATGGTCTCAGGTTCGATTCCCGTCAAGGGCATGTACATTGGTTTTGGGCACATCCCCGGTGGGTGGTGTGCAGGAGGCGGCTGGTCGAAGTTTCTCTCTCATTAACGTTTCTAGCTCTCTAGCTCTCTCCCTTCTTCTCTGTAAAATATCAATAAAATATATTTTTTTTAATTTTTTTAAAAAAAGAATGGACTGCAGGCCCGGTGGGCGTGGCTCAGCGGTTGAGTGTCGACCTCGATCTCCAGTGTGGGGAGTGCAAGGGGCAGCCAGTCAATGATTCTCTCTCATCATTGATGTTTCTCTCTCTGTCTCTGTCTCTGTCTCTCTCTCTCTCTCTCTCCCTCTCCCTTCCTCTCTAAGATCAATATATAATGGACTGTAGGTGGGCAAGAACAGAAGCAGAGAGACCCCTTGGGAGGCTGTTACCATAATCCAGGTGAGAGATGACGGCGGCCTGGGCCAGCATGGTAGCCATCCAGGGCAGGGAGAGAGATCAGTTCTACGTGTGGTTTGAAGACTGAGCCAAGAAGATTTGCTGACAGACTGGATATGGGTTGTGAGAGACAGAGAGGAATCAAGGATGACCCCGAGGTTTTTGACTTGAACCCGGAGAGGTGCTGTTAACTAAGGTGGAGAAGTTTGCAGGAGCACTCTGGAGTGGGGATCAGCACACGTCAAACACTCTATTTTGGACAAGTAAGTGGGGGTTCTCACACATACTCTCAATGGAGATATTAAGCAGGCAGTTGGAGGTCCAGGCCTGGAGTTTGGGAGCAAGATCCAGGCTGGAGATACAAATTGGAGAGCTACCAATGTATGGGTGGCCTTTGGATGCCTGAGACATTAAAATTTAATGATTAAATGATGTTACCCAGAAAGCGAGAGTTAGATACACAACGGGTCTAAAGATTGAACTGTGGGGCACTTGACACTTGGAAGTTGGAAAGAGAAAGAGAAACCAGCACACAGGATGAGAAAGAGGGATAAAAAGAAGAAGAAGAAGAAGAAGAAGAAGAAGAAGAAGAAGAAGAAGAAGAAGAAGAAGAAGACAGCTGAAACCGGTTTGGCTCAGTGGATAGAGCGTTGGCCTGCAAACTGATAAGGTCCCAGGTTCAATTCTGGTCAAGGGCATGTACCTTGATTGGGAGCACATCCTCAGTAGGGGGTGTGCAGGAGGCAGCTGATTGATGTTTCTTTCTCATCAATGTTTCTAGCTCTCTATCCCTCTCTCTTCCTCTCTGTAAAGCTCAATAAAATATATATTTTTTAAAAAAGAAGAAGAAGAAGACAATGAAATGAGTAGGGTATTGTGGGAGCCAAGGAAGAAAGTGTCTGAAGGAGAAACTGAACGTGTCCAATGCTACTGCTGAGGACTAAGTGATCACGGGACTTAGCAATGCGGGGGTCATTTGTGATGAGGGAATTTTTGGTAGAGAGTTGGGACAAGACCTAACTGGGTGGACTCGGGGGAGAATAGAAGCAGAGAACTTGGAGATGGCGAACAGAAGCAGCTCTGCTATCTAACAGAGTAGCAATCGCAGCACTCTGGGTTTGCTGATGAGAACGGTCAAGAGGAGAAACCTCGTGATGGAGGAGAGAGAGGAGGAATGGCGGAGCCATGGCCTTGAGCGGGGACTGTTCTTGGCCAGCGGCATAAACAAGCCACCCACCTTATCAGAGAGAAAGATCATACGGGTCCAGATGCGGGAGGGAGGGCAGCGGTGGTGCTGGAACCTGTGGAAATTCTCTTCTCCATTCTTTCCATTTCTTTAGTGAAGAAAGAAGCCGGTCAAGATCAGGCGAGAGAGTGCAGATAGGGGAGGGAGCAGTTGGAAGTTTGGGGAGAAAGCTTTTTAAAAATGTAGGCAGTGCTGCTTTTTGCTTGAATTTCTATGAGTTGGAGGTGAGTTCAGTAGTTAGAGCACAAAACACACAAAGTCTGCAGTGAGCTACCCCAAGGGCTCGGGGTCACAGGAAGATCAGTGTTCATAGAAGGGAAGGAAGAGAAGCGTGCAAGGGACATGAGGCACCCCATCCTGTGTATCAGATAGGAACTGGGGGTACCAGTCACCTGCCATGTTGGCCGGTCTTGGATGCCCTGGTGAGGTCTGCCCGTGTCTCCAAGAAAGCAACCCTTGAAAAGCACCCCTTCCATCTTGCCCATCCCCGCCCTTGGGATGGGGTCAAGCACACCTCCCCCGACCCGAGTGGCCGGCCCTGCTCCTCTGTGGACACGGGTGAACGTGGCAGCGCGGGGGGTCATGGGACCGCTCAGAGGAAGGAGAAAAGAAGGCCCATTCTAACCTCACCCTCCGGGGCGCTCCTCCGCAGTCTCAAGCGCAGTCCCTGACGCAGCAGCAGCAGCAGCAGCAGCAGCAGCAGCAGCAGCAGCAGCGTCACATGAGAAATGGCTAGAAAAGTTCAATTCTCCCGCCCCATCCCACACCTACTTCATCCCAGCCTCCGAGGGAAGGGCCCAGCAAGCTGTGTTGTAACCAGGTCATTCGGTGTCACCAGAGTTGGAGAACCAGCATGTGGAGGCAGCCTGGACTGGTTTCTCTTTGCTCTTATCCAGGAGTGCCACCTATTGGGCAAGCTTGTCCGATGCTGGGAGGTGAGTCTGAACACGGGGGGCCTTTCCTTTGCCTTTTCCTTTTCTGTATTTGAACAACTTGGCACACCCCAAACCAAAAGCAGCCTTCTCATGACCGCCCGCATTATGCAAACACTCAGTGTACATGGCTGTAATGAATATACTCACTCTGTTGTTCCCCCAACATTTTGTACCCACTTTCCATGTATCAGCCAGGTGGCACCGACAGCCATTGTTTTTTCCTGGGAAAATGCCATGATCATGCAATTACTTAGTCACCGTGGCCACTTTTTTTTTTCCAATGGAAACTGGACACATGGTCTGACCGAGCATAAACGAACAGATGAAGACAATGTGGCCCAATATTTGGAACGGATGCCATCCCTGGGAAATCTTAGAAGTTTGTTATCGTAACACAAATCAGTCCATGGTTCTAGATGGTTGAGCTATTGCCAGCTTTCTGTAGTTATAAATGATAAAGCACTAAGTATCTTTGTACAATAGGCTGAGGGGGGGGGGGGGCAAAGGTTGATAATGCCACAGCAGTATTTGAAGTAAGTCAAAAGAAAAACTAGAAATAATCCCAATGTGTTTACAAAAGAATTGGTGAGTTGTGGTACGGTCATCACAAGTGCTGTTACTAACAAGCTTTAAAAAAACCAATTGCCAGCCAAAACTGGTTTGGCTCGGTGGATAGAGCGTCGGTCTGTGGACTGAAAGGTCCCAGGTTCAATTCCGGTCAAGGGCATGTACCTTGGTTGTGGGAAATTCCCAGTGGGGGGTGTGCAGGAGGCAGCTGGTGGATGTTTCTCTCTCATCGATGTTTCTAACTCTCTATCCCTCTCCCTTCCTCTCTGTAAAAAAATCAATAAAATATATATATTTTTAAAAACCACAATTGTCAGGGGATTTTGTCAAGGTTGTGACCTCCCAGCATATTTGGAACACCTGCCTATGTTGGTCTTGCCTCCATGGAAGAAGCCAGAAAACTTGCTTTGTCCGAGAGGCTCACACGTGACCTCGGGTTCATCCATTAGGCATACCGAAGGAAGACTTTTTTTTTTTTTCTTCTTTTATCGGTTTATGAGAGAAAGGAAGAGGGAGAAAGAAATATAGAAACATCAATGATGAGAGAGAATCACAGATCGGCTGCTTCCTGCACGCCCCCCACTGGGGACCGAGCCCACAACCTGGGCATGTGCTCTGACCGGAATCGAACCCGGGACCCTTCAATCCGCAGGCCGGGGTTCTATCCACCGAGCCAAACTGGCTAGGGCCTGAAGGAAGACTTTGATTTAAAAATGAGTCATGTGAAGTAGAAAACCAGTGGAATCCACTGTCCAGTGAGGGTGGCACTGGCTTCTAGCATTCAGAGGTTCCGGTATCTGGTCCTTAGCATCAAAGGTGCAAGTGGTGGGTCTATGTCCAGTGGTCTGACCATCACTCCTGGCTGAGTCACCTTTCAACCTCTGGCCCTCTCAGAGATCTATTTAATTTTCTTTAACAAATTACCTTTGTGCTTTTGTGTTCATTCTAGTACTTTTGCTGAGGAACAAGTCAGTGGTCATGCAAATCAGAGGAAATGGTTAGCTCTAGGGGGTGGAGGGGATGAATACTGACTGGGGAGAGGCACCGAGACCTTCTAGAAGGCTGGGCTCATCTATATTTTGGGTGGGTGGTGATTACATGACTGTATACATATGTAAAAGTTAGCCGAGGTATATAGTGTATTAATGCCCTATAGGTACTTTATTTCATCCTTCAATAAGAAGTAGAGATAGGCTGAAACCGGTTTGGCTCAGTGGATAGAGCGTCGGTCTGGGGACTGAAAGGTCCCGGGTTCGATTCCGGTCAAGGACATGTACATTGGTTGCGGGCACATCCCCCAGTTAGAGGTGTGTAAGAGGCAGTTGGTCGATGTTTCTCTCTCATCGACGTTTCTAGCTCTCTATCTCTCTCCCTTCCTCTCTGTAAAATATCAATAAAATATATTTTTTTAAAAAGAAGTAGAGATAGAATTCCTTGCTTTTTTAAATATATTTTACTGATTTTTTACAGAGAGGGATAGAGAGTTAGAAACATGGATGAGAGAGAAACATTGATGAGCTGCTTCCTGCACACCCCCTACTGGGGATGTGCCCGCAACCAAGGTACATGCCCTTGACGGGAATCAAACCGGGGACCCTTCAGTCCACAGGCCGATGCTCTATCCACTGAGCCAAACCGGTTAGGGATTCCTTGCTTTTTTAAAAAAGAAGCTACTGGATTCTGTCAGTTACAACTAACATCCTCACCTAAGGAAGATGGCGGTGCTCACCACTGGAATGCCAGGCTCCCACTGCAGCCACCACGCTCCTGTGTGGCCGGCCCCTCTGCAAGCTAAGCCCCCAGGACCCGCAGCTCTACAGGAGAGAAGTCCACAATCAAGCATTGTAACCCCAACATATCACAAGCTGAGGAATTAAAAAATGTAGCTGCTGAACGTATCAGCAAACAGCAGGGTTGTTCCCTGCTGAAGAATACGTCAAGGAGCTGAGAGGTTACATTGAGAAACTTTCCCAGAACACGGCACAAAGAGATAAAGGCATGAAAAGAATGAAGAGACGTGCGCACAGAGCTGTAGTTACAAGATTCCTCTAAAAGTCATTTTCAAAAGGAGATAACGCAACAATTCGAAAAACGGTAACAGTCAAGAAATTCCCGGAATTGAACCCAAGTCTTAAGATACAGAAAGACCTCTGAGTGCTAATCAGTATTTTAAAAAAAAAACAACAAAACACATGTAGACACTGAGGCAAATTTTCAGAGCAAGAAAGATAAAAGAGCTACCTAAAAGCTACCAGAACAAAAGGAGCTGGAAAAAAATGAGGAGGGGATTGACGTAAGCGTTCCTATCAGCCGAAATGATGCAAAAGTAGTGATAACTGCTGAAGTCAAGGGAGAGATACACAGGGGCTCGTTACATTTTTCCTGCTTTTTTAAATATATATTTTATTGACTTTTTACAGAGAGGAAGACAGAAGGATAGAGAGATAGAAACATCGATGAGAGAGAAACATTGATCAGCTACCTCTTGCACACCCCCTACCAGGATGTGCCCGCAACCAAGGTACATGCCCTTGACCGGAATGGAACCTGGGACCTTTCAGTTTGCAGGCCGACGCTCTATCCACTGAGCCAAACCGGTTTCGGCCCGCTATTTTTCTATAAGATTAACTTTGTTCATAATAAACAGTTTTCTGTTTCTTCTTCTTCTTCTTCTTCTTCTTCTTCTTCTTCTTCTTCTTCTTCCTCTTCCTCTTCCTCTTCCTCTTCCTCTTCCTCCTCCTCCTCTTCTTTTTTATTTTTTGGATGCAAGAAGATAATAGAGTAACATCTGCAATGTGTGCTGAGGGAAAATAACTTTGAACTTGGATCCTATATCCATTTATATTGTCCAAAAGTGAGGACAAAATAAAGCCATTTTCAATTACAAGGACTCAAAAAATGTTAACACACCAGATGCTCCAAAAGAACTTCAAGAAGGAGAAAAAATGAAATGAAAAGAAGCAATGGGATATAAGAAGCAATAAAGAGCAAAGAAATCAAGCAACGTATATGATAAATCTAAATGATGGTCACTTATAGAACTTATGGTCTTTCACCCCAAACTGTGACTGAAATTCAAGCTTTACCAACAGGGAAGTGGTAGGAGAGGGAGGAAGGGGTAGAGACCAGGGAGACAAAAGCTTCTAAGGGTCTAATTTTGCCCGGGGTTGGTTATACAGAAGGTAACTGACCTTTAAAGGAATGTCCCTCAACCTGTACTATGTATAGAAATCATCTGGGTTCTGTTAAAGAGCAGTTTCGGATTCTGCAGGTCTCAGATGGGCTGAGAGTCTGCATTTAAAACACAGGTCACAAGGCCCCGGCCAGATAGCTCAGTTGGTTAGAGTGCTGTCCTGATGTGCCAAGGTTGCGAGGTTCATCCCCAGTCAGGGCACATACAAGTCAACCAATGAATACGTAGATAAGTAGGACAACAAAAATCAATGTTTCGCTCTCTCTTTCCATCCCCCTCTCTCTAAAATTAATAAAAGAGCCGAAACCAGTTTGGCTCAGTGGATAGAGCATCGGCCTGCGGACTGAGGGGTCCCAGGTTTGAAGGGCATGTACCTTGGTTGTGGGCACATCCCCAGTAGGGGGTGTGCAAGAGGCAACTGATCAATGATTCTCTCTCATCTATGTTTCTCTCTATCCCTCTCTATTCCTCTCTGTTAAAAATCAATAAAATATTTTTAAATAAATTAATTAAATTAAATTAATAAAAGAATATTTAGCCCTGGCAGTTGCTCAGTGGTTAAAGCATTGGCCCTCAGACTGAAGGGTTGTGGGTTCAATTCTGGTCAAGGGCACATTACCTCAGTTGCAGGCTCAATCCATGACTCAGTCGGAGCACATGCGGAAGGCAACTAATCAATGTGTCTCTCTCACATCAATGTTTCTCTCCCTGTGCTCTCTCCCTCCCTTCCACTCTTTCTAAAAATAAAAAAAATAAAAATGGAAAAAATATCCTCTGATGAGGATTAACAACAACAAAATTAAAACACACTCCACAGAATGTGTTTGGAGTGGCAAGGCTTTTGACTATATTAAGGTTAAGAACTGTGCTGAGCCGAAACCGGTTTGGCTCAGTGGATAGAGCGTCAGCCTGCGGACTGAAACGTCCCGGGTTCGATTCCAGTCAAAGGCATGTACCTTGGTTGCGGGCACATCCCCAATAGGAGGTGTGCAAGAGGCAGCTGATCGATGATTCATCAATGTTTCTAACTCTCTATCCCTCTCCCTTCCTCTCTGTAAAAAATCAATAAAAATATATTTTTAAAAATAATAAAAAAAAAGAACGTGCTGACTCAGAGTGAATAGATGCTAAATTTCCCTCACTCTGTTTCCCAAATGTAAAAATGATAGATGCATTGTCTCAGGAAATACTCTGGGACATGATTTTTTTTTAAATCGTGGACCAGAAAAGGAGTGGAAACCCATACCAGTAAGTGCAAGCTTAGCACGTGGGCCCATAGAGGACATAACCTAGACAGTAAAATCTGAAATTTATTTTTTTGGTTGTTTTCACTTTTTTATTTTAATTTATTTTTCAGTTTTATTGAGGTATCATTGACATACAGCATTGCATGCATTTGAGGTGTGCAACATAATGGCTTGCCTTACATACACTGTGAAATGTTGACCACAATAAGTGTACTTCAGCTGAGACTGGTTTGGCTCAGTGGAGAGAGCATAGGCCTGCGGACTGGAAGGTCCCAGGTTCGATTCTGGTCAAGGGCATGTACCTGGGTTGCAGGCACATCCCCAATAGGGAGTGTGCAGGAGGCAGCTGATCGATGTTTCTCTCTCATCGACGTTTCTAACTCTCTATCCCTCTCTCTTTCTCTCTGTGAAAAATCAATAAAATATATATTTTTTAAAAGTTTACTTCACATCCATATCATAGAAATGCAAAAAAGAAAAAAATGTTTTCTTGTGATGAGAAGTTCTAGGATCTACTCTCTTAACTTTTAAAGAGACCATTTAGCAGTATTAACTACGGTCATCATATTGTACATTACATCGTTAGTTCTTATGTGTCTTATAACTGGAAGTTTGTACCTTTTGACCACAGTCTGAAATTTCAACTCCAGCCACAGAATAAGGAACCACCAATCTCCCCCCTATTCCCAGTGGGGAAGCTGATGCACTGAGCACATGCTCCCCCAGCTGTATCTGAAGGCTGAACAAGTTCTACCGATCTGCTCGGGAGTGGAGCTAGAAACAAAATGCTTGCTTGGCCGAAACCGGTTTGGCTCAGTGGTAGAGCATCAGTCTGTGGACTGAAAGGTCCCGGGTTTGATTCCAGTCAAGGGCATGTACATTGGTTACGGGCATATCCCCAGTGGGGGGGGGGGTGCAAGAGGCAGCTGGTCCATGTTTCTCTCTCATCGATGTTTCTAGCTCTCTATCTCTCTCCCTTCCTCTCTGTAAAATATCAATAAAATATATATATTTTTAAAATGCTTGCTTGCCATAGAGCAAGAAACAGATTTGCACCAGCCACCAGGTATACATCTCGCGTGAGCTGCTGGTATAGAACTGTGACATGCCCACAAAGCAAAAGCCAAGAGCCATTCTCTCTTACGAGACAATCATAGGAAGGCTCCTGAGCCACAGTGGTGCCAGGTCAAAGGCTGACTTATCCACGTGGTCCTGTGCTCAGACTGCTTTCTCCCACTGGTTGGTAGAAGGGACCCTTGCTTCCTTCCTGCCTCTTCTTCCTCTTTGTGGTTCTGTCTACCTACTGGGTTGCAAACCGAGCTCCCACCCGCCTTGCAGTTACTGATAGGTAAAATGTTGTGGGGTCTTAAAAATGGTGGCTACGTAAGTGGAAGCTACACTGACACTCCCAGGACCAAACTGGAAAGACAACTAAAACACAGAAGAACCACCATGAAAAATCCACTGCAGAGAACCCTGATAAGCAAGGATGGAAAGGAGAGGCCACATAGAGACTAGTAGGAAGGGCAGAGATGGGAAATCACTGGCCAGGCTCCCACTAACAGCAACTTAAGGCCTGGAGGGACCACAATGTGCAACAGGGTCTGCTTTTCCTAGCCCCAGGGTCAGAAGGTGATCGGCAAAGACTCAAAGCCTCCAGAGATACGCCACTGCCTGCAGTCTTGATTAACCTCAGGATATGAACTACAGGGTCAGGCAAGAGATCTTTCAACAGGATGTGGTAACTGCCTTTCCCTTTGTGGCTCAGCTGTGGAGGGTTCCCACTGAGAACCCTGGGGTCTAAACCCCACACTGAGCTTCCAAGCCCAGAAAACCAGAAGTGAGAAAGGTGTCCAGCAGCAGGGTTGCTGTCTGCCAGCGAGATTCAGCTGGAAATGCAAGCACCCTCTTAAAGGGCCAACGCACACAATTTTGTGTCCAACTGAGAGGTGTTAGCTTGACAGGAGGGTAGACGGGGCAGGGGTCCAGTGGAAAACAAAGGTGGGGGCAGATACAGCAGTTTGAGCAGCCTAATCACAGAAATAAACCATGCTTGAAATAATAGAATGTTCCTGGACACAACATGAAGTATGTGAAACCAGAGGACGGCCTGCAACAAGGTGTACTTCACGTAGGAACAGGGGATGTCCGTGTCCTTTCCTGGGCAAGAACAATGAGGGAATCAGGTGGCAACACAGGTAGATATAGAGCAAGCTTATAGCACATATATACTCCTAGCCCAGTGGTCGGCAAACTGCGGCTCTGTTGACTAATGAGTTTGCCGACCACTGACCTAGACCCTTGATTCCAATAATTCCAGGCTGTTGTTGTTCCTTGTGATTAAGCCCCTATCCCAGTGGTCGGCAAACTCATTAGTCAACAGAGCGGCAAACTGTCCTAGACTGACTGGCTTCGCTGGAAACCATTATTTGGGTCCCCTCCCCATGTGGGGAGTGTGACTCTGCTTGTAATAAATTTTCATGCTTTTGCTTAAATCTTCTGGTCCACAGCACTGGGTCCTGAGACACTGAGGGGAAAAAACCTCAGTTCACCATTCTGGTTATTATAGCCATTCACCTTGGGCTCCAGCAGAGGGAGGGCAGAGTGGACTGGATGTGTGTGAGGAGAATCCAGGTTTGGGGGCTCTGGGGATGAAGCTTGGACGGCAGCCACCCCAGTTTCCTGTGCTGAGTCATTCCCTCACACTGGACCTCATTCTCTGGGGTCCTTTGCTATCCAGGCAGTTTTGGCCTGGAGAAAAGGCAGTTGCCACACCCTGTTGAAAGACCTCTTGCCTCACTCTGTGGTTCATACTCCAGGCTAATCAAGGCTGATAATAATCACAGTGCAGGAAGAGACTGATCTCTGGAGACTTTGAGTCTTTGCCTGATCTCCTTCTGGGCCCCGTGGCTAGGAAAAGCAGACCCAGGTGTACATCTTTGTCCTTTCCAAAGGCACTCAGCCCCAGCAGAGAGGGCCTCAGGGTACTCAGGGCCAGTCAGCAACAGCATCTGACATTTTCTTGCAGTACAGGCTGGGAGTTGTAGCAGATTTACCTAATACATAGACACAAACCCACAAAGGCATCCCAAATGGGGAGACAAAAAAACAACCCCAAAATGAAAGAACAAGAGAATTAACCAAAAAAAAAAAAGAGAGAGTTACACAAAATGGAGATAAGAAATTTATCAGATAAAGAGTTCAGAATAATGATGGCAAAGATGCTCACCAGCATGAGAAAAAATATAGTAACTATGAAAAAAGACCAGTCAAAAATAAAGAATGACAGAGCACTAATAAAGAACACATTGGAAGGAATACACTTCAGATTAGGGAAAGCCAATGATTGGATCAGTGAATTAGAATACAGGGTAGAAGAAATCAATCATAAAATATTTTTTTAAAAACAAGACAGCTAAAGGGAGCTGTAACAATATTTGCATAATAGGAGTGCCAGAAGGAGAAAAAAAGGTGAGCAAGGAATAGAGAACATGTTTGATGGAATAATGGCAGAAAACTTCCCTAACCTGGTAAAGCAAACACTCACACAAGGCTAGGAGGCACAGAGAGTTCAGGCAAGAAAAACCCAAACAGGCCCATGCCCCAACACATCATAATGCCAAATATTAAAGACAAAGATAGAAACTTCAAGACAGCAAGAGAAAAGCAATTTGTTACCTACAAAGGAGCTCCCATAAGGCAGCCAGCTGATTTCATATCAAAACTCTTCAGGCCAGAAGAGAATGGCATGAAGTATTCAAGGTAATGAAAAGTAAGGATCTGAAATCAAGATTATTCTATCCAGTGAGGCTATCATTCAAACAAGATGGTGATATAACCCTGGTAAACATATATATACATCCAATATAGAAACACCTAAACATATAAAATATATATGTAAAAAATAAATATACAAAAAGACTTCTAGAGGACTCTAAGGGAGATATCAACCGCAATACAGTCATAACAGGGTATTTTAACACTCCACTGAATGCACTGGATAGATCTTCCAGATGAAAAATTAACAAGGAAACAGTGACTCTAAATGACACATTAAATCAGATGGATTTAATTAACATTTGTAGAACATTTCACCCCAAAGCTGCAGAATATACATTCTTCTCAAGTGCACATGGGTCATTCTCAAAGATAGACCACATGTCCGGACACAAAACAAGTCTCTACAAGTTCAAGAAGATTGAAATCAGATGAAGCATCTTCTCAGATCACCATGAAATGCAATTAGAAATCAACTACAGTAAAAACACTCACAAACATTCAAACACATGGAGGCTAAATAGCATGTTATTAAAAAATGAATGGGTTATCAATGAGATAAGAAAAATAAAAAAACTTCCTGGAGACAAATGAAAATGAACGTACAACAACCCAAAATATCTGGAACACAACAAAAGAAGTTCCTAGCACTATAAGCCTACCTCAAAAAAACAAGAAAAATTAATAATAAACTAACCCTATAACTTAAAAAATTAGAAAGAGGTCCTAGCTGACTTGGCTCAGTGGATAGAGCATCAGCCTACAGACTGAAGGGTCCCAGGTTCTATTCTGGTAAGGGCACATGCCTAGGTTGTGAGCTCAATCCCCCAGCGGGGGTATACAGGAGGCAGCCAATAAGTGATTCTCTCTCATAATTGGTGTTTCTATCTACTTCTCCTTCTCCCTTCCTCTCTAAAATTAATAAATATATATAAAATAAAATAAAAAGAGAAGAATTAGAAAGAGAATGACATGAAAAGCCCAGAGTGAGTAGAAGGAAAGAAATAATAAAGATTAGAGTAGAAATAAATGACATAGAGACTTAAAAAAAATACAAGAAAATCAAAGAAACCAAGAACTAGCTCTATGAAAAGATAAGCAAGATTGATGAACCATTAGCCAGACTCATCAAGAAACAAAATGAGGGGGGGGGGGGCAATGGGGAAATATGGATACATGTAATACCTTAATCAATTTTAAAAAATTGAAAAATAAAAGAAACAAAGCGAGAGGATCCAAATAAATAAAATCAGAAACACTGACACCACAGAAATACAAAGGATTGTAAGAAAATACTATGAACAACTATATGCCAACAAACTGGACAATGTGGATGAAATGAACAACTCCTAGAAAAATATAATCTCCCAAAAATGAATCAGGAAGAATCAGAAAATCTGAATAGGCCAATAACAACAGATGAAATTGAAGCAGTAATAAAATTAAATAAAAACTCCCAGCAGAATGGGGAGAGGGGCCCAATATAACACCTTAATAAAAAAAAAATTTTAATTCCCAGCAAACAAAAGCCTTGGTCTGGATGGCTTTGCAGGGGAGTTTTGCCAAACATTCAAAGAAGAATGAACACCTGTCCTCCTCAAACTATTCCAAAAAATCTAAGAGGAATGAACACTTCTAAGCCCTTTTTATAAGTCAGCATTATAATTCCAAAACCAGGTAAATATTACCATATTTGCCGGCGTATAAGATGATTTTTTGGCCCTGAAAAAATACGTATTTGCCGGCGTATAAGACGACTGGGCGTATAAGACGACCCCCTAACATTTCCACTAAAAATACAGAGTTTGTTATATACTCGCCATATAAGACTACCCCCCACTTGGAGGCATATTTTTCAGGGCCAAAAAATTGTCTTATACGCCGGCAAATATGGTATATAAAGAAAGAAAGCTACAGACCAATATCCCTGATGAACATGGATGCTAAAATCCTCAAAATATTAGCAAATTGGATCCAGCAATATATTAAAAAGATCATACACCATGACCAAGTGGGATTTATCCCAGGGATGCAAGGCTGGTACAATATTCACAAATCAATATGCATGATACATCACATAAACAAATGGAAAGACAAAAGTCATATGATCATATCAATAGGCCCCCAAAAATTTGACAAAATCCAACACCCATTTTTTATAAAAACTCTCAGCAAAGTGGGAATACCGGGATCATATCTCAGCATAATAAGGTCCATATATGACAAACCTACAGCAAACATCACACTTAATGGGCAAAAACTAAGACTATTTCCCCTAAGAACAGAAACAAGACAGGGATGTCTGCTTTCACCACACAATTCAACATAGTACTAAAAATGCTAGCCATAGTAATCAGACAAGAAGAAATAAAGGGCATCCAAATAGGAAAGGAGTAAGTAAAACTCTCATTATTCTCAGATGACATGGTATTGTACATAAAAAACACTGAAGACTCCACCAAAATCTACTAGATTTAATAAATGAATTTAGCAATGTAGCAGGATACAAAATTAACACCCAGAAATCAATGGCATTTTTATACACCAATAATTAATTCTCAGAAAGAGAAACTAAACAATCCCATTAACCATTGCAACAAAAAAAAATTTTAAGATACTTAGGAATAAACTTAACCAAGGAGGTAAAAGACTTGTACTCAGAAAACTACTACAGGACTTTGGAAAAAGAGATAGAGGAAGATATAAACAAGTGGAAGAACATACCGTGGTCATGGATTGGTAGAATTAACACCATTAAAATGTCCAAAGCAATAATATCCAAAGCAATCTATACATTCAATGTAATCTCTATTAAAATACCAATGGCATATTTCATAGATCTAGAACAAATAAATACTCCAAATTTTTATATAGAACTAAAAAGACCCAGAATAGCCACAGCAATCTTGAGAAAGAAGAATAAAGTTTGTGAGATCACAATACCAGATATCAAGTTATACTACAAAGTCACTGTTCTCAAAACAGCCTGGTCCTGGCACAAGAACAGGCATACCAATAGAACAGAAATAAACAAATGGGACTACATCAAAAGAAAAAGCTTCTGCACAGCAAAAGAAACAATCAACAAAATAACAAGAGAGCCCACTGCATGGGAGAACATATTTGTCAATGATACATCCAATAAGGAGTTAATATCCAAAATATATAAGGAACTCATACAACAAAAGGAAGACAAACAATCCAATTTAAAAATGGGCAAAGGATCTAAATAGATACTTCTCCAAAGTAGATATACAGATAGTCAAGAAACATACGAAAAAATGCTCAAAGTCACTAATAATCTGAGAGATGCAAATTAAAATGACAATGAGGTATCACCTCACATATGTCAGAATGGCTACCATCAACAAATCAACAAATGACAAGTGCAGCGGAGGGTGTGGAGAAAAGGGAGCCCTAGTACACTGGTCAAGGGCACACGCCTAGGTTAGAGCAGAAACATATGACATATGGTGGGAATGCAGACGAGTGCAGCCATTATGCAAAACAATATGGAGTTTCCTCAAAAACTTAAATGTGGAACTGCCATTTGGCCCACTGGTCCCACTTCTAGGAATATATCCTAAGAAATCCGAAGCACCATTCAGAAAGAATATATGCACCTCTATGTGCATAGCAGTGCAATTTACAAAAGCTCAGATTTGGAAACAGCCCTAGTGCCCATCAGTAGACGAGTGGATAAAAAAGAACTGTGCTACTTTCACATTATGGAATACTACGCAACAATAAAAAGAAGGGTTTCTTATCCTTTGAGACAGCATGGAGAGACCTGGAGAGTATTATGCTAAGTGGAATAACCCAGTCAGAAAAAGACAAGTATCACTTGATCTCACTCATATGTGGAATCTAATGAATAATAAACTGATAAACAAAATAGATCCAGAGACATAGAAGCATAGAACAGACTATCAAATCTCAGAGGGAGCTGAAACCGGTTTGGCTCAGTGGTAGAGTCTGTGGACTAATAGGTCCCGGGTTCGATTCCGGTCAAGGGTATGTACTTTGGTTGCGGGCACATCCCCAGTAGGGGGTGTGCAGGAGGCAGCTGGTTGATGTTTCTCTCTCATTGACGTTTCTAGCTCTCTATCTCTCTCCCTTTCTCTCTGTAAAATATCAATAAAATATATATATATATATATATATATATATATATATATATATATATATATAAAATCTCAGAGGGAAAGCAGGGGAGGGTGAGTGGGTGGGAAGAGATCAACCAAAGAACTTGAATGCATATATGCTTAACCCATGGACACAGACAATAGGGTGGTGAAGGTCTGGGGTGGGGGACAGGGGCAAGCTAGAAGGGGTCAATGGGGACAAAAAATGGGACAAATGTAATACTTTCAATAATGAAGATCTGAGTGTTTTAAAATGAGAGAATCCAAAAAGAGACAATCATAAAACCAGTTTCCAGGGACAGTGAGTGGGAGAGAAAAAAAGCTTCCATGAAGATAAGCATTCAAAAAACAACAATTAGCCCTAACCGGTGTGTTTCAGTGGATACAGCATCAGCCTGCGGACTGAAAGGTCCCAGTTTCAACTCCGGTCAAGGGCATGTACCTTGGCTGTGGACACATCCCCAGTGGGAGGTGTGCAGGAGGCAGCTGATTGATGTTTCTCTCTCATTAATGTTTCTAACTATCCCTCTCCCTTCCTCTCTGTAAAAAATCAATAAAATATACTTAGCCGAAACCGGTTTGGCTCAGTGGATGGAGCTAAACTGGATAACAGGCCTGTGGACTGGAGGGTCCTGGGTTCAATTCTGGTCGAGGGCATGTGCCTTGGTTGCAAGCACATCCCCGGTGGAGGGTGTGCAGGAGGCAGCTGATGAATGTCTCTAATTTTCTATCCCTCTCCCTTCCTCTCTGTCAATAAATCAATAAAACATACTTTAAAAAAATAAATAAAGGAAAATATACTTAAAAAACAACAACAACAATTACAAAGGCCACAATGAAACCCAAAGCCACAAAAGGCAGCCAACATGTAAGAGGAGTCACACAGAATCCAGTAGAAATAATAGAACAATCTGGAGAAAAAGATTTTAAAATAAATGTATTTAAAATCAACACACACACACACACACAAAAAGCAGGTGGCTATGAATCAAGAACAGATGAAAACCTTGGACGTGTTTTTTAAAACACTGAAACAATGTTTGCGATGGCGGATGGCTCAAAGTCCAGTCAGGAAAAGAAAAAGCTCTCTAGGTATTTCCAACAAAAAGAACATTCTACAAAGAAGGTATTCCACAGGTGACAGAGGAATGAGAAGACGGGAGGGGACCCTGATGCTTCCCAGAGATTTTTACACACAAAAAAACAAGAAGCTACTACCACCCCTGTGGCCGACAGGACGATAAAGATGGTTATCAAAGGCTAGAATTTACAGGCGTCCACGGGAACTGGAGTCACAGCTGCTGCGGCCATGGACGTTACAGCTTCTGGCAGGAGACAGAGGCTCAGAGGAGACACAGTGGCTCCCAGATACATTCCCCAAAGCCAAGACGGAGGGAGAGAAATACCGCAGTCTCTCCCCTCCCTCTCCCTCAAGGCATCTGCCAATACCTTCCTTTGGCCAAACTACCCAGGAGGCATCACGGGATGCATAGTTCCTGGTAACGGCGAACACACTGGGTCAGGGAATGAATCTGAGACCAAACTGACCAACGGCCCAACATAAGGAGATAAATAAACAAGGGAATGGGCCGCCCAAGGTGAATTCGCGATTTAGGAACCAGAGCTTCTGAAATCACTCAGAGGCAGCACAGTGGGTCACAAAAGGGATTGGAAATATGAAAAAGTAATTAAGGGTGAGGAGGCGAGGCGGAGAGGCACCAAAAGGTATTTAATGAAAGTTCCAGAGAGTGAAGCTAGAAAGAATCAGGAAGTGGCAGTATTTAAGGAGATAATGTCTAAGAATTTTCCAGCACTGAAGAAAGGCAGAGTCCCATGATTGAGGGGAAAGAAAAAAGAAAAAAGCTATTTCCAGGAAATTAGCTGTGTGATTTGAACATAGCATCCCACTGAGTACATATTTTAAATCTTCGGGGCATTGAAAAGCTAATGAAAGAGTAAGGAAATATTGGGCCAAGAGAAAGCAGAAGCCTCCAGAAAGAAACCGTTTCAAAGCCCAGAATTGGTTTTATCCCAAGGGTTTTGCTAATAAGGAACACTTGTGCTTCGATGTTAGTGGCTGAAATGGGGAAATGTGAACACAGAACACTGCCAGTGCCTGCCCACAGGCAGACCTCGGAGATGTTGTAGGTTCCGTCCCAGACCCTCCTCAATAAATCATCGCGAGAAAGCAGTCATAATCCTTTTGCGGGTGGAGGGTCTTGCCTGCCTTGGGCTTGTAAAAAAACCCAACATCGGTGAAGTGCAATAAAGCAAAACGAAGTAACACAAGGGAGGCTGTAACCGGAGCTCTTTCCCGTGTTAAGCTGGGACCTCACTGGCCTGCGGATCTTTAGAGCAGGAAAAAAAGGGGGTGGAGGAGGAGGAGGGGAAGGAGAAATCCTTCCCTGTGAAGTCGTGACTGTGAACTTGCAGCCCAGGTTCACATTGCCTGGGTAGTTCTGGGAAATGAGAGCTGGGTACCTGGCTTCAAGGGGTTCCAGATTGGGGCTCCCTCAAGAAGAAAAAGCAAAGGCAACATTTTTGGGGGGGAGAAAAGCAGCTTCATCCTAGGCTTCAGTGAATCTCCAAAATAATTTTCCAGGTCCAGTCATCGGTATAAGGTAGAACACTTAGAGGAGAATAAGGCACCACGAGTTGAACCAGCTGAAACAACAGACTGCAGAATCAGACTTAACCAAAACGTTGGATCCAGATTTTTTTTTGGGGGGGGGGGATGCTTACTTTATTTAAAGAAATAAAATAGCCCACCCAGCGTGGCTCAGTGATTGAGCATCAGTCTATGAACCAGGAAGTCAGGGTTCGATTCTCGGTCAGGGCACATGCCCAGGTTATAGACTCGATCCCCATTGTACAGGGTGCAGGGGGTAGCTGATGAATTCTCTCTCATCATTGGTGTTTCTCTCTCTCTCTCTCTCTCTCTCTCTCTCTCTCTCTCTCTCTCTCTCTCCCTTCCTCTCTGAAATCAATAAAGATGTATTTTTTTAAATGATAATGAAGAAATAAAATACATGATTAAAAATATCTACAAGAAGGAAAAAGTATAAAAAGTGACTCTTCTTGGTTTCCAATACCATTCTCCAATGAAATGAACCAGGGCTCATTGGAGAAAAGGTTGTTCTAGGACTGGGGCAGGAAAAATACAAGATGAATGAGGAGCATCTTGAAATGCCAGAAAGGAAGGAAGGAAGGAAAGGAGGAAGGAAGGGAGAAAGGGAGGGAGGGAGGGAGGGAGGGAGGGAGGGAGGGAGGAAGGGAGGGAGGGAGGAAGGAAGGAAGGAAGGAAGGAAGGAAGGAAGGAAGGAAGGGATGAAGGAAGGAAGGAAGGAAGAGAGGGAGGGAGGGAGAGAGGGAGGGAGGGAGGGAGGGATGAAGGAAGGAAGGAAGGAAGGCTCAAAAAACAAAACCATGGGTGTATCACAAAGGAACGTAGGAGACAACCGGAAGGAGCTACTAATGGCCAAAGCTGAAACAATTGGGAGAAGAAAAACAAAGTAAATGATGTAGTGATGAACTATAACCTAAAGTTATATTTTTAACAGATTTTTTTAATTGATTTTTAGAGAGAGAGGAAGGGAAAGGGAGAGCAAGAGAGAAACATCAATGTGAGAGCGATACATCAATCAGCTGCCTCCTGCAGGCCCCCTTTCAGGGATTGAACCCAAAACTGGGGCATGTGTCCTGACCAGAATTGAACCTGCAACCTTTCGGTGCATGGGATGACCCAACCAACTGAGCTAGACCAGCCAGGGCTAAAGCTATATTTATAAAATAAACATCCATGAGTCCATACTGATGCCCATGTATAAAACAGTCAGTATTGCCCTAACCGGTTTGGCTCAATGGATAGAGCGTCGGCCTGCGGACTGAAGGGTTCCAGGTTCAATTCCGGTCAAGGGCATGTACCTTGGTTGTGGGCACATCCCCAGTAGGGGGTGTGCAGGAGGCAGCTGATTGATGTTTCTCTCTCATCAATGTTTCTAACTATCCTTCTCCCATCCTCTCTGTAAAAAAAATCAATAAAATATATTTTTAAAAATAGTCAGTATTCATTTATAAAATAAGTATCCGTGAGTCCATACTGATATAAAAAAATTGAAAAATAATTAATTTTTCAACAGAACAAGTTAGAAGAAAATAAAATATATTTGAAGTGTTGCGAGTAAGGAGCTGCCTATTTCAAATTATCTATTTAATGAAAATATCCTTCAAAATGAAGGTGAAAGAAGAATATGTTTGGACACTAGACTGGTGGAATTCATCACTGGTAGAATTCCTGAAAGAAAATACTAAAGGGTGTCCATCAGGCAGAAGCAAAAAGATCCCAGGTAGATTTGCAGGAAGAATGAAAAGCAAAGAAAGTAAATACACGGGCAGTTCTAAATTCGTATTGTCTGCACAAAATGATAATAATGTTTGTGCAGCCGAAACCGGTTTGGCTCAGTGGATAGAGCGTCGGCCTGCGGACCGTAAGGTCCCAGGTTCGATTCCGGTCAAGGGCATGTACCTTGGTTGCGGGCGCATCCCCGGTGGGGGGGTGTGCAGGAGGCAGCTGGTCAATGTATCTCTCTCATCGATGTTTCTAGCTCTCTACCTCTCTCCCTTCCTCTCTGTGAAAAATCAATAAAATATATATTTTTAAAAATAATAATGTTTGTGTAGTCGATATACACAACTACAATGGCGCATAGGTCAGGAGGAGGTAAAAATGGAATCTCCGAAGGTTCCTGCAAGGTAGTGGAAGTAGACACAAAGACCAGTTCACATCAGACTTTAATAACTTAAAGATGCGTGTTTAATCTCTGTTAAAATGACGACCTAGCAATTTTATTCCTGGGTACGTGCCCAAGAGAAATGTGTGCGCTGAACATGTGCGGGGGGCGGGGCGGGGGGGGGAACGAAGTGCAAAAATGTTCCCAGCAGCAGTGTCTGAGATAGCCCCAGATGTTGACAGAGAACGGAGAAATCAATGGAAATGTATTCATCCAATGGAACAACACCGACCCGAGGAGGGCCGCTATGGCTGGACTGGCTCGGCCATCTTTTCCAGCCCAGGCGCTGGAATGAATGAATGCATTTGCTTCGTCCCAATTTAGGATTAAAAGATTAAAAGTTCCAGAAGACTGAGTCACCCGCACATACTTTAGGCAACATGCTGACACTTTGGCTCGCTTGCAAAGATTAGAGGAAGAATCTGGCAGATGGAGACTTCAGGGGCCTCTTTAGGTTCTGCAGCGGGCGGGAGTCCTGTCAGATCCTCAATGTCTCTCTCCTCCAGGATCCTATGCACCTAGGGAATTGCCCAGAAATAATCAGGCTTGCTGTCAGAACGGACAAACGGCTGGTATGTGGTGTCCCCCTTCCTTCCCCAAACGGTCCATTCCTTTGGTCCCTTGCTATTCACACAACCCATCTCCCCCCTATACAAATTCCAAAATTCTGTCCTCTGAAATCATGGGATTCCTCGCTTTCCCCCCGCCCCCCCCCCCATCCCCTTACAACATAAAATGTACTCACACTTCCCAAAAAGAGACACACCAAAGTCTCAAGGTCTCCTAAGTTTCTGTATCCAGCTGCAAGATAGAGATCTTTGGATGCAATCTGCCCCTCTTCAAATTCCATCACAATTCTGTAACCTACAGTGTTAGTAACAAGTCTCTCTCCATCTTCACGTATATGGAGAAAGGAGTCAAAGACTCGAGAGATTCTTTTGAATGTACGTATTTCGCAAGGAAAGGAATGCGAGGATCATCTCTGATCTTTTGTTTTTGCAACCCAGGGTGAGGTTTGCCGCCTCCGTCACGCAGTCCTTATACTCTTGCCTTCCCATGGGAGGTGTCCCTGAATTTTAATCCCTGAGAGTCTGTGTTCTGCCTGGTTAGGGGTCCTGTGGTCTTCCATTAACTTACCACGGGAGGCCCCTCACTCCCATGGGGCAGCAGCAACCTAGTTTGCATTCATCAGAGGCAAGTAACCACACCAACCTCAGAACCCCCCTGGTTTGCACTTCACACTGTAGCATATGGGGAAGAGGCCAGCAGCTTGTAGCCTCAGTGGCTCTCTAGATTACTATCCCTCCTGAAACCAGGGCCTCTTCCTCATCCCAAAGAGAGAGGCTGGCCCAGCCAGCGTGGCTCAGTGACTGAGCGTCAAACTATATAAACCAGGAGGTCATGGTTCGGTTCGATTTCCGGTGGGGGCACATGCAGGGGCTGTGGGCTCGATCCCCAGTGCGGGGCGTGCAGGAGGCAGCCGATCTATGATTCAATGATTCTCTCTCGTCACTGATGCTTCTATCTCTCTCTCCCTCTCCCTTCCTCTCTGAAATCAATACAAATATTTTTTAAATAATAAAATATTTTTAAAAATAAAGCATTCTGATGTTCTCAGAACTGGTGGGCAGCGCCTCTGGGTAGCTGGCATCCAAGGTCAGATCCATACCCTCCCCCACTACACACACACACACACATGCACACACGTACATGCACACCTTCGCACGCACGCGCACACATGCATATGCACATGCCCACACATACACATGTGCGAATGCACATACACCTGCTCCCCCAAGAGCCCTACAGAAAAAGAGAAAACCTGCCAATAAACACACAGAAAGATTTTCAACCTCACGAATAACCAAGGGACTACAAATTTAAAACAGCGAGAAATCATTTTTCACCCACCAGACTGGAAAATGTGATATTTTGGCAAGGCTTAGGGCAAACGGGCACTTTCCATACTTCAAGTGGCACAGCCATTTTGTCAAGCAATTTGGCCCGTGTCGCTAAGACTGCAGTGTGCACGTTCCATGACCCATCTCCCCTGTGAGGCGTCTGCCCTAGAAAACACATTCCGGCACAGACGGCAGGTGTGTAAGAGTCAACATCCGGAAACAGCCTGAAGGCTGTCCTATGACATAGAGAAGTAAAACACGGGGTCCTCACTTCAGAGCCAAGAATGAACTAGATCCATATGTATCAAGTGGGATTTCAAAACTGGATGAGATGGCTGAGTGGGGGGTCGGGGGAAAGCAAGGAAGAGTGAAAAAAAAGTGAATGACATTTCAAGAGAGTATTATTTTTGTAAAAGCATGCACATGCATGTTTATATAATTTAAGTTCTGGAAAGCTTTATTCCAAATTCATAATAAAGAGTGGGAGGGGGAAGCAGAGAGGTCTAGATCAGGTTACTGTTGAAGAGGACTGTATCTGTATCTGTATCTATGTCCTTATTTTCACCAGGAGAATGTGTTGATGTTTTATGCTTACAACTGAAAATTAATAATAAAAAATAATACATGTTACTTTGGAAAGTAGATATACCTTAAAATGTTCACTCACCTGGTGTGTGGTAAAGACCTGCCTTTTGTAACATCCTCTTTGCAGGACTATAGTCTGAGTGGCCCCAGAAGCTTCCAGAAGTACACCCCTGGTGATGCAAGGTCTAACAGGCTAACCAGCCAGGCACAATAGAAAGTCTTCATGAGGTTTATCGAGCCAAATTCAAACAGGAAACCTCTGAAGCTTTTGATATCCATCAAAACGGTAAGCCAGCACTGGCCCTTGAATTAGTTACCTACTACTGCCTAAAAAAATTATCCCCAAACTTAAGGGCTCAAATTAACACTTATTTTCTCACAGCTTCTGTGGATCCGGAATTCTTATGGTGCTACAGTCAAGGTGTTGACTGGGGCTGCAGTTTCATCTGAAGGCTCTACTGGAGAAGGAGCTGCTTTCAAGCCTGATCAGAGGTCATTGGCAGGACTGTGTCTCTCACATGCTGTTGGACTGAGGGTCTTGGTTCCAATGAGGGCCTCAGGTTCTCATTGGTTGTCAGCAAGAGGCTGCCCTCAGGTCCCCGCCACGTGGACCTCCCCATGGTGTAGCTCACAGCATAGCAGCTGGCTTCATTACAACAAACAAGCAAGAGGCATCAGTGAGAGACAGTTTGTGATGAAGACACAGGCCACCGTCTTTTGTAACCCAATCTCAAAAGGGGCATCTAATCACTTCTGTTATATTCTCTTCACTAGAAGCAAATGACTGATGCCTCACACACTCAAAGAGAGATGAGCGTTGTCAGGATCCGATTCAGAAGCTGCTACCACAGCCCCGTGAAGATTCTGTGCTCCCTTCATGCTGTGTTAAAATGGGCCCAGTGCGCCGAAACCGGTGTTGTTCAGTGGATAGAGCATCGGCCTGCAGACTGAAAGGTCCCAGGTTTGATTCCTGTCAAGGGCATGTACCTTGGTTACGGGCACATCCCTGGGGGGGGGGGTGCAGGAGGCAGCTGATGGATGATTCTCTCTCATCGATGTTTCTAACTCTCTATCCCTCTCTCTTCCTCTCTGTAAAAAATCAATAAAATATATATTTTAAAAAATGGGCCCAGTGGGCCCTGGTCAGGTAACTCAGCTGGTTAGCATATCATTCTGATAAGCCCAGGTTGTGGGTTCAATACCCAGTCAGGGCACATACAAGAAACAACCAATTAATGCATAAATAAGTGGAACAACAAGTCAGTATTTTTCTCTCTCTCTCTTCCTCTCTCTCTAAAATCAATACATAAAATATTTTTTTAATGGGCCCAGTGGGAGAGAGGGAGGAATGGAGGAAATAGTATCCATAAGGCTCCAGTCCTGGTGTTGTTAGAGAGATATTAGTAAATCCAGTAGATGGCACCCTTCACTGTGAGCTGGCACCCATTCCCTTGAGACTAGCACCTTCAACCATATTAATGATTAATTTTCAAAGAAAAATAATGCAAGTCTAAGTGATTTCTGTGATTTTCTTTTTTAAAATGTGTTGCAGATTTTGCTATGTATGGTATCAACTTATATCATAGCAACGTGTAAAGCCAGGATCTGAGTATTACTAAGAGAGCAGATATTTTTAATTAAGAGCACCTCGAGTCAGTATCTCAACTGATGAATTCAGCATGTGGCCATTTGTACCTGACAAAAATGGCCATACCATCAAACAACTTTTAAACCTTTCTTCATAGGGTTAAAATCTCTGGGTTGCTATAAATCTGAAGGGTCATCTAGCAGTGTTTGCCAACCTATAGTATGTGACTTATTAGTAGATCAGAAAAGACATTCCTACAGGGCTGAGCAATCTTCTAGGTGGTTAATTTGAGTTCTGAATATTCTTTCTCTCTATCTCTATCTCTATCTCTATCTCTATCTCTATCTCTATCTCTATCTCTCTCATTCCCCAAGGGTTTGTGCTAATGGACAGTAGCAACATGTGTTCTCTGCCTAAAACTTCCCCAGAAAGCCAGCAATCCCCAAGGGAGAGCGCCCATTTCACACCAGCCCTACAATTCTCAAAACAAGCTCCATGCCCAGCCGATGTGGCTCAGTGGTTGAGCCTCAACTTATGAACCAGGAGGTCATTCATGGTTCCATTCCCAGTCGGGGCACATGCCCGGGTTGTGGGCTCGATCCCCAGTGTGGGGTGTGCAGGAGGCAGCTGATCAATGATTCTCATCACTGATGTTTCTCTCTCTCTCTCTCTCTCTCTCTCTCTCTCTCTCTCTCTCTCTCCATCTTTGAAATCAATAAAAGCATATTAAAAAAAAAAAACAAGCTACATTATCAGAACCAGCATCACAGCCACACAAGTAGGAAGTTTCCAACACAAACATGAGCATGCCACCATCACAGACTATCTGAGGACATTCACTGCCATGAAAGACAGGCACCAAGCTCAACCAATATGGAAAGTACCAGAGTTTGCCTCTGATACTTATGGAGGGATAGGGGTGTGCGTGTGCGTGTGTGTGTGTGTGTGTGTGTGTGTGTGTGTGTGCGTGTGTCCTTTCCACCCCACCTTCAGGAGTCTAAAACATCACAAGGCTGAGGTAACAGCAGGAGTCTCTTTAAAAATATGTACAGCACTTAAAAACTGAGGAGACATGAACTCTTTCAGCATAATTAGGTTCAAAATATACACCAACGGGCCGTTATCCTCCACAGAATCATCTGATTGCTTTGTTACTTTCTCCCACGGGTCACAGCACCGTGATGTCCACGTCCACCTTCAGGACCTAAAGTTCCTCCTCCCAGCGGGATGACCCGGAGGAGCCGTGTGTCCGGGAGGGGCGGTGTGAACCGGAGGAGGAGCGGATTCTATCCGTGTGGTCCTGAGACATTTGGACAGTCTGCAGCCATTTGCTACAGAACACTCTGTTGTATTTCCCTATAGTAGAATCAGGGGCAAAGAAAGGGAGTGGACTGATAATTATCAGGGGGATAATAGGGTGGGGGAGCAGTGAGAGACTGGATTGAAATCATAACCAATGGATGAAGACAATGGGGGGGGTAAGGGCATAGGGTGGGATGGGAACTGGGTGGTAGGGAGCTTTGGGGGAGAAAAAGGAGAAACAATTGTAATAATCTGAGTAATAAAGATTTATTAAAAATAATAATAATAAAAATTTAAAAATAAAATAAAAAATAAAGTTCCTCCTCCCCCACCAAGAGGGGAACTGGGCAGAGGTCAGTAAAGCAGACAGCCCAGCCGAAACCGGTTTGGCTCAGTGGTAGAGCATCGGTCTTCGGACTGAAAGGTCCTGGGTTCGATTCCGGTCAAGGGCATGTACATTGGTTTCGGGCACATCCCCGGTAGAGGGTGTGCAAGAGGCAGCTGGTCGATGTTTCTCTCTCATCGACATTTATAGCTCTCTATCTCTCTCCCTTCCTCTCTATAAAATATCAATTATATATATATATATATATATATATATATATATATATATATATATATTAAAAAACACAGACAGCCCATGACAGAGGTAACAAAAAGACCGGGGACCATTGGGAAGGGGCAAAGATGCTGGAACTGATTCTAGGGGGTTGCTCTCTCTTAGCAGAAGGACTGGACATAGGAGCGCCAGCTGAGTTGAGTGGATGAGGACAGCCTGGCCGGTTCTTCTTTAGGCTGCATATGGCTTCGATTATGAAATAAAGAAACAACGTTGTGTGCTTGCTTGGCTGAAGGCTTGGGTGTGCTCCATCTTTTACCTCTCCAATCACACAAAACTTGGCCTTCTCCCCAGTAGAAGACAGAGGGGAAGAGGTCATGCACGGGGTGTTATTGGCCATCCTGTCCCTTCCCCAGTAAAGCAGGGGCCATAGGGTCTGACCCACATTTTGGGGTGCTATAACCCATCCTTGGGTATTTTTAATATTTTTTTCCTTCTGTTTTTTTTCTCATCGTCTTTGGGTTTTAAAGTATGATAGTCAGCTGAATTTTAGAGTAAAACGTCTGTGTTAAATATGAACAAGAAAACATTTTCACCACGAATATCAGACTATTGCCCAGATCCAAGTCGTGATAGATCTGCCATTCGCCCAGATAGCCCAAAAGTGGGGTCTTGGAAGGTCTGAAGTCAGGGTGGCAAATCTGGGGGAGACTATGCTTTTAGAACCGCATATTGGAAAGAAAGTCAAATATATTCGGCATTATGGAAGTCTACCACGTTGGGAAAGTCTGAAGTTGTAAATCAGATGTCATTTAAAACATAACCTCCTGCCGAGCTGGTGTTGCTCAGTGGTTACACATTGACCCAGGAATCAAGAGGTCGCCAGTCGATTCCCGGTCATAGCACATGCTCAGGTTGCAGGCTTGATCCCCAATGTGGGGCATGCAAGAGGCAGCCGATGGATGATGTTGCTCTCCCATCAATGTTTCTCTCTCTCTACCCCTCTCCCTTCCTCTCTCTCTCTCTCTCTCTAAAAAAAAAAAAAATCAATAAAAATATATATTTTTTAAAAACATAACCTCCACAGATGTCCAGTTTCTTAAGATAGCAGAGTTGTTCCTGGATGGGGACAGAGGTCTTGTGACAGACATGCCTGCATTCACTCAAAACCCCAGCTGCACCAGGGCCATTAGTCCCTGGGACTGAGCAGCCTCTGTGAGGCTGGCAATAACATAGGCCTTAAAATCACTGACAGGGGCCGAAACCGGTGTGGCTCAGTGGTAGAGCATCGGTCTGTGGACTGAAAGGTCCCGGGTTCGATTCGGTCAAGGGCATGTACATTGGTTGTGGGCACATCCCCAGTAGGGGGTGTGCAAGAGGCAGCTGGTCGATGTTTCTCTCTCATTGACGTTTCTAGCTCTCTATCTCTCTCCCTTCCTCTCTGTAAAATATCAATTTAAAAAAAATAAAAAAATAAAATCACTGACAGGAACACTCGCTACCAGAAACATGATCAGAAACATGATCAAGTAGTGAGAAGTAGCTCTTAAGGTACCAGATCAAAAGAGTTTGATCGTGATTAGAAATGCCAATGATAAGAGATAAGAGCGGAAATTGCAAGGATAGAGCATCGACCTTCAATACAGGCCACTGGCAGTATAATGGCAGTTCAGACTCCCCTCCCCAAGAGTATGCAAGTGATGATGACTCTCACGAAGTGTTGGATTTATTTTTTCTTCTTAAATATATTTTATTGATTTTTTACAGAGAGGAAGGGAGAGGGATAGAGAGTTAGAAACATCGATGAGGGAGAAACATCCATCAGCTGCCTCCTGCACACCCTTTACTGGGGATGTGCCCGCAACCAAGGTACATGCCCTTGACCGGAATCGAACCTGGGACTTTTCATTCCACAGGCCTGCGTTCTGTCCACTGAGCCAAACCAGTTAGGACCAAAGTGTTGGATTTAAGTAAGTATGCAAGAAGACACCACTGGTGGGATTGTGTTTGGGGCCACAGTCTGGACCTACGTTAGAAAAATACTCAGCAGCCACCCAGATTTTAATGGGTGGAGTGACTGGCCGGTATGTGGGACTGTTGTTCCAGAACGCTGGAAAACTTGCAGCAACCGCAGTAGGTGGCTACGTGCAGATTGGCAGGAATAAAGTTGAAAAGGGCATACACAGAGCAAGAAGACGGATTAAGAAACGAGCAAAGAAGGCAGCATGTGAAATCAACAACATACTTGAAAAGGCAACGGAATTCGATGACAGAACACTGTGATACCCAGTGGATTTGTGGGAGGCTTTGTGCTAGGCCTTGCATCTTAAGGACATGAGTGTCCGGCCACGGTGGAGTCCAGAGGGATAGCGGGACAATATCACACTCAAACCTCAGCAATTTGCCATCTGAAGTTTGGCCAACTACTATCTGCTGCAAAACAACCTATATGGTATGTGTGCAACAGTATCCTGAGATCATGTATTCAAAGCAGGCGTTCTTTATTGTGTTTAGCGGTATAGTGCCAATAACTAAAAATGTGTATAATAGCCAAAACCGGTTTGGCTCAGTGGATAGAGCGTCAGCCTGCGGACGGAAGGGTCCCGGGTTCGATTCCGGTCAAGGGCATGTACCTTGGTTGCGGGCACATCCCCAGTAGGGAATGTGCAAGAGGCAGCTGATCGATGATTCTCTCTCATCAGTTACTAACTCTCTATCCCTCTCTCTTCCTCTCTGTAAAAAAATCAATATATATATATTTTTAAAATGTGTATAATAGCTGCAGCATTAGGGCTGACTTTTTTTTAATATGCTTGCAATAAACTGAAAAACTGCAATGTCCTTTTGTGAAAGGATTTAAAAATAGAATTATTAAAGATATTAAACAGATTTAATAGCAATTTTAGATTGTTTCCCCCCTGCAATTATCAGTTTACTTATATAATAACTGCAGTAAACAGTTTCAAGGAAGGCTCTTTCTAAGGAAAAATGTTTATAGCTTTTCTTTCTTTCTTTCTTTTTTTTTGGATGTCTGTGGTTGCAAATATATATATTCCCGCCAAGATTCAAGTTCAGTTGGCCTGGGCTGAGAAATTTATTTTATTTTATTTTATTTTTAAAATATATATATATTTTTTTTTTACAAAGAGGAAGATAGAGATAGAGAGAGTTAGAAACATCAATGAGAGAGAAATATCAACCAGCTGTCTCTCGCACACCCCCCACTGGGGATGCGCCCCCAACCAAGGTACATGCCCTTGACCGGAATCGAACTCGGGACCCTTCAGTCAGCAGGCTGATGCTCTATCCACTGAGCCAAACCAGTTTTGGCAGAAATTTATTTTAAATCATCTCAGGTCAAGGTGATGTGCAGCTGGAGTTGAGAACCTCTGGCCCAGATTAAGGGTTTGCAATCATAATTTACAGGCAAGATGTATTAAGCCCTTTTAGACTTCGTGGCAATCTTCCGAATTCTCGCCATTGAAGCTAATTGGTGGCAGAAAACAAGGTGACCATAATGGGTCTCCAAAAGCATGATGAGCCCTATCCGGTGTGGCTCAGTGTGTCGGCCTGCAGACTGAAAGTTCCCAGGTTCGATTCCGGTCAAGGGCATGTGCCTTGGTTGCGGGCACATCCCCAGTAGGGGGTGTGCAGGAGGCAGCTGATAGATGTCTCTGTCTCTCTCTCTCTCTCTCTCTCTCTCTCTCTCTCTCTCTCTCATCAGTGTTTCTAGCTCTCTATCCCTCTCCCTTCCTCTCTGTAAAAAAATCAATAAAAATATATATTTTTTAAAAAGCACGATGAAATGGTCAAGCTCCCATTTTGCACATGACATAGAGCAGAAACTGGAGTGCACCACTCCATGGCTCCAAGGCTTGGGAGAAGGAATCACAATGAGCTCAGGCCCCGCCTGGCATGGCCTCCAGGATGCCCACAAAGTAATTAAACTCATGCCAGCAGGAGGAGGATGGAGACCGAACTGGAAAAGTAGCCCCTGAGTGCCACCCTATTAAATCCCAGGAGTCTCTTTACAGAAATTGTCAAATAATTCCTTGGGAAAAGTGTAACCCGGGCTGTTTGGTATTCACAGTGTCCCCTCACTGTGTTCAGTTTCTAAGGGAGAAAGATGCTTCTCAATGTGGCGGCTCTTGGGTTTTCCTTTGTGGTGGTGAATATATAGGAGTTTTTTTTTTGTTGTTTTTTTTTTTTAATGTAAAGACCACAGAGATTCCCACGTTGGAAAAAGAACAACAACAAGGGGGTGGGGAGAGTGGAGGAGAAGCCATATGGACTCCATAGTAGAGGGGATTTGAGAGAGCTGAAAAGGGATAGTGGGAGAGATTTTCAGAGATCTGTTGCCAGCAGCGCAAAGAGGACTGGGGACGCAGCAGTGGGGAGAAGCAATAGTTAAGATGTTAGATAGGCATTAAAAATGCATTTCCTCTTTGCTTTTTCTCAAGAGACCAAGTGGAGCTGTAAATTACTCATCGTGGATGTTGGCTGCTGACCTAGATTTCCTTGGACGGACGCCTCGCAGTAACTGGATCGCATGAGGCCCTGACTTAAATTAAAAGTATTAAGAGTAGATACAACACAGAGAAAGTGAGTTCAAATCAATTATTAATATTTGGAGAAAGATTAAGAGAGGCTATCACATTTACTAAGCAATAATTGGTTGTTAAGAAACAAACTAATGTTAATGTTTTTTTTTTTGGTTTTTTTTAAACAACTCTCTGTAGAACAAGTTTTTCTGAGTGGTCTTCTTATAACACAGTGTAAAGGGAAAACAAAAGAACTAAAGCCGAAACCAGTTTGGCTCAGTGGTAGAGCGTCGGCCTGCGAACTGAAGGGTCCCAGGTTCGATTCCGGTCAAGGGCATGTATCTTGGTTGTGGGCACATCCCCAGTAGGGGGTGTGCAGGAGGCAGCTGATCGATATTTCTCTCTCATCGATGTTTCTAACTCTATCCTTCTGTCTTCCTCTCTGTAAAAAATCAATAAAATATGTTTTAATAAAAAGAACTAAACACGTGAAAGTTAAGAGAACAAGGACAGAGCATCAGCATTGGTCTAATTCAAGTTCCAGCGTGGCTAAAGAGAATAAAGGGGAGAAAATAATAAAAGAAATGAGATCAAAATTCCCCAGACGTAAAAAAAAAAAAAAAAAAAGACACAGTTTTCATACTTAAAGGGCCAATCAAATGCCAAATAGGATTAGTTTAAATTTTTTTTGTATCTGACTCTATTACGGTGAAATATCAGAACACCAAGAATCAAGAAAACATCCTTAACATTTCCAAAGAGGAAAAACATCTTGCCTTCAAAAGCACTAGAATAATATTCTCCTCAGCATTCTCATCTCTGCCTCTAACCGCTGTAAGAAAGGAAAGAATACAGTTTCGACTATCAAGAGTGAAAACAGAATAAAGACATATTCAGACATGAAAAGACTCAAAATGTACCCTCCCAAGCCCTTTTCAGGAATTCGGAGAATGTGTTCCAGCATGTTCCTGTGTAAGCCTAGAAAGAGAAAGGACAGAATATTAAAGAAACAGCAAGTATCACGAGGAAAAGAAGAAGAAGAAAATAATTTGAGGACAGCAGCTGCACAAATAGAGCTGGACGGATACCAAGCCAGTTGAAACCGGGGAAGGAGGCTCCCAGAGAAAATTGTTCGAGAATAAAATCCAACCAAGCAAACGCTGAATAAAAAAAATAAAAATAAAAATAAAATGGCCCGGCAGCAGTTGCAAAATGACTGGCAAAGAACACTGTATGTGTATAAATGTAGGGCTTGCACTAAACAATGGAAAGTTGTGATTATAAAACAGAACGCAAATTTCAAACACCTTGATGCAGTAAAATGAAGCATATCACACACAAAAAAAAAAAATAGAGAGATTTTCCTATTTCTGGCCATAGTGGACTAACTCGCTGCATACCAAGTCTCAGCAAGTACAACCAGAAAAACGAGGTGAGGTTATTTTTTAAATCTGTTTTTGAAGGTATGGGAGCCAATTCAATGAGGGCTTTGAGAGCCAAGATTGGAAAAAGAGATGAGAAACACACAAAGATGAGACCAACGTTCATTTCTGGCTGCTTTTCCCTTCGAGGCATTTACTGATTCTAAAAAAGCAGCTGAAAGGCTGAGAGGCTTAGCAGAAGCGATGACTCATAGACCGAGGCGCTGAGCCGTGTTTCCAACCGTCTCACAGGGAAAGGGGGGAAATGAAAAGTTTAGGGCCCACCAAGGAAAAGAGGCTCGGAGAAACTCCACATTTTCAACTGGAATCTCAGAAGGGCCATATATATTAGAAATAAGGATGAATCAGAAATGAATAAGCCCTCCAAAAGACCTATTTCCAGCTTCAAATCAGTTCAATCCGTGGTTATATTAAGGAGAAATGCCTTTCTTTCAGCTGCCAGCCTAGAGCTAACGTCAAACTATCCTCTTGACAGAAAATCAAAGGTTACTCTAATGTCCTTCCCTTTACATAAAGAACATAAAAATGCTTTGATTGTGGCCAAGATGGAGGAAGAGGATCAAATTCGCCCTCCCACTGAAACAACCAAAAGATGAAAAAATAATAATAAAAACAATATGAAACATTGGCTTACAAGACACTAGACATGAGGGCAACAAATGACAAGAATGGGGAAACAAGGTGAGCCCTATGATCACCCCAACCACTGCCTTTGATTTTAGGGTCACAGTGCAGGGAAGGGGAACCCAGCGATAGATAGACTGGCAACCTCCCCGAATTGAGGAGACAGCTGAAAATCTGAGGGGATAAAAATAGCTAGACTCTACAGGAATGGAATCCAGAGAGGAGACACCTGCAAAGGAGAGGACTCCAGCTATCGGCAGAGGGTCCCCCTTGAGTATTAGGAGAGAACTCAATAAGGTTATATTACAAAATGCCCAAGGCCAGAGGAAGAACCAAGTGAAGAGATGAGGGGAAACAGTACTAGTCCTCAGAGCTGACCCAGGGCCAACAATACTGCCTGTTCCCACTAAACAGACTGGACAAACTCAAAATTCACAGGGAATTTGGCAGAGGACTCAGAAGAATCTTAGGTCAACTGTGCAGATAATTAACCCTAGACTAAACATTGTTCTGGTTCTGTCCAACAAATCTTAAAAGCAAGACCTGAGAGGATCAGATTGTTTTCCAAAGTAACTTAACTGTGTCACAGAATAAAGCTCAAGAATGTTTCCGGAAATGCAAAATTAGATCAATGGTGATGGAAAAAAATTAAAATTAAAAAGAACTACTCAAGTATCCATCACTTGACAAAGTAAAATGCACAATGTCTGGTGTCCAATTAAAAATTACCAGACATGCCACCCTGGCCAGGTTGCATTGTTGTCCCCTGCACCAAAAGTTTGCAGGTTGGATTCCTAGTTAGGGTACATCCCTAGGTTGTGGGTTCAATCCCTGGTCAGGGAGCATACGGAAGGCAACCGATCAATGTTTCTTTCTCTCTCTCTCTCCTTTCCTCTCTTAAAAAAAAAAAAAAAAAAAAAAAAAAAAAAAAAAAAAAAAAAAAAAAAAACCTAACACACACACACAACAACATATCCTTGTGTGAGAATTTTTAAAAAATTACTAGGTATGCAAAGAAGCAGGAATGTACAACCCAAAATGAGGAAGGTGGAATCAAACCAACCCCCAAATGACACACATGTTAGAATTAGTGGACAAGAGCATTAAAAGAGTAATGAGTATTTCATATACTCAAAGAAGTTGAGACATGGGAGGTATTCTTTAAAAGACCCAAATTGAGCTTCAAGGAATGAAAATCGCAAAGTCTGAGATGAAATTATACCAAATAAGATAAATAACAGATTAATAATAGCCAAAAACTTTTCAAATATGATGAAAATTAGAAACTCACAGATCCAAGAAGCTCCATGAATCCCAAGCATGAAAAACATGAGAAAACTCATATCAAGGCACATCATAATCATATTGCTCAAAACCAGTAATCAAGAGAAAATCTTAGCCGAAACCGGCTTGGCTCAGTGGTAGAGCGTCGTTCTGCAGACTAAAAGGTCCCGGGTTCGATTCTGGTCAAGGGCATGTACCTTGGCTGCGGGCACATCCCCGGTAGGGGGTGTGCAAGAGGCAGCTTGTCGATGTTTCTCTCTCATTGATGTTTCTAGCTCTCTATCTCTCTCCCTTTCTCTCTGTAAAATATCAATAAAATATATTTTTTTAAAAAGAGAAAATCTTAAAAGTAGCTAGACAATAAAAAAAAATCACAACAGAAAAACAGTACATTTGTTTTTAGAGCAATGCAAGCAAGGAGACAGTGAAGAAACATCTTTAAAGAAATCAACCTAGAATTCTATAGCAAGTGAAAATATCTTTCAAAAATGAAGGGAAATATAGGCTTTTTCAAACTTACAAAAGCTGAAAGAAGTCATCACACTACGTGTGTTTTTAATTTTAAAACGTTTTTAATTTTTTAATTTTTAAAAAAGTCTCACCCATGGATATGGAGTGTGTGTGTGTGTGTGTGTGTGTGTGTGTTTTAGGGAGAGAGAAAAAGAGATAGAGAAAAAAAAAAAACATTGATTGGCTGCCTTCCGTATGCTCTCAAATTTTGGCTATTATTAATCTGCTTCATTAAATGGTGCTGGGAAAACTGAATATCCACATGCAAAAGATTGAAATTTGACATACTTCTTATTCCATACACAAAAAATTAACTCAAAATGGATAAGAGACCAATGTAAGACTTGAAACCATAAAACTCCTAGATAACAACACAGAGAAAAGATCTTTGACATTGGTCTTTGGCAATGACTTTTTGGATATGACACCAAAAGCACAGGAAAAAAAAAGAGAAAAAATAAACAAATGAGACTACATCAACCTAGAAAGCTTCTGTACAGCAAAGGACACCATCAACAAAATGTTGCTACCTATGAAATAGGAGAAAATATTTGCAAACCACCTATCTGATAATGGGTTAATAGCCAATATATATAAGGAACTCATATAACTCAATAGCAAAACAACCAATAACCCAACTTAAAAATAGACAAAAACCTGAATAGATGTTTTTTTCCAAAGAAGACATACAAATGACCAACAGATTCATGAAAAGGTGCTCGTCATCACAAGTTATCAGGGAACTGCAAATCAGAACCACAATGAATTATCACCTCACACCTGTTAGAATGGCTATTATAACAAAGAAAAGACATGCTGGTGAGGATGTAGAGAAAAGAGAATCCTTGTACATTCTTTTTTTAAAATATATTTTTAATTGATATTTTACAGAGAGGAAGGGAGAGAGATAGAGAGCTAGAGATGTCAATGAGAGAGAAACATCGACCAGCTGCCTCTTGCACACCCCCTATTGGGGATGTGACCGCAACTAATGTACATGCCCTTGACCAGAATCGAACCCGGGACCTTTCAGTCCGCAGACCAACGCTCTACCACTGAGCCAAACCGGTTTCGGCGAATCCTTGTACATTCTTAGTAGGAATGTAAATTGGTGCAGACATTATGAAAAAGAGTATGAAGGTTTCTTAAAAAAAAATTAAAAGTAGAACTACCATATGACCCAGCAATCCCACTTCTAGGTATATATCTAAAGGGGGGAGGGGGGGGAACCAACAGTATTTCAAAGAGATATCTGTATTCCCAGGTTCATTGAAGCATTATTCACAATAGCCAAGATATAAAACAATGTAAGTGCCTATAATAGATAAAGTAAGTGTTGTAAATATAAAAAGAGATTATCAATTTAGATGAAAATAACTGTCAATCTAGAATTCTATAGCTAGCAAACACATCATTCAAGAACAAATATGATAAAGACATTTTTAGACAACTGAGAAAATTTGCCACCAAGAGACCTGTAGTCAAGAAAACTCTAAAGAGTATTCTTCAGGCAGAACAAAAATGTTAACAGAGAAAATTTCAGAGAAAAGGAGAGCAACAAAAACATATGTGGGTAAAAAACACTCACGTATATACTAAAAATAGTATTATCTTAGAGGGTTTAAAACACAGAGAGAATTAAAATGTATGACAACAGTAGCCTTTAAATTAGAGAAACCAATGTGGTTAAGGTGTTCTATATTCCTTACATTTTCTCAGAGAAATGTAAAAGTACCAATTAACATTTGACTGTGATAAGTTAAGTAACCATGTTATAATGTCCAGAGTAACCATTAGTTTTTTAAATATATTTTTTAAACTGATTAGATGCCTCCAGCACGCCCTCTCCTCCCCCCTCCTCCCTCTCCCTTTTCCTCCCCCCTTTTCCAGCCCAAGGATCCAGCCCACAACCTGGGCATGTGCCCTGACCGGGAATCGAACCATGACCTCCTAGTTCATAGGTTGATGCTCAACCACTGAGCCATGCTGGCTGGGCTTTAAAATGGTAAAAGAAACTTAATCTGCATACTAACAGAAGGGGGGGAGTGGGGTAGTAAAAAACAATAAATATAAAATTAAGCAAGTAAGTAGATGAAATATGCGTCTAAATTTACTCAACAACCTTCGGCATCACCAAAGATGGGAAAAACCAGATCTGTGCCTAATGATGTGACGCAATATGAAGCATTCAGCACGACCTATAAAGTCTTCTTGCCAAAAGAATTGAATATGAACCTAATCAAGGCTTGACATCTACCCCATTACAAGAAACATGAGCAATAGAAGAACTGGTTAAATGGCATTACAAAGAAGCAAACAAACACAATTTGTAAGACATCCCATACTACAAACGGCCTGGTTTCTCTGAAAAATCAATTTCATAAAAAAAGGGCAGGTGAGTGAATGAAGAACTCTTATAGAATAAAAGAGTCAATTAGAGAAACTTGTATATGGATTCAATAATACACAATAAGTAATTATTGTAAATGTTTCTACATCTGATAATGCCGTCGTAGTTATATTTAGTTTAAATGCCATCTGTTTGAGAAGCACACTTGGGTACTTACCTATGAAACTATATGATATCCAGGATTTACTTTTAAAGCACTCCAGCATAAAATGGGATGGGAGAGATAGATAAAAGGGGATTGGGGGAAATGTTGATAATCATCAAATCTGGATAATGGGTAAACAGGGGTCTGTTATCCTAGTCTGACTGTTTTTGTTTATTCTTGAAATTTTTATAAAAATATAAAAGATATACAGCAGGTTAGGTAAATATTAAATATATCACTGATTAAAACAATTACAGCTAAAAGACGAAGACTGTAGTATTGATTTTTTAAATTTGCTTATATACTGCTTATAAAAGGTTAAATTAAGGCAGCATATCAAACTTGCGGCCCTCAGGCCGCATGTGGCCCACAATGAATACTCATTAACAATGACTTTTATTTCAGCCCTTTGTATACAGCATGTCTCTATAGAAATAAACCTGTTTTTATGACAATTGAAGCTATTTATTTATTTTTATTTATTTTATTATTTATTTATTTATTTATTTTTTGCGGCCCACATAAACTTAAACCTTGTTTATTTGGCCCTTGTTAGCCTTTGAGTTTGACATGCTTGATAAGGCATGGTGATAGCATAAGGTTAAAAGGGAAAAAAATTAAAGGAAAAGGTTATGTCTTTGTAAGGACATGGTAAGTTCTCTCTTGCCATTGCAAAGGACCAAGAAAACCAAGACACTCTTGGAGAACAAGAAAATGGATAGACTTGTCCTAGGAAATATAAGAATTATTTTTAAATTATAGTAGGTCATAGGACTGCCATCCAGAATACATAAAGAACTCTTTGAACACAATCATAACAAGACAGTTAGTCCAATTAAAAATGGGCAAAGGCCAAAACCGGTTTGGCTCAGCGGTAGAGCGTCGGTCTGCGGACTGAAAGGTCCTGGGTTCGATTCCGGTCAAGGGCATGTACCTTGGTTGCGGGCACATCCCTGGTAGGGGGTGTGCAGGAAGCAGCTGGTCGATGTTTCTCTCTCATCAATGTTTCTAGCTCTCTATCTCACTCCCTTCCTCTCTGTAAAATATCAATAAAATATATTTTTTTAAAAACAAAAATAAATAAAAATAAAAATGGGCAAAGGATTTCATCTTCCCAAGAAGATATACAAATGGTGAGCAAGCACATGAAAAATGCTCAACATCCACCTGGCTGGTGTGGCTCAGTGGTTGAGCATTGACCTATGAACCAGGAGGACATGGTTCAATTCCCGGTCAGGACACATGCCCAGTGGGGGACTTGATCCCGGGGTAGGGGGGAGGGGGGTGCAGGAGGCAGCTGAGGAATGTTTTACTCTCTCATTGATGCTTCTCTCTTTTTCTCCCCCTCCCCCCAGTTCTCCCTTCCTCTCTCTCTAAAAATCAACAAAAAATATTTTTTTAAAAAGGGAAGTTACCCAGAATGCTGTTATTCTATGACAGGTAACTTCTGGCTGAAGTTCCTTCTACTAGAGAGAAACAAATCAGGAGCCCTGTTTCTCCATCAGGACAAGCTGCATATTTACAGACATTACCAGTCTCCTGCTGGTTGTTTTCTTCAAGAGACACTGATTTCAAGCATTTAAAATTCTCAGCACAATAATGATCACGCATTGGAGTGTGGGATGGAAGGGATTCTTTCTTCTCCGTACCATTTTATGATGCTAAGCCAAATCCAGATCTTTTATGTGAATGGTGGGAATGTCCAAAGAAGCAAAATGCCAGTTGGAGAAGTAATAATTACACACATCATTTAAGAACATTTCCTTTATGCCGAAACCGGTTTGGCTCAGTGGATGGAGCGTCGGCCTGTGGACTCAAGGGTCCCAGGTTTGATTCCAGTCAAGGGCATGTACCTTGGTTGCGGGCACATCCCCAGTAGGGAGTGTGCAGGAGGCAGCTGATCCATATTTCTAACTCTCTATCCCTCTCCCTTCTTCTCTGTAAAAAATCCATAAAATACATTAAAAATAAAGAAAATTTCCTTCAGCTTAAGAGACTTGACCCCTATTCCCAGATCTGATTAAAATAGCTCGAGCATGCACCGAAACTGATTTGGCTCAGTGGTAGAGTGTCGGTCTGCGACTGAAAGGTCCCGGGTTCGATTCTGGTCAAGGGCATGTACACCGGTTGCGGGCACATCCCCGCAACCTGGTCGATGTTTCTCTCTCATCGATGTTTCTAGCTCTCTATCTCTCTCCCTTCCTCTCTGTAAAATATCAATAAGATATATATTTAAAATAGCTCGAGCACACACACACACACACACACACACACACACACACGTGCACACACCCCTAGATAGATCCTAGTGAATTTTTGAATTCCAAAGATGAAGGAAAAAAATCATAAAAACTTTAAGACATAAAGGAAGAAGCAAAATACACAGAAGAGAATAAGACTAGTATTAGACCTCTCATAATAACGAAGTTGGAAAAAAACACAAACATCTATAAACTGAGATACCATTTGTCAAGGCAAAAGTAGTTATTTTGAGGTAGTCAAGGCCTCTGAAAGAATATACACCCACATACCAGATGTGAAGGCACAAACATGAAGTATCCATCAATCACACGACAATTTATTCAGCACAGAGATGTCAAATGGGGAAAGATGAAATGATAAGAAATTGCAGTAGCAATAAATCATGGGAAATAGACTCAATGTCTAAATAGATTATAACATGATTGATATCTGTAAGGCAAGAGATAAGAAAGAACTGTCAAAAGAGAAAACATTATCAGACAAAGCTGAATTCAAGATCAAGTGTTAAAGAGAACATAAACAGATGGTCTGTTAAAGGTACACTTATGAAGATATGTCAAATATCTATAGAAATCAAATTACATAAAGCAAGACTTGAAATACAAGGAAACTGCATAAAACGCCCTTCTGGTGGAAGATGCTAATAGTTTTTCAAAAATTAAGTAGTCAGCCCTAGCTGGTTTGGCTCAGTGGATAGAGCATCAGCCCATGGACTGAAGGGTCCAGGGTTCAATTCTGGTCCAGGGCATGTATTATGTTCGGTTGCAGGCTCCATCCCCAGCCCTGATTGGGCATGTGCAGGAGGCAATCAATCAATCAATCAATCAATGTGTGTCTTTCACATGGATGTTTCTCTGTCTCTCCCCATCTCTTCTAAAAATCAATGCAAAAACATCCTCGGGTGAGGATTAACAAAAAAAAAAATATATTAACTAGTCAAAAATTAGCAAAGATATAGAGAACTTGAAAATATAATCAGCCCTGCTGGGTGGCTCAGTTGGGTGGAGCATTGTCCCATACAACAAAAGGTTTCGAGTTCAATACCAGGTTGGGGAACAACTGATCAATGCTTTTCACATCGATGCTTTTCTCTTTCTCTAAAACTAATAAAAACATATCCTCAGGTGAGGATTCACAACATTTTTTTAAATATATTTTATTAATTTTTTACAGAGAGGAAGGGAGAGGGACAGAGAGCCAGAAATATCAATGAGAGAGAAACATCGACCAGCCTCCTCCTACACACCCCCCACAGGGGAATTGCCCGAAACCAATGCACATGACCCTGACCGGAATCGAACCTCAGACCCCTCAGTCCGCTCCATCCACTGAGCCAAACTGGTTTTGACAGATTCACAACATTTAAAAAAAAAAAAAAAGAGCCGGAAACCAGTTTGGCTCAGTGGACAGAAAGGTCCCGGGTTCGATTCCGGTTGAGGGCATGTACCTTAGTTGCGTGCACATCCCCAGGGGGGGGTGGGGGGGGTGCAAGAGGCAGCCGGTCGATGATTCTCTCTCATTGATGTTTCTAGCTCTCTATCCCTCTCTCTTCCTCTCTGTAAAAAGTCAATAAAATATATAAAAGTAAAAAATAAAATAAATTTAAAAAAAAAGAAAACACAGCCCAAGCGGCTTTGGCTCAGTAAATAGAGCGTCAGCCTGAAGAATGAAGGGTCCCAGGTTTGATTCGGGTCAAGGGCACATGCCAGGGTTGTGGGCTTGATCCCCAGTAGGGGGTGTGCAGGAGGCAGCCGATCAATGATTCTCTCTCATCATTGATGTTTCTAACTCTCTCTCCCTCTTCCTTCCTCTCTGAAATCAATATAAATGTGTGTTTTTTTTAAATATATTTTTATTGATATTTTACAGAGAGGAAGAGAGAGAGAGATAGAGAGCCAGAAAACGTCGATGATAAACATCGACCAGCTGCCTCCTGCACACCCCCCACCGGGGATGTGCCCGCAACCAATGTACATGCCCTTGACCAGAATCGAACCCGGGACCTTTCAGTCCGCAGGCCGATGCTCTACCACTGAGCCAAACCGGTTTCGGCTATAAATGTGTTTTTTTTAAAAGAAAATCAACAACCTTATATAAAACTAACTAGAGACCAACACTAAAGAGATTAATAAAACTTTTACTACTTGGAAGTTAAACATATAAAGAGGAAATTAAAACTGATAATGTGATCACTTCATAAGGTCTAATCACTGGGTTGTACAACAGAAACTAATATAATATTATATGTCAACTGTAATTGAAAAAAGCACTTTAATGTAGATCTAGGAAGTGATTAAAAAAAAGAACAATTCATATGCAATGGGACACAGCTAACGCTATTTGTGGAGCAGAGCAAAGGAAATGCGCAGTTTTGAAGGAGTTCATTTTAAAATAAATTAAAATAAATGATGTCTGAAACGTAAGACATTTTAACTAGATCAACAAAATAACCCAGGAGAAAATTGGAAAAGAAAATTAATAACAATGCACGAGGAAACTAATTAAATAGAAAACCAACAAATATAAATAAACCAAAGTGAGAGCCGCCTCTTTGATAACATCTATGAAATGGCTAAGCCTCCGAAAGCCTGTTTAAAGAACTAAGAGCGATAAAATAAGAACATTCAGGATAAGAAAAGAAGATGCCATCCGAAATGCAGGAGATTAAAATAATTAGGAGGGAATAGTGTGTGCATCTTTATGGCAACGAATGGAAAATCTAGAAGAGTGGTTCTCAGCCTTGGCTACACATTGTAATCACGTGACAGGTTTGAAAAATGACTGATGCCCGGAGCCTCGCTCCCAGAGGTTCTAATTTAACCGGCCTGGGTGTGGCCTGGGTAGTTGGATGTTCAAACTGGCCCTGAGTTCTTAGAGGGGGGTGTGGGCCATGGACCAGCAGCAGCAGCAGCATCTCCAGGCACCTGCAAGAAATGCACAATCGCAGAAACCGGTGTGGCTCAGTGGATAGAGCGTCGGTCTGCAGGTTTGATTCCGATCAAGGGCATGTGCCTTAGTTGGGGCACATCCCTGGTGGGGGGGTGTGCAGGAGGCAGCTGGTTGATGATTCTCTCTCATCGATGTTTCTAACTCTCTATCCCTCTCTCTTCCTCTCTGTAAAAAATCAATAAAATATATATTTTTTAAAGAAATGCACAATCTCAGGCCCCACTCCAGATCCACTGAATCTAAGCGAGCACTTTCACAACATCCCTCAGGTCCGTGGTCGGCAAACTGCAGCTCGCGAGCCACATGCGGATCTCTGGCCCCTTGAGTGTGGCTCTCCCACAAAATACCATGGCCTGGGCAAGTCTATGTTGAAGAAGTGGCGTTCGAAGAAGTTTAAGTTTAAAAAATGTGGTTCTCAAAAGTTTCAATCATTGTACTGTTGATATTTGGCTCTGGTGATTAATGAGTTTGCCGACCACTGCCCTAGGTGATCTGTGTACACATTATTATGTGAGATGTACTGATCCAGAGAAAATGGGAAAATTCCATGGGAAATATATATGCCAACATTTATTTAGGAAGAAAGGTTGATGGATGAATTAATGTTGAAAAGATCAAAGAAGTAAAAACCTACCATTTATAAAGAGGCGTCAGACCCAAATGCTTTCACAACTGAGTTATGCCTAACCCTTAAAAATCAGACAATGGCCCTAGCCCGTTTGGCTCAGTGGATAGAGTGTCAGCCTGTGGACTGAAGGGTCCCAGGTTCGATTCCGGTCAAGGGCATATACCCTGGTTGCGGGCACATCCCCAGTAGGGGGTGTGCAGGAGGCAGCTGGTCCATGTTTCTGGCTTTCTATCCCTTTCCCTTCCTCTCTGTAAAAATTCAATAAAATATAATTTTTAAAAATCAGACAATGCCTCTGGTTTTTAAACCATTCCAGAATATAGAAAAGCTCCCCAAGCTTATTTTATGGAGCTAGAATTACATTAGTATTCAAACCTGATCATAATGGTACAAAACAAGAAAGCACCAGAATTATGAACATAGATACAAAAATTCTAAATAGAATACTAGCCAATTTATGCTTCAGTATTTTGAAAGAACAATAAAAATTGCCGAAGTAGGGTACTTTTATCCTAGAAATATGAATAGGGTTTAACTTTAGAAAATCCAGCACTGTAATTCAGTATTCTTCATTACATCAACAAATAAAAACAGAAAGTCAAGTAATTATATTAATAGGTGGCTAAAAGACATTTGATAATATTATTTAGTCATTGCTAATAAAATCTCTAAGTAAAATAATAATAGAAGGAAACTACCCAACCTTGGAAAATGCTATTTTCTAAAACCACTATTATACTAAGTGGTTAATTACTGAAGTATGCCATTAAAAGCAGGCATAGTACAGAAATTCCTGCTCTAATATATATTATTTATTCAACATTGCTTTAGAAGTTCTGCCTAACATAAGATAGAAAAAACGAAATAACTGACATCTTTTTGCCATATAACTGCACACAGAAATTCAAAGCATAATGAGAATTGGGAAGATAACATGGAAAAGCAGCTGAATACATGAAAAGTATACAAAAGTCTAATAGCTTTTCTCTATACTTTAGCAGTATCTAGGTGGCTAAAAATTATAATGGGCTTGTGAAAAGTATATGACCTATATATGAAGAAAGCTATGAAGATTTTATTTAAAAGATATAAAACAAGACTAAAATAAATGGCAGGATATGAATATGAAGACAAGATTATAAAAATGCCAGGTTTGATTTAATATTAAAAAGTCACGCAATTTGCCCAGCTGGTGTGTCTCAGTGGTTGACCATTGACCCATGAACCAGGAGGTCACTGTTTGATTCCCAGTCAGGGCACACACGCCTGAGTTGCAGGCTCCATCCCCAGTGTGGGGTGTGCAGGAGGCAGCCCATCAATGCTTCTCATCATTGATGTTTCTCTCTCTTTCTCCCTCTCCCTTCCTCTCTCTCTCAAATCAATAAAAATATTTTTTTTAATTATGCAATTCGAATAAAAAAATCCTAAAGGGTCTTCTTAGTGGGGTAAAATGCTCATAAAGTTCCCGTGGAAGAATAAATGTCAAGAAAACGATGAAAAGGGATCTCTGCACCCGCCATGCTGGTGAGGAGCTGGCACAGCGCCTTCTGTTCACGGCCACAGCAAGTCCTTTGTCCGCCATTGCATGGCCGGGCCAGAGCTTCTGCTGCTGCTGCCTTGTGGATTTTGAAACTACAATGGAGATTGAGCCACCGTCGCCGCTGCACCCGCCGCCACCGCGAGTGGGGGAAGCCCACAGAGAACGGAGCTTGCTCCACCCCGGGCCCAGGGAGTGGGCCTTCCCGGCTGGCCCGCCGTGGGAGCGAGGGAGACGAAACCCGGCACCTTCTGCTCCCGCCCGGAACAAGACGCCTTTGAGTGCGGTCTCCCTGCCTGCAGCCATCCCAGCCTGACCCTCCTCGCCTACCGTGCTGGTGAGGAGCTGGTGCGGTGCCTTCCGTTCGTGGCCCCGCATGGCCAGGCCAGAGCTTCTGCCGCTGCTGCCTTGTGGATTTTGAAACTACAATGGAAATTGAGCCACCATCGCTGCCGCACCCACCACCGCGAGTGAGGGAAGCCCACAGAGAACGGAGCTCACTCCACCCCGGGCCCAGGGAGTGGGCGGCTTCGGAGCTTGGCCTCTGCGTCCGCAGCCGTTCCGCTCCTGCCCAGAACGAGACTCCTTGGAGTGTGGTCTCCCCGCCTGCAGCCATCCCAGCCCGCCCGCCAAGCTAATGAGGAGCTGGCGCGGCACCTCCCGTTCGTGACCCCAGTGCCCCAGGGGGGCCGTGTGCCCCGGGTGAGCCATGTGCCCCGGGTGAGCCGTGTGCCCCATGGGGCCGTGTGGCCTGGGTGAGCCGTGTGTCCCATGGGGCTGTGTGCCCCTGGTGAGTCCTGTGCTCCAGGGGGAGACATGTGCCCCCGGGGGGGGGGGGGCAATGGTAAGCTATGTACACATATAATACCTTAAAAAATTATGAACAACAAATACGTAACTATCAACAAGTGAATCTAAAAACCAAGGGAAGAAAAAATCATGATGAACAATATTAACTGGTGAATATAATAGAATCAGAGGTATGGAAGGGGGGTGGACTGATGATTTGTATGGAAGGGGAGTGGACTGATGATTCTCGGGGAAATGTGGAGTGGGGGGGGGAAGAGACTGAACATAAACTGCACCTATGGATGAGGACAATGGGGGATGGGGAAAGGGCAGAGGGTGGGATGGAATCTTGGTGGAGGGGAGCAATGGAGGGGGGAAATAAGGAACATTTGTAATAATATGAACAATAAAGATTTTTATTTTTTAAAAAAAGAAAGAAAACAATGAAAAAGAAAAGAACTTGCCTTCTAGATATTACAGTTCACCAGCGAGCACCGTGAGGGGAAAGGATGTGTTGGCACGAGAAGAGCCAAGAGATCGGTAAAGCAGAATAGCCTTCAGAACTTAATCCCAGGTTACATACGAACCAAGTACCATTTCAGTTCAAGGGAGTACAGGAGGATTGGCTAAACAAACAGTGTCGTAATAACTGGCTCTCTATCCAAGAGATAAAAGTAACTAGACCTACCGAACAACTCACACGGAAGCAACAGCCCAGGACAAAATGGCGGTGGAGTCTCGATCCATCCATCCATCCATCTGACGATCGATCACGGCCCTGGGTCCCCGCAGAGCCCGGGTGGACTGGGCTGAGCGGCAGTAGCTGCGGTGCGACCGCAAGAGCAGGGCCCCGGAGCAGAGGAAGGTCTGCGGCCCCAGCACAGCATGGGAGCCGCGCCTGGGTTCACTGGGTGGTGGAGTTGGGGGACTTTTAAGGACTATTGCGCCTTAAAGGGGTAGCGCCTGGTTTTCCCACTTCAAGGTAGTCCGTCCGAAGCCCTTTTCTGATTTTCTAAACGCTGGGTGAAAACGATTTATTATTGTGGTTGTTGATGCCATGGAGAGACGCCTGGTCTTAGGAGACGCCGAAACCTGAGTTCAAATCCAATCCGATTTTCTTGCTGTGTGACCTTGGGTGAGTTCCTTCACCTCTCTGAGCCTGCTTCGTCCTCTGTGAAATGCCGTCATTCGTTGTTTCACGGAGGATATTGTATAATGCAACTTTTAGTTCCCTGCCAGACATTCAGCTGTCAATAAAGGCAGCTGGAGCTAATGCTATCAGTAAAGAAAAGCTTGTAGGAAATTTCACTCTAACTTAGCCTCACAGGCAGCCTTGCATTCTCAGCTTCTCTTTGTTGTTCTGTCAGGGCACTCTGGAGATTATATATATATATTATTTCAGAGAGGAAGGAGCGGGGGGGGGGGGGAGAGAAAGAGAGAAGCATCAGATGAGAGAGAATCACTGAACAACCCACACTGGAGATCTGAGCTCACAACCCAGGCCTGTGCCCTGACTGGGAATCGAATCCTGACCTCCTGGTTCATAGGCAATGCTCAACCACTGAGCCACACTGGCCGGGCTCTCTGGGACCTGTGTGTTTCATCTGTACTAATAAAAGCGTAATATGCTAATTAAACCAGACAGCCAAATGACCTTCTGGAGGTTCTTCCGGACAAAGCCGCAGTGGCAGAGGCTGAGGCAGGGGTGATCAGGCCAGCAATGGAGCAGTTAGGGGCATCAGGCAGGCAGGCAGAGGCAATTAGGGACGATCAGGCAGGCAGGCAGAGGGGTTAGGAGTGATCAGGCAGGCAAGCAGTGAGGAGCCAGCAGTCCCAGACTGCAAAAGGTATGTCCGATTGCCAGTTTAAGCTGGATCCTGCAGGGGTAACAGATTGGAGAGGGCGCAGGTGGGGCTGAAGGACCCACCCCCACCTCCCCCATGCCTGTGCATGAATTTCATGCACTGGGCCTCTAGTTTATAAATAATTGCTTTAGAATTAGACCTGAGTTCAAATTCAGAAACCTAGTGACCTCTGACAAGTCCTGTCTCCTCTCTACATTTAATTTGTTCCCCGTGAAGGTGAGCTTGATAATAGCACGCATCTATGCCGAAACCGGTTTGGCTCGGTGGATGGAGCATCAGCCTGCGGACTGAACGGTCCGGGTTCGATTCTGGTTAAAGACATGTACCTTGGTTGCGGGCACATCCCCAGTGGGGGGTGTGCAAGAGGCAGCTGATCGATGTCTCTCTCTCATCGATGTTTCTAACTCTCCATCCCTCTCTCTTCCTCTCTGTAAAAAGTCAATAAAATATATATTTTTTAAAAAAGATAATAGCACGCATCTAGGTTGTAGTGGTCATTAAACCTGGCTGCCGATCTATTCCCACCATAAGGGGAGAATCCTGGGCTCAGTCAGCAGTTGGTAATTATGATGCTTCACCCTTGAACAATACTCTTTGGAGTCTCAGCTCTTTCATAGTTCCCCATAAAGTTGGCCTTATCCAGAAAAGACTGATTTTGAGCAGCTCTCGGGAATATTGAAGTAAAGCAGAGTTTGAGACCTGTCTCTTTGTATTAAAATCTTGGCTCTGACCCTTACTAATGGTCTAACCTGGGCTTTGGGAGATACTAAAGGATCTTGAGAGTTGCTGTTCTTATTAGTGGAGATTACTTAGAAAGGAGTTAGCCCAGGGGTGGGCAAACTACGGCCCGCAGGCCAGATGCAGCCCATTCGGCTGTTCTATCGGGCCCGCAGAGCCGAAAGAGCGGAGGGTTCTCTTGCTCTCCACTCCGCTCCTTCACCAGCAGCCCAAGAGGAGAGTGCCAGCATGGTCAGGTTGCTTTGGTTCCTGCCCTCCGGTCCAGTTTAAGAACCCATTGTGGCCCTTGAGCCAAAAAGTTTGCCCACCCCTGACTTAGCCCATGGTGGGTGTTCAAGCAATTTATTTTCCTTTTGCTTTTCATAGGATCCTGACTAAATCAACCTCTTGTTTCTTTTTTTTTTTTTTTTAATATATTTTATTGATATTTTACAGAGAGGAAGGGAGAGAGATAGAGAGCTAGAAACGTCGATGAGAGAGAAACATCGACCAGCCGCCTCCTGCACACCCCCGACTGGGGATGTGCCCGCAACCAGCGTACATGCCCTTGACTGGAATCGAACCCGGGACCTTTTAGTCCGCAGACCGATGCTCTACCACTGAGCCAAACCAGCTTCGGCAACCTCTTGTTTCTTAATCGTCCTACTTATATCACTGTTATTTTTCTAACTGGATTGTAAGCTGCTTAAGGACAAAGCAGTAAAGCTCACTTATATGCTATTCGTTTCCAGATGCTTTTATTAATATTCTCTCACTTAATGCCAATTACAGTGCCATGATGACAAAACCTAGGTATGAGAAGGCTAAATGTTTCATTTAATCCTTTCAGCAACCCTAAGAAGTAGGTATGTTAGTTATTCTCAATGTTCAGATAAGGAAACTGAGGCCTAGAGAGGGTAAGTAACCTGGCTAAATGAGATAGTCAAAACTAAAAAGAACCAAGGACTGCTTTGTCTGATCCAAAGCCTTTTCTGTTATACACAGCCTACTCTTTGCTTCTCAGTGGCATCTAGCAGTGTAAGCCAAGCATGTCAAACTCGTGGCCCACAACGAATATTTTTGTGGGCCAGCCAATATAATGGCAAGGAATATTTTAATAAAAATTCTGTAACTTGCCGAAACCGGTTTGGCTCAGTGGTAGAGCGTCAGTCTGCGGACTGGAAGGTCCCAGGTTCGATTCCGGTCAAGGGCATGTACCTTGGTTGCGGGCACATCCCCAGTAGGGGGTGTGCAGGAGGCAGCTGGTCAATGTTTCTCTCTCTCTCATCATTGACATTTCTAGCTCTATCTCTCTCCCTTCCTCTCTGTAAAATATCAATAAAATATATTTTTTTAAAAATTCTGTAACTTAATTTTTATATCCTGTTATACATCATTATTAATAACGAACTACACTTTGTTTAGGAGCTAGTGATAGGATGTCACATCATCCCATGTCTTATCCAAGGATTAATTGAAACAGCATTAACCAAACAGCAAATTAGTCTCCTCTGAGACACTGCAGAGCAATGGATGTCAATGGATGTCAATGGATGTCAGCAGAGTTTGAAGAAAAGAGTTTAAATAAAGAAAAGGGGGGAATTGTGAGAATAAACAAGTCATCTTTTCTGTCAAAGAACAGTTTAGACAGCCGCCATTTTGGACCACGTGACTTGGCAGCCGCCATGTTGGCAGGCCCCTCCCATGGGGGCTGCCATCTTGAAACAGCAAAGGCCAACCTCTCCCTTTGAATTAATGACTGATGACTATAATCGTGTTGCATTCTTTTCCCTTATGCGCCGCCTTATGTGAAGGTTCATTTCTCTCCACTAATACCAGCAGCGCATATTTTAGCAGCTGATGGCCATGTCATTAGTCTTTGACTTGTTTGGTGTGCGCAACAGGAAATATTTCACTTTCGGACAACAAGAAAAATAGGTTTATCTGCGTTATGCTTATTAATTTGTGCAGTTATTCAGTGAATGGTAAGTTAACGTTTAAGGAAAATATTAATTTTTATTAAAATGGTCTATGATTTTATGTGAACGATTACTCATTTGTTTCAGCCCTTTGTCTTCAGCATGTCTCCATCGAAATAAACCTACATTTCTATGAAAACTGAAGCTTTTGGGTTTTCTTGTGGCCCACATAAACTTAAATCTTGTTTATTTGGCCCATGTTAACCTTTCAGTGTGACATGCTTGGTGTAAGCACTTCATTGATGAATTATATATAGTAGACACAATATAGAGAAGGTGAATAAGAAAGAATTCAAGCCCTAACCGGTTTGGTTCAGTGGCTAGAGTGTCAGCCTGTGGACTGAAGGGTCCCGGGTTTGATTCCAGTCAAGGGCACGCACGCACCTCAGCTGCAGGCTCCCAGCTCTGGTTGGGGGCATGTGGGAGGCAACAATTGATGTGTCTCTCTCACATCTCTGTCTCTCCCTGCCACTCTAAAAAAAATTACCCGGTAATTGGAAAAAATATCTTCTGGTGAGGATTAAAAAAAATTAAAAAAACTGCACAGTATAGACTATCATATGTTGTCAATAGAAACAAAACATATAACATTGCTGAGGGGATACTTTCTTTTAAAAATATATATTTTATTGATTTTTTTTTTTTTTTTTTTTTACAGAGAGGAAGAGAGAGGGATAGAGAGCTAGAAACATCGATTAGAGAGAATCATCAATCAGCTGCCTCTTGCACATCCCCTACCCTCAAACAAGGTACATGCCCTTGACCAAAATCAAACCCAGTACCTTTCAGTCAGCATGCCCATGCGCTATCCACTGAGCCAAACCGGTTTCAGCTAGGGCGGGGGGTGGGGGGTGATACTTTCAAAGAAGTATTCTTATCCAGAGCAGGCCCCCGGGGAGAAGCGAAAGTTTGAGATCCAGCAGGTCCTCCAATAACATTGTTTTGTTCAATGTGTGGGCGAAAAGGGGCGGCAGGCTAACCTGGCTAAGTCAGCGTAGGCCTGCATAGCCTTGCGAATCCAAAGATCTAACTCACAAAGGACGGTCTGACTTTAAAACCTTTTCATTAAAAAGCATTTATACTGCGTAGTCCCGTCGAAGGCTAGTAACTTCCCTGAGGAAGATCAACTTCGATCTTTATCGAGCCTATAGACTTTTTACATCTAAGATAACCTGTGGAAAGTCAGGGTAATTTGTCACTTCCCCTTTCCCGGACCCCTCAGGGCACAACCATTGTTATTGTTATTGAGGTGATTGTTGACTGTTAAGTACCCGTACCCACCTGTGTAAAGGAAGTAAGTGCCTACCGTTTAGCTTTCTACCGCCTCCCTAATCTATCATCAATGGATTTCTTGTAACCCACCTAAATCTCCTCTTTTTATTGTAATATATGAAACTAGGTGGAATTATCTCAATCCAGTTAATTGTCGACACTTTGGCTCAAATAAACTCACAAAAGTTCTTTACGGGTGTGAATGTTTCTTTACCAAACGTCTCCTTTCATTATAAAACATTGATGAGATGGCCTAGGACAGGGGTCGGCAAACTCATTGGTCAACAGAGCGGCAAACCGCGGCTCGAGAGCCGCAGTTTGCCAACCCCCCGTCCTAGGCACTTAACTCTTCTTTATATCGATTAGCCGGTGGTAAAACTGGTTTCATTGTGTGTCATTTTGCCCCAGTTCCAATAGCCTATAGACGATGTTAACCAAGGACTTGCCGTAGCCTTACAAGTATTAGTCACAGTTTGCGTGCGGCCTCCTGTTTTTCCATTGGCATTAGGCGCCCTCTTCTACTCCCCCTCATCCCCCACATGAGGGGCTGTGCTCCTGTGAAGGAAAGAGCATACCACTGTGCTCATGTCTTGGGCCCCGCTCTTTTGGAGCTCTCAGGAGCTGGAAACTATTACCCAGCCTAAACAGAGCCAGGGGTTCACTGCTCAGGTCGCAGGACTGGTGAATCTCAGTGTACCCAGGATAAAAATCTAATGGACGAGGAATGCGAGGGCCCCAGCATCGTTTCCTATGCCAAGAACCTTAGTGACAGATAGGAGCCTATACTGAAGACTTTTTTAAAAAAAGAATAACTACCCTAGCTGGTTTGACTCAGTGGATAGAGCATCAACCTGCGGACTCAAGGGTCCCAGGTTCGATTCCGGTCAAGGGCACATGCCCGGGCTGTGGGCTCAATCCCCAGTGGGGGTTGTACAGGATGCCATTGATCATTGATGTTTCTAGCTCTCTCCTCCCTTACCCTCTGAAATCAATAGATATATTAAAATAAAGAAAATTTTTGTGTCTATAATATAATACATCAGCCCTGGCTGGATGTCTCAGTTGGTTGGAGTGTTGTCTTATACAAGGAAATGGTGTGGGAGGGCAACCAATCAAAGTTTCTCTCTCTCTCTCTCTCTCTCTCTCTCTCTCTCTCTCTCTCTCTCTCTCCCCTCCCTTCCTCCTTCTTCCTCTCTCTCAAAAAACAAACCATCATATTTATCAAAATAATTTTAATTGTATAAAAATTCAAACAAATTAAAATAATACAAATACCAGAAGAAAACCTAGGCGCATATTTATAAAGAGCTTTGGGGTATAAAAGACCTTTTTAAGTAGGACAAGAAACCCCAGGAATCATAAAGGGGTGGGGCATATATTTGATTAAACAAACATTAACGACTTTGGGGTATCAAAAGGCAACATAAACAATAACAAGATAAATCACAGACTAGAAAAACACCCAACAAACATTAGAAAGCTAATAGTGGTGATGGAAGGAGACTTGACTTGAGTGGTGAACACACAGTAGAGTGTACATACAGATGACGTGTTGTAGAACTGTACACCTGAAACCTGTATAATTTTGTTAACGAGTGTCACCCCAATAAAGTCAATCAAAAGGGGGAAAAAGAAAGCTAACAGGCCAAATGTACAAAAGGCTCTACAGAGAAAATGGACCAAAGAATTTGAACAGGTGGTTCATGTCAGAGAAAACTCAAAGGATTATTAGACATGTAATCACCATATTACTTGATTCCACTAAAGTGCCAGGTCAAAATAGATTGAAACAGCCAAAACCGGTTTGGTTCAGTGGAAAGAGCGTTGGCCTGTGGACTGAGGGGTCCCAGGTAAGATTCCGGTCGGCGAACCTTGGTTCATGTACCTTGGTTGCATGAACCTTGGGGAATGTACCTTGGTTGCAGGCACATCCCCAGTAGGGGGTGTGCAGGAGGCAGCTGATCGATGTCTCTCTCATCGATGTTTCTAGCTCTCTATCCCTCTCCCTTTCTCTCTGTGAAAAATCAATAAAATATATTTTTTAAAATAAATTGAAACAATGATGGGAGAGCAAGCTTTTCTTACCTGTGCTATTGAATTTAACACCCACTGTTTGTAAGATGGAGGAGAATGGGCCCTCCCATCTATTGCTGTGGGAGTGTGGACCTGCTAATGGTAAATGACCTCCCACTTTGCTAGTGGGCAAATGCCAGAGGACCGACCACCAGAATTGGACTAACCCTTATTACTTCGCTGCTAGAGGCCCAATGCATGAAATTCATGCACCAGTAGGGCCCCTAGGCCTGCTGGGCGATCAGGGCCAATCAGGTTCCCCGCTACCCGCCTCCTCCTTCCCTGCCACCCGCACCACCACCAGCACCACCAGCACCACCATAGTTCCCCACCTCCTGCTTCCCTCACACCCTCAGTGCCCCGCCGCTGTAGCTGGTCGCCCATGTTCCGCCCTGCCCCCCGATGGTCAGCACACGTCATAGTAAGAGATGGAACTCCCAGTCTCCCAGCGGACACTTTGCATATTAGCCTTTTATATATAGAGATGACTTAAGGGAACTCATCTCTGCCTTCTCTGAATCCGGGCCTGGGAGCGCTGGGGAGAATACTGCAGCCGTTCTCACCCACGTGCTCCATGTCTCTGGAGGGAAGCTAAGCAGTCTCCCTCTAACTCACCAAGGGGAGCGTGGGTCCCACAACTTCGAGTAATTGGCTGCATCACTCGAGGCCTATGGGGGGGTGGTGTGTGTGGAGAGACAGATGTGGCCTCCCGATCTCCCTACCTCCCAACCCAGCTTTACAAAATGAAGTCACACACTCAGCTGGTGGCTTCTTGTGTCTATTTTCAATGTGGTTAGAACCCAGAGGATGGGTACAGTTAGAACCTCCCAAACCCCAGCAGACGCTTTGTAATCCCCCCCCCTTACTTCAAAAAAAGCCCAGGCAAAAGGAAACGGGTTCTACTTTTGAAGCCAAACCTAGCATGAAGCAGAGAAACTGGCCTCTCTTAGATAAAAGGAAAATGAGATAGTTCTAGTGAACTATTCTATTTTTGTCAATGCCTTTGGGTATGTCTGTGGTAATCGACATCATGAATAAATGCCATCTGCAATTCCTAAGCTAGTTTTCTGTAGCAAAGTATCCTAATGGCTTTAGAGTATCAGCAGGCCACTACAATGCCAAATCCTTTGTGTTCGCTGATACCAACAATATAAGTAACTTGGGATCAAGTGAATAGAAAAAAAAAGTAATGGAGAATCAGTTTTGAGTTTTACCTCAAACTTAATAGACTGCAAGAATTGCCATCTCAGAGGTCACAAGTGATTATTTAAAGTCTAAGCAGGCACCCCAGCTGGTTTGGCTCAGGGCATCGGCCTGCAGACTGAAATGGTCCCAGGTTCAATTCTGGTCAAGGGCACACGCCTGGGTTGTGAGCTTGATCCCCGGTGCGGGGTGTGCAGGAGGCAGCTGATCAATGATTCTCATTATTGATGTTTTTCTCTCTCCCTTCCTCTCTGAAATCAATTAAAAAAACAATTTTTTAAATAAAAAAATAAAGTCCGAGCCGGTGCAGGTGTCATACCTACATGCAACACTGATACTTTCATTGGTGCTAGAAGTGTTCAACTACTAAAGGGGTCACATCACTTCCAGCGGATACCGTGTCAAGAATTTATTAACCCTGTGATTTATGTTTCTTCATTTCCATGTGTGTGTGTTTGTGTGTGTGCGCAGTGTGTGCGTGCGCGCGCATGCATGCACACACCCTGTCTATAGCCAACACTCCACTAGGGTAACTTAAAACAAAATAGGAATTTATTTACAACAATAGCAGATGTCAAAAATAACAGGAACAATATATAACAAATCCAAGAATTATTTTATGAAAAAGGCAAACAATATATACACAAAAGACAAAACAAAACCCAAATGGGCAAAGTTAAACAGCTACCAATATGGGTTTTCAGATATGAATTACTTAAGTAATGTTGGGCCAATTACACACATACACACTCTCCAGCCCTTTTCTTTTACTTGCTGACTCTTCCTCTGAATTCTTATCCACCTTTGAGGAGTGTAACTTAGGGGAAGTCATACAAGATTAAGTGCAGGCTATTTACATGTGGACTAAAGGATTTACTTTCTGACCAGCAGGCTCACACTTTAAGAGGGGTAAATCCAAGATATCAACCGAGTCCCATGCATGTCACCTCTAACTGCTTATCTCTGGCTCGTGTGTATGTGTGTGTTTCTAATCTTTGAAGTCCCTCAAGTGCTCTCAAACAGTTTCCCAAACTTGAGCATGCAGCAGAATCACTTGGAGGACATGTTAAGACACAAGATCACTGGGTCCCACACCCAGGTTTCTGATTCAGTGGGTCTTGGGTAGGGCTGAGAATTTGGCAGCACTTGAGAACCACTGCTCTGAAACAGCAACCCTCTTAAGAGTTTGACTGGTCATGCTTTTTTTTTTTTTAACATGAATTCTAGAATTTGTGGGAAATCAAAGAAATTGTCAATACGAAGATTCCCAGAGAACAGAGCGATACTCTGCCTGGGCTCATAGACTGGTATGATGCCATGAGGTATCATACCAACCCAGCTTCTCAGCATGCTACGATTTTTGTCCGATTTACGGCTCTGGACAGTGACGTTCACCATGTCCTCTTGATCTTTTACCTCAAGTTTTTTATTATTTACTGTCTCAACTATTAGGCAAATACTTAGTCCTACATAGTTGAAGATCAGCAGAATCTCATCTTGAAAAAACAATGGCTGAAATCTATCTTGTTCTTTTTTTTAACTCCTGATAACTTTTACCTAACTTCCCTTATTATGACAATAATCATTCTCTAGTATGTTAGTGTCTTCTAGAACCTTCCAAAGTGGGCACAAAGGGGAAGCTTAGGGCGGGGTTTCTGTGGTGGGGGTGGGGACAACCCCCACTAACCCAGTGTGCTATGCATTGATACTAAAATGAACTTTAAGTGCTCTCACAAATGACTTTATGCAAGGGAGATTTATCTCCGGGAAATTTGAGATGCTAGTAAAACAAATCTTTTATGAAGATAAAAGAAAAAAAATAAATTTCAAGGACATGCTCATCAAAGGACTCACCAATCACCTCTTAACTCCTCTGAAATACTTGCAAATCCGCAGGGCTGAAATATTATCAGTATTTGCATTCAAGTCATAAAATTCAAAGCAATCAAGCATTTTGAATTCCACTGCTGCATAAAAGGAATTAAGAAATGGGGAAATGAAAATAAACCACTGCTTTTGATGTTTATTAGGTTTACAAAAACTGTACATTTTTTTTTTCTTAAGAAAAAGCATTAACTTAGTACTGGTATCAAATAGACTAAACATTCAGTAACAGGAAAATATTCTGATTTTTATTTTTGCACGTTATTCTCAAGTACACAATTACAATAATGTCACACATCCCTATATGATTTTCTTTTTATGTATTTTACTTTTTTTACAAAGTGTACAGAGGGAGGGACATACAATATTTAATAGGATATTTCTACAGAACAATAACTTATATTATGTCCTTGTAAAAATCTGTACCTCTTTAAAACATTTAACTGAAACATCCATTTTTTTTAGCTTTGCTAATCAAAATTGTTTTAAGTAAAACTAGGTTGTAACTAATGTCAGTACATAACAGTGACTACAATTTCATTTTCTCTTTATACAGACAAATACATTTTATCATATTCACTTGACCAAACCCTTAAATAGCTTTTAAAGGTTTCAATATTGTGCTTTAAAAAGAAAAGAACTGTGTATGATTCCAGACTATGTAAGAGAAATATAAAGTGTGTAAAATGCTGTGTTCTTTATCTTTCCGTTTAAAAAAATATAATGACCAATTATTTATATTTTCTGTATTAATTTTACAGGATGTTTTAAAATGAATAAATTTCCACTTTCACTGAAGTGTTTTTTTTTTACATTATCTCTGGGAAAAAATTAAAAGTTAGGGACATTTTAAAGGTTCTCAAAAAAAGAGCTTTCAAGAATAGTACTGCAGGGCAATGAATCACACAATTTTAAGTTACTTTTTTTTTAAAAGCACGTTATAGAGGCCAAGAGGGCACAGGAGTTCCCACTGGGACAGGCCCATGCCTTGGTTTTGACTGGCATTCAAGTTGGAGTTCACACCAGCTTAAAAGTACTTGACTTAGAACTGAAGTAAATCAATCCAATACTTCAGATGCTTGCCGAACACACAATATTTAGAGTTCTAATCCTATAAACTCTTGAATACAGATCAACGGCAAAGAGAAAGATGAAAGGTAAAAACCTAAAAGCACAAAGAGGATGGAGCACCATAATGAAGTGGCAAGGCAGCTATCAAGTGGGAAGAAAAGTCCAAAATCTCCCACGACGTGCCAGGTACTCGTATGTGCTGACAGCCAATTTAAGGACCCCCCCTCCCCCAACTGTCTTCTGTTCTCTAAAATTTATTCTAACATAACCAAATTCTAATTAACTTTAGTGTTCCTTTATGAATTTGTAAATCTGAGTCTGAACTATTTGCTTAAAAAAAAAAAAAAAGATCAACTCAAAGCAAAATAAAACAGTGAAAGACATGATGATGTTCCAAATAAGGCATCAGATTATTTTCCTCATGCACTTAAAACATACCTTTAATGTTATGTTCTAATCAAAGCCAACTTGAGCGTTACGTTTTTGAAAGTTTCCTAACTACAACTAAGAAATAACAGAGTAGGCTGAACTTGCCAAGTGTAAATCATAATTAGCACCCGATCTCTGAAACATGAAGCGGTAGCTTCTTTAGTCTCCCTCGCTTGATTACACCGGGTTCCCTCGGGGGCTTCTCAGAGAGAACTGAGGAAGGTCTGTCTGGATACTCGTTAGCTTCTCAGAAAAATATAAAGGCATGGAGCTGAAGGTGTATGAAAACATTCTATCTAGAAACATCTTAACTTCTATTTCTCAATTACCAAAGATATTTAAAAGAAAATACCTTTACTCTTTAAAAATACGAGTGTCCTTATTTTCCTTCTAATTCTTCACCTGAGTAGTCTCTCTGAAGAGCATGATTTAAAAAATGCTCTCATACATCCCTGCATCTTTCATGTTATTGTAAATTTAATACTTTTCATTTATAGATTTTTAAACAACTACTACTTGGGGTTGTGTGTATAAATATGTAAAATAAGCAATACACACAGATACATGTTTTATATATATATGTGCATATACATAGTTCAGGGTACATATACATATATAAAGTTGCAAAAGATCCTATGAGCCACAAATTACCTCTAGGAGATTCCAAAATGCAGTCCTCGATAAGTCTCATTTGTAGCACACAACCATTCCAAGACAAAGCAGCACAGACAGAAGAATCAAAATACAACAGGATCAAGCAAAATTTGTCAATAAAGTTTTCTAAGACTTTGCTATGCAGACAAAAGATGTAAATACTCCAAAGAAAGCCCCCCAAAGGTATATTTTATCCACTAAACAAAATGAAAAGTAAGCACAAACCCACCCGCTGTTCTTTACTCAGCAATGCCAGGGATGCAAAGCTCAAATGGAAACTTCCATTTTCATGTGGTCAGAAAAGATGAAGCAAGACAAGTACATGACTTTCTTGTTAGCCTAATTGGACGTGACTGTTAAAATCTCCCGTTTATGTTAGATGTCTCTGACAATTTTACTGTAAGAAATTTATGGGGGGGGGCGGGGGGGGGGGGGAGATAGTTACTCTGAAAGTAATCATATTGACTCGATCTAAAGTTACCCTAGCTTTATGTTAAATGGTCTTAGAAGAGTACCATCAAGATAATAAGCAAGGTAAATATTTAAATAAATATAAAACTAATAGAAAATTTCAGTATAGAAGCAAGGATTACTTCATTGAAAGCAACGTGCTTGTTGCTGCTTTTCCCCGTTAATTAAACAAACTGAATAGAATTCAGAACACACTACTGAACAAAATGTTAAAAAAAAAAAAAAAAGAAGAAGTCAACTACAAGCAATATTCTATTTGTACACAGAATAAATCAATATACAGTATTGTATGGGAACAAGACTGATTGGCTTTTTAAATGAATTCTCTGCTTCAAGGCCAGCATCTCCACAAACGTCTGTAGAAGGATGATTAGGGCAGGCCCACTTCTTTATGATGCCGCATTATGTGCTGGTTCTTTTCCGAAGGTCTCCGGAACCCCTTCTTGCAGTACTCACAACGGTGAGGGTAGTCTTTTGTATGAATGGAAATGACATGCCGCTTAAAGCCCGAGGCATCTGTAGTGCTATACTCACAGTACTCACACTGATACACCTTCCTGCCGCTGTGGGTCTTCATATGCTTCTTAAGCTCATTCTGCTGCCTAAATCCCTTCCTGCATCTCTTGCACCTGAACGGAAGATCTTTTGTGTGAACCGAGAGAATATGGCGACTCAGGACAAATGGATCGGCGATCTTAAAGTCACAGTGTCTACACTGGTGCATTTTTTTACCCTTGTGGGCAGCCACGTGCTTCTTAAGTTCCGAGGGCCTGTGAAAGCCTTTGTCACACATGTCACACTTGTGGGGGTAGTCCTTCGTGTGCACTGAAATGATGTGTCGCTTCAAATCGCTGGAGTTGGAACTCTTGTGGTCGCAATGCAAACACTGGTGTGTTTTGCTCTCCTGGTGAATTAGAGCATGTTGCTGCACCTCTTTGGTATCGGAGAAAGTCAGAAGACAAATGTCACACTTGAATGGCATCTCTTTACTATGCTTGGTTTTGACGTGCGTTTTCAAGTTAGAAGAGTCCGCGGACCTGTACTCGCAGTACTGGCATTGGTACGGCTTCTCGCCCGTGTGGATGCGCATGTGCTTTTTGAGCTCCGACGGGTGGCGGAAACCTTTACCGCACTCCACGCAGATGTGAGGGAAGTTCTTGCTGTGGACCGCCAAGAGGTGGCGGTTCAGTAACCCTTGTTCGGCTGTCTCATATTCACAGAATTTACACTTGTACATTTTGTTGGCTCCTTTCTCCTTATGCACCATTTTGTGAGTAAACAGAGCCCCGGCGTGAGAGAAGTGCTTCCCACATTCGTCGCACTCGATGGCCTTCTCGGCCTTGCTGGTCAGCTTGTGGCTCTCCAGGTGGTTGTGTAAACTTATCTTCTTGTTGGTAGTGTAATCACAGTCAGTACAGCGGTACTTCTTCTTGGCAAGGTGCTCGGGGTGGTTTTTCATGTGCCTTTTCAAAAAACCTCTGGACTTAAACTTTTTCCCACAAATCATGCAAGGATAGACAGTCAAAGGGTGTCCATCGGGGCCAATTATTATTGCTAAGAAAGGAAAAGAAAGGCACATGAGCGATCAAACCAAGTTCTGTTTTGGTTTCGTCAAGAATTTAAAGGGCCTGCTCTGGACGTTATTGGGCAAATGCTCCTAAGTTAAGCTATTTGCTGCTGAACATTCCTTTTAGCATTTTTCAACACAGGAGATATATCAACCTGGTCATAGAGAGGAACCTGGTCTTCAAACTATATTTGGTATGACTGTACCAACCTCACCCACTCCAGTTTAAAACAATACGTGAATACGTAACTTTTACTAACTAGCGATTAAAGCTGTTATCATCAATTGAGAAATCAGTGGGAAGTTATTCATAAAAAGAAAGGGGTGTGATCCCAATTTCCTCTTTGGTTATTCCAAAAACCTAATTTATGTCAACTTACAGTAAAGCTTCAATGGGCATACAAAAACAGACAGGAATACGTCACGTGAACTGAGGTACCTGTTCTGATGCTCTGAAAAGTATGCCTCCTGACGCTGACATAATCAGATTCTTTAAATACATTACTTTTGAAAAAGTTAACGGTTGTAACATATTTGAGGGATTTCTTTTCCTTTCCACACACACACGCGCACGCACACAAAAAAAAAAAATCACCGAGTTTTTAATTCTTTTCATCCGCGTTCGATCCATTCCGTCTCTTTTTATCCAAGAAAATCATTCATGAATATCACTGAATTCTGAAAATTATGTTTTCAACTTTGATAATGCAAAAGTTACACGGGGTCTCCAGCAGCTAAAACGCCATCACCACACCTCTGCCGATACATACTAGGTTCATGGGAGAGCTCGCAAAGCACGCTGCGCTGTGCAACTCGTGTGCCCTCACCTGTTTGGTACTGCCTGGAATCAGGTCTTCTCCTTTTCTTTGGTTTTTGTTTAGCCAGTCTGCCAAGCCCAGCAGACTCATCTATGTGCAAGAGGGCACTGGCAGTGCCATTCCGGTTTTCAATTCCATCAGAATTATTACCTAACGATGCGCATTAAAAAACAAAATTATACTGTATTACAAATTGTAAAGAATGAGGGGTTCTTTATCAGTCACAACAACGAAAAGTAAGCCATGATACTCATGAATGACAGAAATTCCCCATTCTAGACAATGGGTTTCATGACCACATTTGTCAGAACAAGACCGGAAGAAATGGCCTCGCTTGCAAATCTCAAAGACACGTCAGCATTTTGCCCCCTAGACTCCCTTGCCTCCCAACATTGAAAAGGCCTGGGACAGATACAATCAAGATACAAGTGCTTCTTTCGAATACTTCGTTCTACATGCTACATACATGAAGGAAAATCTCGTTAAAAATAAAGACAAACAGTAGGCTTTATAATCTTCCTCTAGTCCTGTTCAAAGCAAGTAACCAGGATAGGGTACTGGCATTTCAGATTTCTGAATCCTGAGACCACAGCGACCGTTTTTCAAGCACGGATTCACATTCGAGAACCAACTCAATCTTGAGAGCTGCTGTGCAACTTACCGTAAGCTGCTGCCCACGCTATTGGCATGAAGGTTTTGATTTCATTGTCATCGATTTGCTGTTCGTGCGCGGCGGCTGCGGCGGCGGCTGCGGCGGCATCCTCTTCCCCCACGATCACTTCCATATACACTTCATCGGCAATTTCAGCAACATCTAAGTAGAAAATCACATAAACTTTTGTGACCAGGTTTACCGAGATGATGGGAAAGATACTGTCATCTGAACTCAATAGACAAGTGGAAAGAAGGTTCAAATGTTATGCACCTAGAACACAGTTTTCACATATAAGCACCCAAATGTATGAATGAATCATTCATTTCTTGGTTGTCACAATAATTCCTTTTGTCATGGCTGATACTATTCGTTTTTACACTAAAGTTCTTAGAATACATAAGGAGTTATTGGTGTTTCCCTTGGAATACGGCAGCATAACAATCTCCACAATAATGCTACTTGTTTCCTTTAAATATTGGCCATATTTAAGATTTTTTAATTTTTTTCACTTTTTGTTAATCCTCACCTGAGGATCTTTTTTGCCATTGATTTTTGGAGAGAGTGGACGGGAGAGGGAGAGAAAGAAACACTGATGTGAGAGAGACACATCGATTGGCTGCCTCCCACATGCACCCCGACTGGGGCCGGGGATTGAGCCTGCAACAGAGGTACATGCCCCTGACCGGCATCAAACCTGGGACCCTTACGTCCACAGGCTGACGCTCTATCCACTGAGCCAAACAGGCTAGGGCCGTATATAAAGATTTTTTTTTTTTTTTAAAAAGAGCTACAAGAACATTACATTTCCGCCCACAAAAAGACCACCTACTTACTTAGATCTTCATCTTCTTGCTGAGAGTCATTGACAGTCATATAAACCATCTTTTCCCTTGGCACACGAATGCTGCTATTCTGCTCAATTAGTTCAACTCCATGGTCATTCTCGGGTTCACTCTCCACAATGTCTACGGTGCCACCTATTAGGGAAGAGGACAGCTCCACGAATTTATGAGAGAACTTCATTGCCACCCATTTCACACATCACATTGTACATACTTTTCTATTGCCAACTTGGAAACCTTCCTTCCATATAACTTTATGTATTTCAGAAAGGGAGAGTGGGAGATAGAAACGGCAATGATGAGAGAGAATCTTGATCAGCTGCCTCCTGCACACCCCCTACCGGGGATCAACCGGGCAGGTGCCCTGAGCGGGAATGGAACGCCAACCTCCTTGGTCATATGCCTAACCACTGAGCCATGCTGGCCGGGCTGGAAACCTTGCTCAAAAGTTAGCTTCAGAAAAGGTTCTCAATCTAATCCGCCCAAAGGTAATGAGGGTAAAGGGTCCGGATCAGGATGAGCGATATGCTGAAGGCGTCCTCTTACCTAAGTCATCCTCTCCGGGGTCAGCTTTAAAAATGTACACCTTGATGACTTCAGGGCAAGAACCATCCACTTTACAAGGATCAATTTCCGACTCTGCCATCCCAGAGGAACCACCATGTTCTATTTTGCCAGCATCATCCACTAAAAAGGCAGGAAGCACATTACAAATAGCATTAGTATTTCAATGTGACCATTTTCAGAAGCCTTTTTTTTTTTTTACAAATGCAATCGTGAAGTTGATGCACATAAAAATGAACGGTTTTACCTAGACAAGGTAGATGCGTGGAGCATGATGGGAAATGTGGCCAATGGCTATGCTAAAGCCTGGTCACAAAGGGTCTGGTGTAACCAGGCAGAGATGAGACTTGATCCTTGGCTGGAGGTTTCTCCATCGTGTCAGGTGTCAAAAATCTCTTTGGGAACTTAAAAAACATAGGCCTGCGCCCAGCAGTTCTATAGAATGAGAATCTGCCGAAACCAGTTTGGCTCAGTGGATAGAGCGTCGGTCTGGGGACCGAAAGGTCCCGGGTTCGATTCCGGTCAAGGGCATGTACCTTGGTTGCGGGCACATCCCCAGTAGGGGGTGTGCAGGAGGCAGCTGGTCGATGTTTCTCTCTCATCGTTTCTAGCTCTCTATCTCTCTCCCTTCCTCTCTGTAAAATATCAATAAAATGTATTTTTTTTAAAAAAAGAGTATGAGAATCTGCAGGGGTGGGACCTGATATACAGACAGATTAAGATCAGAGTTTTGAGAACCTCTGCTATAGGTGCTGGGACACTTCTACGCCAAGCAGTGACAAAGTGAGATCACCATTTTTACTACACCATGCTGGCCTTAAGAAAGGTGGACCCAAAGTAGTTAGGGCATGAAACAGGATACCACTTGTGAATCTACTTCAAGAATGCAGGCGACAGACACCAAGGCCTCGAGTCAGGCAGAGGCGGTACAGAAGGCTGGACCTGAGGCCTATCTTGGAACTAAAATGGCAGCACTTGGTACCCAACTAAAAATTGAACATGACCAAGAGTAACTATGGGCTTTCTGACTTGGGTGGTAAGCAACTGGGGAAGAAATGTTATGAAGAGAAATGAGGGAAAGGATCTCTCTTCCTGCCTCTTAATTTAATTAAGGTCCAAGGGGTAACATCTCTGAAAGCTCTGAGCTGGTGTCTGTCCCCATCCCTCTGTCCTCACAGCACTCTTTGATTGTTTCTCTGAGTGAACAACTCACTATTGTTACTCTCTGGCGCTTCCCACCTAGCTTTCCCATTGACAGAGTAGAGAGTAGAACCAGTATTTTCATGATTCAGTCTTTTAAGATAGGATAGAGCCTGGTGATAGGAGATGCTCAGGATGTTGATGAATCAATGATTTAATGGGTGGCTGAGATGTGAAGTCAGTTGCTGGATACTCCCGTCTGAAAGCTGAAGGCTCACACACAGATTTGGGAGCCCATCAGCTCCTTGCTAGCCAGGCCTTGAGATCAGACAGTGAGAACCGGCGGTGTGAGGCAAGAACGGGCTGAGAAAACCCTGGGAAGGTCATAGGCCAAGGGAGGGACAAGAAGCGTTCACAAAGGAACTCAAGGAAGGAGAGCTGAAGAGGTGGATGGCGAGTCATAAAGGAAGCTAGGGGGCCAAAAGTCCCAAGAATCCTACTAAGACCCAAGGTAATAATGCAACATGCATTATTCAAGGAGGAATGTCTGCCTTGACCAGAGTCACCTGGAAGTCATGGATGTTCCTGGTGAAAAGTGGTGTAGTGAAGAGTATATAGGGTCAGGTGTGGGTTGAGGATCCAATGGAAGTTATGAATTTCTTTATGAAGTCTAATTTTAAAGTGAACAGAGAGGCAGTGACTAGAATGGGTTGAGGGCCAAGGACTTTTCTGTTTAACAGGAAAATACTTAATCTGTAGGAGAAAATATAATAGAAAGTGAGGGGCTAAAGGCAGACGTGGTGTGAAATCTATAGACCAAGATCTCAGAGGAAAAGGGAAACGGAAACGAAACTAGGTACAAAGATAAAAGAGCCCTGGCCAGTGTGGCTCAGTGAGCTGACTGTCATCCTGTGCTACCAAAGGTCTTGTTTGATTCCCAGTCAGGGCACTTGCCTGGGTCGCAGGCTGGATCCCCGGTAGGGGGTATGCAGGAGGGAAGGGATTTTCCTTAAATAGGAGAAAACAACATGCTGTACTTCTGAGATGAGAAAGTAAACATGGATGAGAACATAGCTCATTGTGTTTAGGGAAAGGGGGAAGGTTGTAATGCAGAAAACTGGAGGAGCTTATGACTGGTGCCTTCAACCACTAGTGAGAAAATGGCAGACTGAGTTAAGCACTTAAAAAGCTGGAGAAAATGAGTTGATCCAAGACAAGCTTGATGACATGAAGCTTGATGATCAGAGACCAAGTGGTTAAACGCTGCAGTTTAAAAAAAGAGAGGTTCTCTGAACCCTGCATGTAACTACCTACATTCAAGTTTCCTGACTATGTTTTATAAAAATGATTTGTAGGGGGAAAGAATCAGCACTATGTCCTAATTTCTGGCCTGATATGTACCTGCCCTTTTTCAAAGCTACATATTTTTGTGATATACCCAAGCTGATTGAGCCAATGTTGTTTTCTTAAAGATAGCTTTGGAATTTTAAGCTGAGATAACATCAGAAAAATGAAGCTCGCACCGACCTAGCAGGAAAGTCCTGAATAAATTTATGTCTTCAAAGAACTCATCTCTGACAGGTGACACTGTTGATGAAGCTTGGCCTCTTTTTTTGGCAAGGTTTGTCCAAACCGATTCTAACAAGTACTAGAAAATCAAATGCCCTTGTGTTTACGAAGAACAAGGTCAGGCCAGCTGCTTTTGCGTACACTAGTTTGTCGGTACTCATAAGACAAACCTTTGATGATTGGAAAATCGAATCATTTTTTGAGCTTACAAAATGTCATGTATTTACCTGTAACTTGAACTGAAAGATTTTTCTGTTTGTTTTCATAAATGTGTGGGAAACACATTTCAAATATACAGGCTTACTGGGGCCAAGCAGAGCTGTTCTACCATTTGACAAAAGGAGAATTCAGCTTTAGATTTTCACCTTGAGAAGTTGCCCCACTAACTCAACCTATGAAGTTATTCTAAATATGAAATATTACAGAAGTGATTTGTTTTAAAAAAAAATACTTGGCTGGTCCTCTTACTCAAAATTCCACTCTGATTTTAATGCTACCATTAAAAACGAATTTCTGTTAAAAACAAACAAGGCTTAGATAAAATTGAGTCATCATACCTATGATTTCTATGTAAGTACCTTCTAATGCAGTAAAATGAAGCACTAGAGCTTTAGAACAGACCTCTCCAAAATACAAGAGCATAATTCCTGAAAATTAAAACTACTTCTAATAATAACTACCGTTTGTATGGCATTTCACAATTTCCTTAGCATTTCTATGTACTTTTACTACCTTGATTCTCATCTTTCCCAGATAAAGAAATAAAGGCTCTGAGACAGTATGTGGCTTGCCCAAAGAGGTGAACTAGTCTGTTTCCCCAAAAATAAGACAGTATCTTATATTAATTTTTGCTCCCAAAGATGCACTAGGTCTTATTTTCAGGGAGTGTCTTATTTTTCCATGAAGTAGGTCTTATTTTCGGAGAAACACGGTAGTAAGTGGGAAGTGGGAGACAGAGTGAGGAGGTACCTGTCTTTAGATTCCAGATCTTTATTTTCATCTTTTGATTTTTTTAAGAAACTTATGTTCACTGTTTATAATTTAGTATTTTTAAAAAATCAACAACAGTCCCACCAACCAGAGATTCTATCATTATCTTAGTAAATTTCCTTCCCAGTTTTTTCTTTTAAGTAAAACTGGCATCACATTTTCCTCCAGCCTTATGGAATAATCATCTTTGTATCTCATCCAGCAGTTTTAAACTGCAAAACTGAAGGAAAAAATTGACTTCGCAACTATCTCATTAGTAATAGCAAAACTATGGCAAAATATAGGCATACTTTATACTGATTCAAGGAGCTTCAGTAAAATCCCTGAAGACCAAAAATTAAGGGTTGCTTATTTGCAATACTAACAGATGCTAGGGAGTCTAAAAATATAGTTAAGACTTCAGGAAATTCAGTAGTTCCTGGAAAAGAAAAATTACTTGGGGTTGGGGGGGTAGGAGATACTTCACTTCAAGCAAACTGCTTGTTAAAGGAACACTAATCTAATTTAAAAATCAGCAAAACGAAGCTGATATGGAGAGCATTTGATGGAGAATCTATATAATAAGAAATGGTGATGGTTGTGATAATAACACCAAATATTTACCTACCACATACCACATGCCAAGCATGATACTAAGCCCTTAAAATATACCATTTACTCCTCACAACAACCTTATAAAACAGATGATACTGGTTTGTTATTCTCACCTCTCAAAGCTTCAAAATAGATTTCACTATAATTTTTGCCAAGATAGAAAAATATATGGTATCGGATTGCTATAGAATTGTATTTTGTGTATATTAATATTGTAAAAAGAGACATAACACCAAAATCCCTTAGACACTGCCCTCCGTCAGTTTTCTTAAAACAAAGATCCAATCACCTTACTTTCTAGCAGGGAATGGTGCCCCATTTCCTACCAAGTAAAATACAAATTACGGTCTAGCAACCGAACTCTGACCCAACTGCCTTCTGCCTTCAGTTGTCTCCCCAGCACCCCTAGACTACTCCCTCCCATGTACCCTAAACTTATGTTATTTCTACTCCTTTATGCTTCTGCAACTTTGCTTTAAAATATATACATATTTATTGTAGAATATGTACAGCTTATTAAGAAAAGTATAAAAAGAAATTATAATGTGCCCAAAAGCCCGCCACATGGAACTATCAATAGAATTTACAGATCATTATCCAGACATGTCTATGCATATTTAGGCTTTGAAAGGACGGGAGACAGACTGGACAGAGATTTTTTAGTGAAAATTGGATACTGTAAACATGCTATTTTTAAACAAAAATATATTAGACTTTACTCAAACTTTAATTCCATTCCCTGGCTTACCAATCCCTTGCCCTGCACCTCTCTTTTTTTATGGTGAGGAGAGGGGAGTATTTTAGCACTTTGTTCTTGGTATAAATCTAATTGAAATCCGATTGAACATTAAAGTGAAAACTCTTAATTCACTAATTTTAGGATTGATTTCTAAATAAATCTGAGTGCCTACAGTAAAGACACAATAACTTTAGAGTAACAAGAAATTTTTTAAATTTTATCACAACAAGCTTAAAGCTTGTGGAACACATCGTCTCTAAAATATTCTCAGTTCACTAGACTTTTCTCACATTTCAGAAATATGCCCATGCAGATATATCTTTTAAATTCTAAAAGTTTATTCTGTGGTTTACCAAATGGTTTCAAGGTACTAAATGAAATCGATTGAGTACATCCATAAAGATAATGGTAAGATGTATACAACCATCAGCCCGTAGGACAAAGAAATAAGCAAATACTTTATCAGGTTTCCTGCGCTAATATCCCCTAGAATAATTCGATTCTAAGCCATTAGACTGTATTGATCCTCAAGAGTTCATGCACAGAACATAGGGTTTGGATTTACTTCTTCATTCATTCATTCCCTGAAGCACTTTTTGTTGGATGTCTACTGTGACCAAAGTTGTGCTTAATTAGGAGCTAATATCAGTCCAAATGGTCAAAACACCTAAACTAGAAGGCCAAGGTCATTAGGCTCCACATCTGCAAGGCTGCTATTTACACTATAGCTGGGCAGCTGACAGCTGCACCATCGCCCGTTTCTTACCTGGACTACTACAACCATCTCTTTGTGTTTCTAATTTTACTCTTCCCTTGTCTGCTCTCAATATTGCCACTAAGATTACTTTTGTAAACTATAAGCCTAAGCATATAATTAGCAATCGGCTTACAATGCTAATAGCTCCCCACATCAGAAAGGGAAAGCAGGCTTCTCGTTGTATTCAAAGGCCTTTATGATTTGTGCCCCAATTTTGGCACTTTTCTCATCATTTCCTCCATTCTCTTCATTAAAGACATTTGCACTCCAAAGAAAAGGTCTCTGAACACTCAAAGACCTTCCACATTTCCATGCCTTCAAATATGTTCTCTGCCATTCCTCCCTCCTCAGGTCCTCACTGAACATTTTATTCATGTTTAAAAAATATAATAACCCCTGACTTATATAAATACTTATGAAAGAAATATGTGGGACTTGCTTCAAAATAGAGGGAGGAAAATGAATAGAAGGAGATATGAAATAAATTTAGTTATATCTTCAACCAAGCTCCCACAGAACTTTTGGTTTATGCTTTCATAGCATTTAGCTCATTCAAGAGTACTAAAATTCTTAACATTTTCTCCCTCAGTGCTCCCAAAATACGTTGTATATCTAGTTTTATATCTTTTCACACTAAACTATATAACTACCTGTTTCTGTATGTCTTCTCTCCAAGACTGTGAACTCTTAAAAAGCCAGAAACTTTCAGTTTATTTCTAATAGCTAACAAGATTCCTAGCTTATCATGGCTGATTAATAAATGTTACTGAATGAAGACGTAACAAAAGTAAGCATAGGCAAGAATAAAAAATAATCGTTTAGATATGATTCCTTTTCCTTATACATAAATTTGAAAAATAGTTTTTTTAGGTAGAACAAGGGAATAGGGTGTGGAGGTTGTCTGGGTGGCTTCTACTATTAAGGAGTAGGAAAATGTTTAAGCCCCCTCCCCAAATTATTTCCTAACATTGCTAAAATTGGGTATTCATGAATACTGTACATTTTAATAATCACTGAAATTCAATTTGCCTCCTCCACTCACCAATAATCACTATTTATCCCAAACTCTACTGTGTTATAGTATTAACTTTACACACACATACACATATAAATACATACACAGACCAAAAAAAAGACAATATGAGTAGATACTTTCTTTTTTCCTTTATTTTGTTTTATTTTTTTCCTTGCTTTTGTTTTCTTCTTCTTCTTTTTTTTCTTTTTAGTAAACACTGAAATAAAACTTTTCCCATTGATTTTTTTTTTTTTTTTAGAGAAAGTGGGGGTGGGGGTTGGGGAGAAACATCGATGTTGTCTCTCTCCCATGCGCAGGGATCAAGTCTGCAACTGAGGTACCTGCCCTTGACGAGAATCAAACCCATGACCCTTCAGTCTGTAGGCAGACGCCCTTACTAATGAACCAAACCAGCCAGGGCTGGAATAAAACATCTGATTTCAAATCTTCACCCTAATGCTAACTGGATGTGTAACCTTGGACAAGTTACATAAACTAAGCCTCAGTTACCCAAGCTGTAAAATGGTGATTAACACCAACATTATAGGGTTGTTATAAGGAATATATATATATATATATATATATATATTCCTTTAATAAGTAGTATCTGTGTTCCAAAACAATATATATATTGCTTATATATGGTAATATATATACACTGTTTTGGAACACAGATACTATTTATTAAAGGTTTACTTTTATCTATTTTTTATTATTACCAATTTGTTATAAATCTCCAACTGAATAATCTTTTTTGGGATAAAAAAAAATCTTGTTTCAAAAAATTTAAAAATTGGCCACATTGAAAACAATCCTAAACATTTCTCCCCTGAAGAGAGAGCTTTATTAACAACAAACCTCACCCAATAAACTTCATTATATCTTCTGATAAAAATGTCAACTGACTCAAGGGCCATTAGAAGATGGATCTGATGAGTCTGAAAGCATTCAGCACACATTACCACCTGAGCTCTTCCTCTGATATATTAATTCAAACCGACCTAAATTATATATATATATATGCCATCAGACAAAAAGTTTAATAAGCATTAGCTAAGAACTAAACAATCTAATGATTTATTAACATTCAGCTTTTATAAAGCAGTTGCATATGTAGAAAATAGTGTTTTGAACACCATTTTATCCTAATGAAAAAGTCATTGGCCTTAGAATATAAAAACTAATTGGAGAGATCACAGATATATATAGTACTGTCATCAAAAGTTTTATTCAAGTTATAGTCTGTACAAAGAAAAATTTCTAATTTTATAATCATGTTAAAAATGGTGACATACTTTCATTTAACCAAACTAGTTTAAAGGATTCTAAGCTTAAATTATTTGCTATAGCCCTGGCTGGCATGACACAGCGGTTAGAGCGTCGGCCACATATCAAGGATCATGGGTTCAATTCCAGTCAAGAACATGTACCTGGGTTGCAGGTTTGATCCCCACCCCACCTCCTTGGGGCGCACTCAGGAGGCAACCAATCGATGTCTCTCTCTCTCTCTTTCCTCCACCCTCTATTCTTCCCTCCCCCTCCATTCCTCTCTCTCTCTTAAAAAAAAAATCAATGGGAAAAATAACCTCAGGTGAGGATTAACAACAAAAAAATATTTATTTGCTATAACTTTAATGTCTTTTTAAAAACTGTTTAAAATAACAAACCAATATTTTATTTAAATGCATATTAGAAATGAAGCATCATATTGATTTATATTAGAATAGAGGCTCTCTGGCCAAGGTCTGTGGCAGAAGGGAACCTATGCCCCAGAAGCACATTAGCTGTTTCCTTTGATGTGACTATGAAAGGCAGGCACACATATCCAAGTACCCTAGTCTTCTATAAGAATTCATTATGTTGCCATTGCTTATTAATTCTGCTAATTCTTTTAAAACTGAACTATGCATTTTTGCCAGGACTTTACATTTTAGACTTTAATGTTTAGGATAATAAATTTTGCAAATTCACTACCCACTCCTGACAGCATAAAACTAGTAGAAGCGTGGGCAGATCTGTGGAATAGAATTAAGAGTCCAGAAATGATCCCCTCATATTTACTATCAATTGTTTTCAATAAGACTTGCTGGGTAGCTCAGCTGGTTAGTGTCATCCTGATACACCAAGGTTCTGGAACCTTGTTTTGTAACCCTCTACTTACTTATGCATTCAGTGGTTGGTTCCATCCCTGGTCAGGGCACATACAAAAACCAACCACTGAATGCATAAGTAAGTAGAACAACAAACTGATGTCTCTGTCTCCCTTGCTCCTCCCTAAAAAAATCAGTAGATAAAATTTTAATGCATGTGTTTTAATAAGAATACTCAATAACTAGAGGCCCAGTGCATCAGGAGGGAGGGGGTGTCCCCTCAGCCCAGCCTGCACCCTCTCCAATTTGGGACCTCTTAAGGGATGTCTGACTGCTCAGTTAGGCCTGATTCCGGACTGATGGCTCCCAACCGCTCCCCTGTCTGATTGCCCCTAACTGCTTCTGCCTGCAAGGCTGATCACCCCCTAACCACTCCCCTGCCAGCCTGCTCAACGCCTAACTGCTCCTGTGCCAGCCCAATCACCTCCAACTACCCTCCTCTGCTGGCCTGATCACCCCTAACTGCCCTCCCCTGCGGTCCTGGTCCCCCCCAACTGCCCTCCCCTATAGGCCTGATCTCCCCCAACTCCCCTCCTCTGCCAGCCCTGTCACCCCTAACTCCTTCTCCTGCTGGCCTGATCACCACAACTGCCCTCCTCTGCAGGCCTGGTCCCTCCCAACTGCCCTCCCCTGTTGGCCTGGTCTCCCCCAACTGCTCTCCTCTACTGGCCTGTTAACCCCTATCTCTCCTCCCTTGTAGGCCATCTTGTGTATTGGAGTGATGGTCAATTTGCATATTATGCATATTATTACCAATAATAATTTTATTAGATAGGATGAGTAAAGAAAACCATTTCAACAAATGGTGCTGTGACAAATGAATATCTATGTGCCAAAGAGAGTAAAGTTAGCTCCTGACCTGACACCATATATAAAAATAAACTCAAAATGGATCAGAGGTCTTTAGCCCAGCCAGCCTGGCTCAGTGGTTGAACATTAACCTATGAATCAGGAGGTCAAGGTTCGATTCCCTGGTCAGGGCATATGCCCAGGTTGTAGGCTCAGTCTCCAGGAGGGGGGTGTGCAGGAGGTAACTGACTCTCTCATCATTGATTTTTTTTTTTTCTCTCTCTCTCCCCCCCGTCTCCCTGCGTCTCTGAAATCAATTTAAAAAAATTTTTTTTAAATAGTGGGTCTTGCTCTAGCTGGTTTAGCTCAGTGGATAGAGCATCAGCCTGCGGACTACATGATCCCAGGTTCAATTCTGGTCAAGGACACATGCCTGGGTTGCGGTCTCAATCCCCAGTAGGGGGCGTGTCAGGAGGCAACCGATCAATGATTCTCCATCTTTGATGTTTCTTTCTCTCTCTCCCTTCCTCTCTGAAATGAATAAAAAAATATTTTTAAAAAGAGTGGGTCTTTATTTATATGACGTTTAGTTCCTAAAGGCATACTAATTTCCATACTGGGTCAGAGCTGTGGTCTAGCCAACTGAGGACTTGATCTCTGAAAGCAGTACCAAGAAATATGTGTAAGAAGACACAGTATCCTCCCAGATGTTAAGTTAAACATTTAGAGGTGTCTTCCAAAATACCTTACTCAACAATCTGAGTCCATCATACTTGAAATCATGTTTTAGAATCATTTGTTTCAGTGCTATACCAGAGCCCTTTTCCATGCTATCTGTTATATAATTAGTATTTTACATAAGCATATAAGTATTACATAAGTACTAACATACAGGCATATACAAGAATATAAGTAGTTTGGTTATACATTTTTTTTTTCCAATTTAAACTCCTTTTACGATTCAATAGGGTTCCTAATTCTAATAAAGGCTGGTAGCAGCCTAATCACATCCTTCATGATTTCACAAAGTTCAGTTCTATTCCTTTCCGTCTTTGTCTTTCTAGTCTGAAGAATTTCATCTTTCTATTGTGTCCTTATAAGAGAGAAATGATGCTTTAATCTTTACAATTTTAATTTTTCTTAATTTTGAGTTATCTTACAGGCTCCAAACTGAAACAATGCAGGAAGGTCTATAAAATTTACTGTTATAGAAGTCAAGAAATTGTCATCTCTGATGTAAGTTAGGAAAGACAGCCTTCAAAAATACTTTTGAGAATCACTGTACCCCAAGACTTACAGGAAATCATAAGGTAGTCCTCACAGTTGTTCTTGTCATCATCTTGCTGGTCCACGGGGATCCCATTGGCATCTATGACTGCTTCCGAGGCACAATCTGCTACCAACACTTCTTCTGAAACTACATCTGTTGTCAGAGGATCAGTGACAATTTCTGCCTCAACTACACTATCATGAACCACATGTTCAACGTGTCCAACGTCAGACACATGTATAGATTCACTTGTCAAGACGTGTTCTGGTATAGACATTGATGAAGTAATATCGGAAGCTAAAACATCATCTGGGACTGTGCAATGGTCTAAAGAAACTTCTTCAGTTACATCTGAGTCCAGCACTTGCTCAGGAATGATGACCGTTTCAGACACATCTGATTCCTCCATGATATCTGGGCACTGAACATCTTCTATAACAACGTCCTCGATAACATCTTGGATTACAACTGAGTCTGGGTCATCGGGAACAAAGTTATGCACAGTTATGTCTGAGTCCACAACATCTGAAACAAAAACGGTTTCTTGAACTTCCACAACAATTTGATCACCATCCATGTGTGCAGCATCAGTTCCTTAAAAAAAAAAAAAAAAAATTTAAAAGCACAATTTCAGGTAGGCATGTATGACTACCTCGGCTACTGTAAATATTATTTCATTCCTACCAGGAAAACAGACTAGCTCCTCAGTTTTCTCAAACATATAGATTAAAAAAAAATTAAAAGGGAATCTATTTTTGAATATCAGAAATGAAAACTTTTAAAATAAGAACTTTTATACTCATGCTAAATCAATTGATAAGAAAATAGAAAAATCAAGCAATTGAGGCAGTCACAAAATAAAGATGTTCATGAAAGTAAAATTCTAGGCTCACTAAAATTAAATCCATATGCATAGGCACTTAAGGGATGATTATCAAAATTAATAAATAAAGCAACTTCAGGTTGCAAATAGACCATTTTCCTTTAGTATATGTGTTTTTCATCTTTCATCTTGCTCCATCTCTCCCTCAACTAACACTATGTCTTCTTTCCATCTCTCCCATGTATTTCTTTTATTTCTCCTTGTCCCCCCTTTGTTCTAATATCTCAGTAATATCCTATATTTACGACGATGAAAACTTAGACATTATCCTCTGAATCTAAGATATGAGAGGACTGGGGCATAAAGAAAAGAGGGCTAGGGCGGGGGCTGGGTGGAGGGGGGCAAAGTGAGTAAAATGGGGGACATCTGTAATAGTGTCAACAATGGGGTGGGGAAAGACAGCTACAGGGCCACAGCTAGAGGAAAGGCAACTACCGTATTTGCCGGCGTATAAGACGATTTTTTGGCCCTGAAAAATACGTATTTGCCGGCGTATAAGATGACTGGGCGTATAAGACGACCCCCTAACATTTCCACTCAAAATACAGAGTTTGTTATATACTCGCCGTATAAGACTACCCCCCACTTGGAGGCATATTTTTCAGGGCCAAAAAATCGTCTTATACGCCGGCAAATACAGTAGTTAAGGAGCCTCTGTGAATAGATAAGATGAATAAAAGTGCGACTTCTCTGGAGCAGCAGAGGGTGAGGTTTGCTGGAGTGGGGCCTGCTTCAGCTTCACCAGGTACTCTGCCTCCATCCAGCCTCCTCGCATCGCCCCAAACCCTAATGCCCCAGGCAGTTCCTCAGAGTGTAAGAAACACTACTCTAGTCCACTCTGCAGTTAAGAATAAAGGTACAGGGATGAATCAATCAAAGCCCAGTGAGATTAAATGACTTCACCAAGATCACACCGTTTGTACAGATTTTGGTGCTCAGTAAATATTACTTTGAATAAATGCCACAAATGGGACTCCAAAATCAGATATCCTTGTCAAAACACATAACATAAAACAAATCTGGTATCTTGGCTCCTGGTCCAGAGAAAAGCAAATGAGGTTTTATAAAAATCTTAGTTAAAAAGCAATTAATTTAATTAGTGATTCTGGATGTGACTCAGATCAGGCTGAATCCAAGCAGCTGCCTAACGCAATGACTGTGTATCGCCGGCCAGGCCCTCGGAGAGACGCATGGTTTTGTTTAACAAACACAAATGATCAACTAAGGCCAAAGAACCTTTAAAAACGTAGGAAATCTTGAAGCCAATTAATCGCTATTTTAATTACATCCATAAATAATAATAAAGGTTTGCTTTATTTTCTAATAGAACTTCTACTAAGTGCTTTTATACTCCTTTGTTTTCAATATCCTAACATGAACATCAAGCAATAGATCACTATAATCTCCATTTTGCAGATGTAAAGATGAAAGCATTCAGTGGCAAGAGCAATAGTTAAAAAAAAAAATCTAAACCAGAGAACAGGGTATGCACACTTATTAGTTTTGTGACCTTGGGCAAGTCATTTAACCTCTGCGTTTCGGTTTCCTCGTCAGTAAGATGAGGACAGTAGTATCTGCCATGCATACCTCACAGGACTGTGGTGATGATCAAATGGGAAATGTATGGGAAGTATTCTGAAAAACTGTAATGAGAGGTTTCATGATTATTAGGACGAATGAAGATGGAGGCCCTGGCAGATTAAGTGACTTGCTCAAAGATAAACAAACGCCATAAGTGTTAGGAACCAGGGCTAAAATGAAGCAGCCCTTCAACCTACCACTTGGCCCATGACCCAGGATTGCTCATGACAAGATTAAGCTAGCAAATACCGAACATTTTTCCTCAAAGAGCTTCTTTCTCTTTCAAGCACATTAATGATACGTGTTCTAATAAAAGAAGAATTATAACTGCTTTTATTACTATCAAACTAAAATTACCCAACTTTAGTCAAAGGCTATTCCAAATTGTTAAGAAAAACAAACATACCCCTCCAGCACATACACACACTGGATTTGGAGATTAAAGAAGTTAAAATTAAAAACCATTAATATCGAATTTCCTGATATAGTTAATTTCTACTTCTTTAATATTCTGCAATATGATCATTTTAGGCCCAATGGAAAACTCATTAATATTTTATTTATAAGGGAAGCTAGCTAGTGTGATATAAAAACCACCTTAATGTCATAAAACCTAGTGTAATCACTTTACGATGTCATATAATTAGAATGATGGATAACCTAAAATGATGAATATTTTTTTCCTTTTTTAAAAATGTCATGAATTTAATTTTCCTTGTATAGTATGGAGTGTGGGGTAAGACTGACTCCCTGAAGCAAAAGGCTCCTCTTCTCAACCTGTGAAAGACAGGGTTGTAAAAGGAGGATGGGGTAAGAATGTGGAGGACCTGAGGTTTATAATTTAACTGCTGGGTAATGGAAAACAAAGAAATTCCATGATCCATGTGTTATTTTATGATGAGTACTCTGGCTGGGGGACTATATAAGAGACTAAGCCCCTAGCCGGCATGTGGCTCAGCTGGTTGAGCGTCATCCTGTGCACCAAAAGGCTGCTAGTTCACCTGGTCTGTGTTGCTTAGTAGTTAGGAGTGTCCAAGGGTCTCAGGTTCGATTCCCAGTCAAAGGCACATACCTGAGTGGCAGGTTTGCTCCCTGGTTGGGCCAGATGTGAGGGGCAACCAGTCGATGTGGCTCTCTCACATTGATGTCTCCCTCTCCCTCCCTCTCTCTTTAAAAGCAATAAAAATATTTTTTTAAAAAGAGAGAGAGAGAGACTAAGGGCAAGAAAAAGAATAACTTCAAAGTTATTACAGACTAGGAAGGAGATGACAGAGCCTGTCTATGTGGTGGGAAGTAAATACTAGCAACATTTTCAATGACAGAACCAACAGGACTTAGTGTTCTAACTGGGCAAGGTCAGAGTAACTGAGGGTAACTGAGGTTTTGATACTACTGCTGTTACTGACAAAAATATAAGAGTTGGTTGTAAGGGAGCCACATTTTTAAGGAGGAGCGTAATGTGCTCACTTTAATATTTGTAGACTTGACACAAGATACCTAAGTGTGAGTATCAATGTGAGAGTCTAGGAATTTGTCCACTGGATAACCAACTCCAAATCTGGTAGCTGGAAAACTGAGCAACCCAAGTAGTTATACCTGTTGTAGCAAAAAATGAGTTTGGCCCTTGTGGTTGTAATTCAAGTCCATCTTCATCCATGGCCTTTAATTTTCATCAGTCACAGCTCCTAAGTCAGGGAAGACAGTAAACCGAGTATTACTTTTATTATATCACGTATTTAAAATGCACCATACTAGTTATGTTTCTGAAACACTCAAAAGTATAGCACAGATGAACATCTATCAAAAACGTATCTACTTAGCCCTGGGTGGTTTCGCACCGCGGTTAAGAGTGTTGGCCCTTGGACCACAGGGTTGTGGGTTTGATTCCTGATCAAAGGAACACACCTGAGGTGAAGGTTCAATCGCTAGCTCCTGGTCAGGGGCACAGAGGCGGCAACCAATCGCTGAGTCTCTCTCACATCGATGTTCCCCTCCTGCCCACTCTCTTCGGGAAGGATTTAAAAAAATAAAACAAAACACACATCTACCGTATTTGCCGGCGTATAAGACGACTGGGCGTATAAGACGACCCCCTAACATTTCCACTAAAAATACAGAGTTTGTTATATACTCGCCGTATAAGACTACCCCCCACTTGGAGGCATATTTTTCAGGGCCAAAGGGTCGTCTTATACGCCGGCAAATACGGTATCTAAAATAAAAGGTAACTTAATTGGTTTCCAACGAAAATAGGCATCTATAAGACAAGGCAAGGCAGAGAAATCAAACAAGTCAACTTTGCCTAGACTTTTTGCTTGAGATACTGCTAGCACACAGCAGGGGCACACATTTTGATTATGTAATTTTGACACATGCTTTTAAACCTGTTAATCACTATACTACCCAGATCAAGATATAGAACATCTCCAGCACTTGTCTCCTCGGTCCATACACCCCACACTCCCACAAGGGTAACTAATTTCGTTAAGGTTCAACTTAAACACACTCTGTTCCTTATTGCGGGGAATTTCTGCACAATTTTCGTATTCCTTCTCTAAATGTACCGTATTTGCCGGCGTATAAGACGATTTTTTGGCCCTGAAAAATACGTATTTGCCGGCGTATAAGATGACTGGACGTATAAGACGACCCCCTAACATTTCCACTAAAAATACAGAGTTTGTTATATATTCGCCGTATAAGACTACCCCCAACTTGGAGGCATATTTTCAGGGCCAAAAAGTCGTCTTATACGCCGGCAAATACGGTAATGCAGTCTGCTTTCAACCAATACATAAAAGATCAGTAAAAACTCGAAGTGCATGATTATAGTAAACACCATTTGGGATTTCTGCCTGACTTACGATGCTATCTCTTAACCACCCTTCTGATCTAGAGAGGTAAATTCCCACCGTGTACTTCCATTCTCCTGGCCATGTAGTTGATTGGCACTGGCTATAAAATGATAAGAATAAGTTCATCTTTGAGCACAATAAAATCAAAGTCCTGTCCCTGAGAACTAAAACCATGAGCAAGGGTCACTTGGTCTCTTTCCTGGAGCTATTATACAGGAGCTGAGAAAGGCCCTTTTTCAACGTCGGCTTAGACTAGTGAGATAAAGTTTACAAATGAAAAAGAATCCAGTGAATGCCCTCAGAAGCAGAGTAGAGAGAACAGGTAAGGGAGGCTTATCAGTATTTTTTTTTTTTTTAAGCTCCTGGCTCTAGAACTTTCTGAGGTCCAGCTAGCTACAGAACCTTGTCTGCCTTGAGTCTGGGCAAGACATCCCGATGACCTCACTGCTCCTTTTCTAGTTAAGCCTCAACTTACAACAAAAAGAACTTAGTCCATAAAATAATCCACTACTTAATACTAATGACTGTTTCAAAAGAGCAGACATCAAAGGTTGTGGTTTACTCACACTGTACGTATTGCATAAACCTGCTCCCTTTCATTGGTTTCCTTATCTCTATCTACATTTTTCACTTTCTAATCCAACCTAAATGGTACTATTAGATACCTTTCTGTTACCTTTATCATTTGTTGATAACATAAGCTCTACACACTTATTAAAATTGCAAATGACAGGAGTCACTTTTAAAATGCGTCAGCTAGGTGCATTTTTTTTTTTTAATGTTTATGCCGAAACCGGTTTGGCTCAGTGGATAGAGCGTCGGTCTGGGGACTGAAGGGTCCCAGGTTCATATCCGGCCAGGGGCATGTACATTGGCTGCGGGCACATCCCCGGTGGGGGGTGTGCAGGAGGCAGCTGGTCGATGTTTCTCTCTCATCGACGTTTCTAGCTCTCTATTCCTCTCCTTTCCTCTCTTTGGGAAATCAATAAAATATATATTTTTTAAAATATTTAATGGTTCCTGCCATCTTCTAAAACTGGGGACTAAACTATCTTTCCATCATCTTCCCTTTCTTTCAAGCACCTCCCCCCACCATGACACACACACATTTCAGCTGAACAAAAATGCCCAACGTCCCCATAAGACCCCAAACTCTATATTTGATTCAGGCTTTCTTCTACCGAGATGGAACACCTTTCCCCTACCATCTTGCTCGAGCCTTTCCCCAAAATCCGTTTCCCCACCAAAAAAAGAAAAAGCTGAAAATCTCTCTCTCCTCTGAATTTCCACAGCAATCTATCCTTTTTCTTTTTTTCCTGACTGTGCGTTCGCTATAAACCATGGTTATTTATATATGCTTTTCAAATGCTAAAACATATGTGTGCGCATATATTCCTTCAAGAACTATCCATGAGAAACTCAATTAATATTAATTAATTGGATTTTTGACATGTCAACTGAGACATATTGTATTTATTCTCAAGAAAGAGCATGTTTCATGTTACTTATTCAAACTGCTTCAAATTAAAAGGGCCAATAAAGAAAAACCTTTTCAACTATGAGAAATGGAAAGAGTATATGCTAAGCTGTCACTACTCTCTCCCCATCAAAATCACCTCTGGCCATAATTCTTTTTCACCTTTAAAAAACTGTAATTATAAAATGATAAACGTGAATTAAGCTTCTAAGCGTAATGATAGACTACTAAAATGAAATTAAGCCAATTAAGAAGGCAATAAGTGCAATTCATTAATGTATTCAATGCCCCTCTCCCCAATTCCTTCATAAACCCAACCCCATCGGCTGGAAGAATTCTCAACCTGCACACGAGCTCCCGCAAATCCTCCTTAGCTTTTCCGTTAGGGTTGGTCAGATAATCGATCCCCCTCCGTTTTGAAATTCTCTCCTTCCTCAGTTTCTTTAAATTGAGTTCTAATTCTCTTCCCACCTTCCTGGCTCCCATTTACTGCCTCCCCTCGCTATTACTGTAGCTTTGCCCAGGGCGGTGCACTCAGCTCTGCTTCCTCTTCATCCCAAGGTCGCAACTACCATTTACACCGGGGTGATTCCCCACACACATCCTCGGTCTGCACCTGCCACTTCCGGCAGCCTGTGCTGAGTATTTCCAGCGGATAACGGCCGCCTCTCCTGACATGACCGCTACGGGCTTTTCCTTCTTCTCTGCCTACCTTCAGCCAGGCTCTCAGACCTTACCCATTCCTTACCCGCAACTTCTCGGGAATCTATCCCCCCCCCTTTTTTTTATTCCCGCTGTCACCGTTTACTCCCAGCTTCTATTTCCTTATCCCAGGGGACAAAAATAACCTCTCAACTGGCCTTTCATTTTTCTGCCACTCCCACAACAAATGACTGGGAACCTTACTACAAGTGAGGGCTCGTGCCAAGTTCTGGGGCAGGCTAATCCTTCAAAGCACCGCTTTGATCAAGGCCTCGGAGCTTCAGCGGCTCCCCAATAGGCACTGTGCGCTAAGAATTCACCCCAGCGCCCTGACACACCTGTTTGCCGTATTATAGTCCCGTCACTGAACATCATGCCCATGTCCCAACAGATATTAGAGCCCAGATAGAGGGTGTCTCCTCACCTTATTTTTTAATATATTTTTATTGATTTTAAAGAGAGAAAAGGGAGGGGGGGTGGCGGAAACATCTCTTGGCTGCCTCCAAGTCCCCTACTGGGGATCCAGCCCAAAACCTGAGCATGTGCCCTCACCAGGAATCTAATGGTGACCTCTGGGGGCACGGGAGGATACCCAGCCAACTGAGCCACACCGGCCAGAGCCCTTACCCTATTTTGCCTTAGGGGATCAGTAAGTATTCAATGAACAGTTCTGACCCGTTATTTTTCCTTCCGTTCTGTCAGTATAAACACTGAGATCAGAAGGAAACATGTTCTGTACGTCCAAGCAGAGATGACTATACTTAACTTTGAAACCCCCGTGGGGTTGGAAGTGATTCCCCTGACAATCAGAATGAAACCAGTGTTCTTAGAATGGCGTCTACCCAGAAGATGCTGAGGACTGTGATAAAAGTAAGGGTGCCCCTGACTTTGCTACAGGATCCAAGGTCAGAGGACACTTGAATCTGAAGACAGACAAGTAGAAAAAAATCTAACAATTTGGGTGAACACATTACATTAAAATTTGGTCCTAAAATGACAAGCCTTATTTTTCCAAAGCCCCTATTCGTGCTCAGGTTAAAAGTTGCCAAAACACCCTCTGAATTTAGTTGTATTAATATTCTATGAACGCTAAAACTTTCAATGCCTTTGCTTAAGATTAGAGCTTGTTATTAGGAACTGCATACACTTTCTAACTAGCTTTTCTAAAGTAAAACAGTATAGCCCCCTTAATGAAATGCTGCTAATTAATGCACTCAATAATTTACCAATCCAGTTCATTATATAGCATTCTGTATATCAAAATGTATAACTCAACTCTTTAGACCACACTTTGATTTTGTAGTGAAATTTAAAAAAATAGTTGAGTAACTTCTGTTGAGATTATGGACAGAAATCCTATTTATATTTGTTCTCTAATGAAATATTCGCCTTTAGTTGAAGGTGTGATGGAGTGGAGTGTTTGAGGCACTTGGTTTGATCAAAGGATGAAGAGTGCTTTGACATAATATGAAGTGGAGATTAATTTAGACTACATTGTACCGGATATAAACGAAATAAAACTTCTTAAAAGGACAATTTCTGGCAAATGCAATACATGATGAAGAAAGGTCGGTATCTTATTGAACTCAGTAATGAGCAATGTATCTTCTCATATTTAAAAAACCTTTCTGATAATGCAGAATTATGGGTGGGTTTTTTAAAAAAATTAAAGCATTCTCGCTTTTAAGTTATTTTATTCAAGCTAATAAGTGCTTTCTTTAGTTTCCTAGCACTGCTTGTAAAATTCATGTAATGCAGCATTTACAGTTTTTAAACTTTTAAATATCCTTAAACTGCAAAACTTCTTTAAATTACTCTCTTGCCAGATCACCAACATAGTAACTTGACTAATACTGATCCTAGTCTTCTCCCTCACCTACATGAACACATGCTTCCTATTACTGTTTGTCCTAAATATATTACTTTGGGTCTGTAAAGTTCTATAAACTCAGTGCTGACACTAACAATGTTTTCTGTACATCATAAATACTGGCAAGAATGTAATTTCAAGCTTTTCAACAACTATAAAAATTTTAAATTGAAAACTGCAGAATTGTGGAGTGCTTGTACATTGATCTTTTGCAAATGTAGTTAAGCAGTATGTTTTGTACCTATCCTACCTAATAAAAGGGTACTATGAAAATTGACCATCACTCCAACACACAAGATGGCTGTTCCCATGTGGACACAAGATGGCCAGCAGGGGAGGGCAGTTGGTATGGACCAGGCCTGCAGGGAGGGCAGTTGGGGGGACCAGGCCTGCAGGGAAGGGCAGTTAGGGGCAATCAGGCTAGCAGGGGTGTGGTTAGGGGCAATCAGGCAGGCAGGCAGGCAGGCTAGCGGTTGGGAGCCTGCATTCCTGGACTGTGAGATAGATATCCGACTGCCCTCGAGGGGTCCCATATTGGAGAGGGTGCAGGCTGGGCTGAGGGACGGACAGACACACACACACACACACACACACACAGTGCACAAATTTCATGCCTCTAGTAACTTAATAAATCCTTAATTTTTTTGTTGTTGTTGTTAATCCTCACCCAAGGATATTTTTAGAGAGTGGAAGAGGGGAGGGAGACATATCTATTGGTTGCCTCACACATGGCCCCCCACTGGGGTCAGGGGTCAAACCTGCAACCCAGGTCCATGCCCCTGACCAGGAATCGAACCCACGACGCCTCGGTGAGTGGGCCCATGCTCTACCATTGAGCCACACCGGCCAAGGCAATCCTTTAACCATTTTTTTTTTTAAATAACAGGGTAGACAATGCAAGGGGCTGGTTTACAGTACACCTACTTCTTACATGACCAATAGTGGCATGCTCCATTGACTATCAGCTCCACTGAACATCAGCGGCATTAATTCCATATAAATTTGAGAACTGGTCTACCAAAAAAAAAAAAAATCCTTTTTTTTTAATCGAATTTATTGGGGTGACTGGTTAATAAAATTGTTAGGGTTTTGTCCAAGCACATCCAGGAGACCAAGCCCCTCACCTTGGAGCACACCAGCCACCTGTATCCTCTTATCAATTATACTTCTGCAATAAAACAGCACCTCTCTGAAGACAGCTCTGTTGCATCCAGATTTCAACACACGGGGGTGGTGTCTGATAAAACTGGAATGAGGACTGTAGAAAGGGTCCCAAGCGTGCATGAGCTCTGGCTACCCCGTGTTTCACTGCCACAGCGGGGGACACGTTCCTTCCAGCTACCTGAGGGTGAACTTAACCCAGGAGAGGGTGAAGCTGAAGGACTAATGACAGAGACACTAGGTCGCCAAGATGGAGTCCCGCAAGACTGGGCCACTGATGACTGCTTTGGTAACTGGCAGAGACCACATTTTTAACGTTCTCGGTATCCGCATATCCCAGCACATATTACAAATACAAAGTCAAAGGGACTTACGTTGTTTTTGGTTCAACTTCAAGAGAAAACCTTGTTAGCAGTCCCTAAAAATTCTAAGTGGCTAGGTGGAGCACTGTTTGACTTGGATGGACAATGCACCGGGATGTGGGCCCATCGGTTCTAGTCTCCTCGGCTTTTGAGCAAATTCCGTTTTCTATACAAATGAACTCCTGGACGGTGGATCAGTAAGAGAAGCCACTTCTGTGAGCCCGGTATACAATAAACACGGCAGGAAAGTTTTCTTTGTTGTATCTTTCCCAACCCCTAAATTGCCACCTGCTTTCCTTTGTTTGAATAGTAAAGTTGGTATGAAGAACTAGATTGTGGTGTAAACAAATAAAAATGTTTAATTTGCTTTCGTTTCTACTCCTACATTTTGTACATTAGAGACTTCTAAAAAATAAAAATAGACTTGATTTTTAAATTGTTGTTAATATAGAGAAATACAATTGATTTTTGCATATCAATGTTCCCCAACTTATAATGCAATACAACTAGAAATAAATGTCAGAGACCAAAAGAAAAAAATATCCCATACATTTTAAAACAAAGTTCTAAATAATTCAATGGGCAATAGGAAAACCATGAAAGTCACAATATATTTAAGACTAAATAATAAAAATCAATTCATATCAAAATCATCACAACCGGTTAATAGTTCAAGGAAAATTTATAGCTTTAAAGGCACATATTTATAAGAGTACAAATTAAATACTAGTGAGCCAAACCTCCAACTTAAATGTTTTAAATGTTAGAATAAATGCAAATAAAGTAGAAGGAAAGAAATCTTACCAAATGAGCAGAAACACAAAGGGTCAATAAGAACTATTTGAGCCCGGCCGGTGTGGCTGGCTGTCAACCCACGAACCAGGAAGTCAGGGTTCGATTCCCGTCAGGACACATGCCTGGGTGGCAGGCCGATCCCCAGAGGGGGGGAGGGTAATGCTGAAGGCAGCCGATCAAGATCAATGAGTCTCTCTCATCATTGATGTTTCTCTCTCCCCCTTCCTCTCTCTTAAATCAACAAAAAACATTATTTTTAAAAGAAACGAACTATTTGAAAATCTTAACAACATAGGCAAGTTACTGGCAGTGCTGAAAAAAAGAGGGACAAATTAATCAAATTAATATTTTAAAGTCAGAGAAACCTGTATCTTACACCAATATAATTGAAAAGTTACATTTTCCTGAAAAGTCAAGTTCTGGACTGGTAGCTCAGTTCACTAGACATCACCATCCTGATATGCTAAGGTTGCGAGTTCAACATCCAGTCAAGGGACATGCAAGAATCAACCAATAAATGCGTAAATAAAGTGAAACAATGAATTTCTTGTTTCTCTCTCTCTCAAATCAAGTAAAAAAAAAAAAAAAAGATAAAAAGACTTACCACCACAAAAGAAACTTAAATCAATTCACAGAAAAGACACCAGCAGTTTCACAGATGAATTCTAACTTTCAAGAACAGAGGATTACAATTTATTTCAAAAAGAAAAAAATACTGCCAAACTCATCTTATGAAGTTAGCATAACCTCGTTTGTTATCAAAATAATACAAAGCCTACATGGAAAAGGGAAAGTACATAGCAATAATCCAGGAAATCCAAAGATAATTTAAAATAGAAAATCTACATCCTCCTTTCAAGATAGCAAACTGAAATTAATACAATATTGAATGTCAACTGTAATTAATTTTTTTAATTTAAAGAAAATCTATGCAATCCATCAAACCAATATATCCAGCAAACACGTTAGAAAAATCAACTTCTGTTCACAATGAAAATTCTAAAATAAGCATAAGAGAATGTAATAAATAACATCTACCCCATCCAAAAAAACACGCAAAAACCCCAATACAATACCATGCTTAATGATAAAATATTAGAAGCACTCCATTCAAGTATCTAGACAAGAATGCCTGTTATGAATGCTTTTATTTAACACTGTGCTAGAGACAGTAGTCAATGCAATTAATTTTTTTAAGTGCCTTGGCCGGTGTGATTCAATGGTTAGAGCATCGGCACACACACACACACCCAAGAGTTGTGGGTTCCATTCCCAGTCAAGGGCACATACTAGGGTTGCAGGTTCGATCCCCACCCAGGTGAGATGCATGCCAGAGGCAACCAACCCATGTGTCTCTCTCTCACAATGTTTCTCTTTCTATTCTCTCTCTATATACCTCTCCTTACCTTCCATTCTCTCTAAAAATCAATGAAAAAAATATCCTCGGGTAAGGATTAACAAAACAAACAAAAAAAAGAAACGGGAGACAAAATGAATGAAAAATAAAAACTCATTCACACACAACTACCTAGAAAATACAAAAGAATTAAAAACACTGCCAATTAAAGGCATACCATACTTTATTATCTAGAATTTTCATTTTTAGACTTGAGAAAATTCTTTTAGACTCAGACATATTTTTCTATTTTGTGCATATAAAAAAAAAGAAAAATAGAAGCAAAAATTGGTAGGGTACTCCTAAGACTTCACATTCAGCGTCCTATGATTTACTTTTCTACTCAAAACTATTCAAACTTTCCTAATAACATTGTCCTCTGCCAAGAGTGTTAGTGAGGCAGCATCTCTTAAAATGCTCCATTATTATCTTTGGGACTTTCTTTCCAGTTAAGACACCCACTTCGCCATTCCCTTTGGTTGTATTGTTTGGCATGAAATAACTACATAACAATGCACACACTCATTAAAGTGATGACAAAATGAAGAGTCTTGATCAAGTTTGTGCATGTGCAGGCAACAATAACTATATCATGACTGCTACCAGGACAACACTGATTACAGGACACAGTCAATTCAAGATCAAAATAGATTTCAGAGATGTTAAAATGTAAGGGAAGAAACGGGGATTAAATATCAATACATATAAGTCCATAGTGTTCCCTTTACATCAGCTTAAATAGAAATAACTAAAACAACAAAAACAAAACAACCTATTCATAACAAAAATTACACAGTATCTAGAAAAATATCTGATGAAAACTGAGCAAGACTTTATGAAAAACAATAGAACGCACCCAGATTCAAATCTCTGCTCCACTACTTAACATATATCTATCTGTATCTATATATTTATTCTATAAATGTGATGCAAATACATTAAAAATCCAAGTTTTTCATAGAAATTGACCCAAAAATAAACAAAGGAAGGAAAATAGCTTTTACCTGAAAAAGAACATATATTACGATTTAATTATAAAGCAATCATTATTAAATCAGAGTGGTATAGTATGTTTAGTCAACAAATGAAACCAGAAGAGAGAAACTAGAAACAGATACGTATATTGTGAGAATATGATAAACCTCAGGAGTTGCATTATAAATCAGTGGGGAGAAAGGCTAAACTACTTGGCAAATCCATATTAAAAAGATGAAATCAGCCCTGGCCAGTGTGGCTCAGTTGGTTGGAGCGTGGTCCCGTGCACCAAAAGGTGATAGGTTTATTCCCAATCAGGGCACATACCCAGGTTGTGGGTTCAGTATAAGGTCAGGGTGTATGCAGGAGGTAACTGATTAATGCATCTCTCTCTCTCTCTCCCCCTCCCTCTAAAACCTATAAAAATATAAATTAATTACAATTTTTAATTAGCTCTGGCCAGATGGCTCAATGGTTAGAGGGTTGGCCTGTACACCAAAGGGTCATGGGTTCGATTTCCAGACAAGGGCATGTACCTGGGTTGCAGGTTCATTCCATGGACCAGTTGGGGTACGTGTGGGAGGCAACCAATCTATGTGTCTCTCTCACATCAATGTTCTCTCTCTCTCTTCCTTCTACTACTACTCTCTAAAAATCAATGAAAAAAAATATCCTCAGTTGAGGATTAACAAAAAATAAAAATAATTTTTAAAAGTTAGATCACACAATAGAGAAAAAAAGTTCCAGGTGAATTAATGACCTAAATATGAAAAAGCATAGCACTATTATAACCTTGGCGGTTAAAGGGGGGGGGGGGGGGAGGTACATAAGCCATAAATGGGGGAGAGAGACTACCTTCTTATCAAGAAGTCTTATACCAAAAAAACCCAAAATATTCCATAAACAAAGCTAAAAGATAAGCCACAGCGTAGGAAATGGTATTTTCAGTGTGTATAATTACAAATTATTAGTATTCAGAATATAAAACTATCCATAAGCCAATGAGAAAAAGACAACAACCCAATTGAAAAAATGGACCAAGGAGGACCAGCACAAGCAAGTCACAGAAACCCCAAATGGTAAATAAATATTTTTTTGGGGGGGAGGGGCTCAACCTCACTAGAAATTTAAGAAAGGCAAAATGAAATCAGCTATGAGATATTCTTAACACCCAACAGATTGGAAACAGAGGTCCATACACAGCTGGTTGAGTGCCAAACAGAACAAATATGATAATTCCCAGTAAATGCGACAAATGCAGATTCCTGAATATAGCAATTCTACTACCATAATCCCAAGAGAAAAGAACCCTGTACAGCAGAAGGATGGTCATCGCAGCGCTGTTTGGAATTACAGGAAACTGCAAACCAAATGGTCCCTCCATGATAAATGATCGCAATATATTTACACATTGAAATACAAATAATGAACTAGATCAATAGTTTTCAAACTTCTTGGTCTCAAGACCTCTTTCCCACAAGCATTAAAAATTGAGACCTCCAAAAACGTTTTTGCTTGTGTGGGTTCTATCTATGTTTACATTAGAAATTAAAGCTGAGGCATGTTACAAATAATTTGTAAATTGATAAAAAAAATAATAAACCCACTTTATGTGGACATAAGTAACACATTACTATTTTCAAAAAATAAAATAAAACCAGTGAAAAGAATAGCATTATTTTACATTTTTGCAAGCCTTTAAAAATCAATGTTATTAGAAGCCAGCTAGATCCCCTTAACGGCTCGTGTTCCGTTGAAGACATCATGTGCCATACAGCGTTGGCACAGCACCCATGCAGGGTACAGAAGAACGCAGCTGGAAGAATCTTAAGAGATCTCTGGGAACTTCTGGGACACACTCTGAGAATCACTACACAAGATCCACACACAACATGGATGAAACTCAAAGACACAATGCTGAGTGGAGAAAATGACACACAGTATGATACTGTTTATGGAAAGTGAAAACACACAAAGCAATCCATACTTGTCTTTGGTTCATACAAACTGGGACAGTGGTTACTTCTGGCAAAGAAAAGACGGGAGTGGAATGAGGGGCACTCTTTAACTGGGTCTATGAGGTTTTCTTTCTTGACACAAACCAAAATTGTTATAAGCAAATATATAAGTAAATATTAAGATCTGTTCAATCTAGGTGGTACTTGCTTCTCTGAAATATTTGTAAATTGACACTTGTAATTCTGAAATATTTTATGATTTAAAGTGGACCTCCCTTGGAGTAAATATAGTTGTGAGATACCTGGGTTTTATAAAATATTGTTTAGAAAAGTAATTTCACAGGAATAAAAATACACTGGCTATATTAACCCCAAATAGTTAAGCAGTGGGGATGGGGTAGGGGTTACCCCACTTATGTGGGGTACCTGAGTATGTATATCCCTTGGTCAAAGGACACACTGACTGGATGCTTGAATAGCTGAAAACTATTCAACTATATAAAACTCTCTGCACCCAACAATTGTTTTTAGACATAACAACCATGTGCCAGGTACTGCTTGGGGACAAGAATAAAACTATTTCTACTATTTCTTCTGAGAGTTTAGAAAAGATGACAAAAATATAAACACAGTTAAAATATAATAAATTAGCCCTGACCAGTGTGGCTCAGTTGGCTGGAGCGTCATCCCTCGCCCAGAAGGGTCTTGGGTTCGATTCCCAGTCAGGGCACATACCTAAGGGTGCAAGTTCAATCCCCATTTGGGGTGAGCACGGGAGGCAACTGATTGATGCTTCTTTCTCACACCGGTATTTCTCTCTACCCCTCTCCCTTGCCTGCTTTCTAAACTCAATTTTTTCAAAAAACATCTCCTCGGGTGAAGATTTAATACTAATAAAGATGGCCACATTGCTGTATGAGACAGAGGAAAATGAGCCTGGGAAAATGATGATGCCATTCAGAGAGAGAACACCAGAAGTAGGTGTTTGTTTTAGGGGCTCTGGATTTTTAAAAAATATTATTTTTCCAATATACAGTATTGGACATTAGTTTACTATGTGGCAGATAAATCTTATTTGAGACAGCCGGGCACCTGGGTGACCATGGTCAGTAAGCAACTGAAAATAACAGAAAAACTAAGAGAAGGTGGGCATGGCATGAGACACTGACACCCGGAGAGATTGAGGGGAAAAAAAAAAAAGGACAGAAGGTTGACCTCGACAGAAACCTCATGATATAAGACAAGTTTCTGAAACACAGAATACTTTGATGTGGCACACGCAGGGACATGCTGAGGAACCGTTACCCAGTTTAGGAGTAAGTGGGACAAAAAGAAAAGTGCTGGTGAAAGAAAGAAAAGCTAGGTGAGGTTTTCTGCACCAGGAGAAAGCTCGGAAGGAAGGTGTTTAGGGGGGGAAGGCAGCAGCGGGGTTAGAAGGCAATGATGCAATCGCAGCTTCACACTCGCTGGCAGGTCCGGGCGGGGCGCGGGCAGAAGCCTCAGAGACTCCAGAAGAGCGGGTTGGGAGGGAAGGAAGGAAGGAAGGAAGGAAGGAAGCGCAAACGCTCAGATTAGAGGATCATCTATCCAGATTTCAGCAAAAGATTAAGCAATCTCTGTTAAAGCTGAGGGGTCTCTAGGGCGGGTTGAGGAATTTAAGAGTTAAAAAAAAACAACCCTCTGGAATGGCTAAGACGTGCACACAAAATAAATAGGCGGTCTCATGACCGACAGCACAAACACAGATGGGGATGGAAAGTATTTACAAAAAGTAATGTGGAGAGAAATTGTTTTCGCGTACCGTGAGCATGTTTTTCTTAAAGAGGAAACCTGCACCCATCTGACACGTCTACACAACTTAAAAACTAACACTCCCGCTAGCCAACGTGGTGGGGTAATAAGGTTTTCCGCCAGCCGGTTTTCCAGATCCAAGTCTGCCCTTTCGCGCAAAAAGCATTTCGTGCGCGACAGTCTGAGATAGAAATCTTTCCAAACTATGCACTTAACCGGCCTCCTTCGTTACACGACTCGAGGGGAACAGTCTTTATCTCGAGCGTGGATAAGACATCCACCGGTGCTGTTCGTGCAACAGTTTTCCGTGTCTTTCCCAGCTGCCAAGGAAGCAACCGGTTTTCACAAATGCACGTTTATTCTTCCCGCCGCGCAACCAGCCCCTTAGCAACCTGTGGCCTCCTCCCGGCACCCCGTCTGCAAACCACAGCCCGCCCTGTGTGCCGACCTGACAATCGCCGGCTCCCTCCAGTCCTCTCATCAACACTCTGACCTGCCACGGCCCAGGAATGGCAAAACGACTAGTTTCGAGCGAGTGTTTATGTTTTATATCATAAAATCCCAGGGCGCCCGTCCCCTACGGTGCACCTGTAAGAGTCAGAGATGAATCACAGCACGAGGCGGCCCCGCTTAGCAAACGGCCCCTTTCCTCTCGCAAGGGAGAACAGGGGTTGCAAAGGGCCGTCGGAAGGCTGCTGCCTTTTTATCTTATTTTATTTTATTTTATTTTATTTTTTGGCCGCTGCCTTTTTAGTTAACCGGCTCTTCCAACCTACTCCTCAACACTGGCTTCGTTCAGAATCACCGCGGGAATGCTTGCAGATCCGTTCCTCACTTTAGTCAAGTAATCGACGGCGCTAGCCCCGCGTTTTCCACCCGGTAAACAACAAGTTAGCAACCCCTTCCTTCTTGTTGGCTAGCGAGATCATAACAACTGAGCAAAAGGCTATTTGAAATGAGAAGTTAGGATAGAAAAAAACAAAGGAGCAGCTAATAGATGGATCGTTGAAAAAGGCAGTAACATTGGCTTAGCTTCTGACTATTCTTCATCACCATTCCAGCAGTGAGAGCGCTGATGAGCCGACTGCTTTCACTATGTCTCAGCTCTGAAACTTTTCCTGGTCTAACGGCACCGCGAAGCGAATATAAAGCCCAGAAACTTGAGCTCTTCCACCACCTACCTTTTCTGGCCACAAGCCCCACCACTCCCGCACCTAACGCTATCTCCTGCAACCAAGCTGTACATACTCACTGTTTTCCGAAGAACATTCACCCTTGAAATGTCCTTTCCCCACCTCCGCCAACTGCCTGATCGAGTCCTCTCCCCATCCTTCCGTAACCTCAAAATGCCAGGAACACCTCCCCGATGTTCCAAAAGGAAACCCTGCCTCCCCCACCCAAAAAAAAACCTCAGGAATGAATTGTACCTTTCGCTCCACCTCGTCTCCTCTCCCATGAAAACAACGAACTTCTGGCAGCCGCGCTGCATTGCAAGAACCGTTGTTTTTTTTTTTAAAAAAAATCGTCCTCAGCGCCCTGCACAATGCATCGCTCGCACCGGGCTCCGAGTTTCCGGGACAGTTAGTTGTACAACCCACAATCAAAGTGCTTTTAGAGGATGGAATTACACCTCCGATTTTTTTGCCCCCCCAAACCCAAGACTCCTAAGCGCCACGATACGTCCGTGAACAAAAAAATACCGCATCACATTATCTAGCCCTTCGGTAAGAAGATAAAACTTTCTGCCCTTTCCCTTACTCCTTAAAAAAACACACACACAAAAAAAGTCAACACTACCGACGGATCGCGAATCGCTTAACTGCACCTTTTCGAGAAAGTGATTTCCCCCAAAATAAGCTATGTCCACAGAAACGAGCTCGAAAAGACTCCTTCGAATGCTAGTCCTCCGTGTAATTTTCACTTTCCCTCCGATTGGATAAGAGAGTGGTGAGAACTTCTTCTGAGCCAATTGGATCGCTACTGCTTTATTTAGACACTGGAGAAGGCGAGGGCTGTTGGAAAACCGCATCGAGGGCACCCCAACAGCCGTGTAGGACTTCGTCCGACTTACAATAAAATGTCTCGGGGTGCCACTGGCCGCGGTGAGCCCAGATACGCGGGCCGCCGCCGCCCCGATCGCCGTCGGGCGGCTACGAAAGCGCGGAAAAGGCGCGGGGCTGGGGGCGCCGAGGGAGGAGACGGCGCAGGCGTCAGAGCGGCGGCGATGGCCGCCCGCGCGGCTCAGTCGGGCCGCGGCGGAAGCAACGGCCCCTCGAGGGGGCCGCGCGAGGCAGGGCAGGAAGGTGGCGCTGCCGCCGAGCGCCGGGAGCCCATCATGGCGGCGAGGGCAATGGCCGCGGCGGGGAGCGAGCACCACGCAAGCCGCGCCTCGCCTCCGGGGCCCGTCACCGGAGCCGCCGCAGCCGCAACCCGCCCTCTGCCCCCCCCTCCCCTCCCCTCCCCCCGCTCCCGAGCTGTAGCGGAATTTTCTCTTCCGACACCGCCTTCAAGATGGCGGCTCCCCCTCCCGGCAACCCCTTCAATCGTCCCCTGCAGCAGGCGCCGAGCCGCCGCCATCTTGTCCCCCATCCCTCCCCCCCCCCCCCCCCTCGGCCGATATTTACATAGCGAAAATCGGCCCGGTCGGCCTGCGGCCTTCACCTCACGCCTGCAGCCTTCGCCTCCCGGCCAGGCCTACACCGTCGCGCGGGGCCCCGCGCCGGCCGCGGCGTCGACCCCGCGGCTCCTCCGCCGACTCCCGGGCCACCGGGCGACCCTCCCCCAACCCGCGCCCGTTCGCCGAGCGCGCCACCGCCTCGGCCCGGGCGGCCGGGCTCCTCCCCGGGCCTAACTGCGGCCTCCTCGGGGCCTGGTCGGCGCGGCGCGCCACGCCGCCCGGCCTAGCGCGGAAGGGCGCCCTGAGGGCCGCCGACCAGGCCGGGCCCAGGCCGCCGCGCGCGCGCTAGGCCCCGCGGCCGCGGCGGCGCCCGGAACTCACCGGACGGGCGTGCGGGCGGGCGGCGACGGTGGCGGGTACTGCAGGCCGGCCTTTCTCTGGAGCACTGGGCCGGGCTCCGGCTGGTGGGGCGGGCGGAGGGAGGGAGGAGGGGCCGAGCTCGGAGCTGACAAAAAGCGGCCCAGCTCCCCGGCACGGGCCCGCCGTCAGCACGTCACGTCACCGCCCGGGAGAGAGACCCAGGAAAATGCGGAAGGGGAGAGAGGCCCCCTCCTCCGCCCGGCGGGGTCCCCCTGGAGCCCCCGGGTCGGCGAAGCGTACGCCCCGCGGCCGGGAAGCCTAGTGGGCCTCGCTGCGACGGGGTCTCCGTGACAGCGCCCCCCTTCTTTCCACCTCCTCCGCGCTCCCGCCCGCCGCCGCTACACGCGCGCCGCTGCCGCCGCCGCCGCCCCGGCCGTAAAGCCCGCGTGGGGCCCGGCCGCCCCCCGCCATGTCCTGTGGGCCGCGGCCGCCCCCCGGGCCCTCCCCGGAGCCACGCCGCCCGTCCTCACCCGTCCTGGCCGAGGCGCCCGCTCGAGTGGTTCGCAGGCCCTCGGACCCCCGCCCGCTGTAAATGTGTTTTCGTCCCCGTGGCTGGAGAAGATACATTTAGCAACCCCCGCCGTCCCCTGCTTTCGCTTTAAAAAAAAAAAAAATCGTTGAAATAAAATGAAAATAGGCTTGCCCGTCTTAAGTGGCTATGTGGGAAAAGAGGAGGGGTAGAAAGGTGATCCTAAAGCGACTCCGAAACCATTTAATTTCATATTAAAAAAAAATAATAATAAGCGTTCAGCCAGAAAGCCTAACTGATTTTATTCGTCTGCGGGAATGGGGAAGAAAAACAAGGAAGAGGGTCGGTTCCATTTGAAACGGGTTTCGCACGTTGCAATGCACAGAGATTTTTTTTTTAATGTATATTTTCTGTACATGTAAATCGGGGTTTCAGAGTTTGGGAGCCTATGAAATGGAAGTCTCGTGTGATTGTTTCATAAGATCAGTTTTTCACATTCTCCAATAAATACAAGGAGGGAGCAGAATTGGGAATGGGTGTTTTTTTTACAAACTTCCTTTTTAAACTCTTAAAGTTTAAAAAGAAAACGGACTGGAGAGAAGGGGTAATATGTATTTGATTAAACAGAGCATTTATCAACCCCCAAAATGCGTATTTTGCTTTTTCATTGGTTTAAATGTTTAAGCTCTTTCCATACTAAACTTGGGATCCAGATTATGTTTAAAAGTTACACTTAAATAAATGGTAAACTGTGGTTTTTAATCAGGATATCTGACGGGCTTCATTTCTTCACTAAATGTTAGATAAAAAACATTTTAAGCAGCCCAGAGCACAAAAGTTTTAACACAAATAGCATATGTTGTGAAATCGCATTTTAAATACAGAAGCCATATATTTTTAATTTCCTGGCATAACTTTTTAAAACTCCCAGAATGCAAGGCGTTCTTTCTCTCAGACATCTTACAAACCAAAGGTAGAAAAAGAAGAAATCTCTGAGAATGTGCTGACTCGCAATTTTCCTTTCCAGACTTCAGCTTTGATTTTTTTTTCAGGCGGTTAAGTTTATTTTTAAAAAGATAAATGGCAACATGTCTTCATTATTTGTAGAAAGCCCCCATCCGGCTATGATATAGACTCTATTCGCAGAAAGGTAAATATAAGTGAGAAAAGAGAAATATCTTGTATACTCACACTAATATAATTTCCAAAAAAAATTGATTGCCAGCATTTAGGTACTTTCGTTCTGAGTGCTTCTGTTTAATGCTATGGTATGTCAAGAATGGGGTCTCATCCATGCAACTGTAAGCGGCATGAACACAAAATCCTAATGTCAGCCTTCCTATTCGTTCTTCCGTAATTACTACCATCAAATACTTCTAAGACCACCAGTACAAAGCACTTAACAGAACACAAATGAAAAAAAGGTTTCCTCAACTTAAAAGACCAGAAGTAGTTTAGGTATTGATACTTTTATAATAAAAGAGCCCTTTGCCATTACTTTCCATGCATAAAGACTTTGATAGGAAACAAGAAAAGGAAAGCCTTATTTCTTTTAAAATATATATATATATATATATATATATATATATATATATATATTATTGATTTTTTACAGAGAGGAAGGGAGAGAGATAGAGAGCCAGAAACGTCGATGAGAGAGACACATCGACCAGCTGCCTCTTGCACACCCGCTACCGGGGATGTGCCCGCAACCAAGGTACATGCCCTTGACCGGAATCGAACCCGGGACCCTTCAGTCCGCAGACCGCACACCGAGGCTCTACCACTGAGCCAAACCGGTTTCGGCAGGAAAGCCTTATTTCTATTAATTGCATTAAATAAACTTTTATTAAAGTCCAACAAAAATTCGCCCCTAGATGATTATGCAGGTGAAATTAACTACGCTTTTATTTTTCAAAAAAGGGAAAAGTAACTTCTACTTCAAATCCATTGTAAAGAACAGTGTATGATAAAAAAGCATTTTACCAGAAATACCCTTAGTATAAAATACGTAGGATAAAGTAAAGGCACAAAGGAAGTGTGACTGGCAGAGATCAGAAATCATTCCATGTCGCTCTGGCTGGCTAGCCCAGCTGTCCCAGTCTGCCAAGGTTGCGGGTTCAATCCCCAGTCAGGGTACATGCAAGCATCAACCAATAAATGAATAAATAAGTGGAACAACAAATTGATGTCTTTCTCTCTCTCTCAAATCAATTTTTAAAAATTAGAAATCACTCGATGTTATAATAAAATCAAAACATAGTTTATGAGAGCATTCACAATAGGACCTTGAGGACACCTAACATCACTGAACGCATTTGGTCATTAATCACTGGGTGATTAACCTGACACCTTGCACTTAAAGGACTACATCCTACTAGCCTTGATACTTTTGTTCATTGTTTTTAGTATTAAGGACCTATAGGATTCTGGGCACAGGGAATAAAAAGACGTGGTTCTTAAGTCCTTCCATTTTCTCAAATAAAATTTGATTTAGGGAGATTGAGAGCGGAACATTTCAAAGGTAGATGCTGTGAATACAAAACAGATCATTACAAAGCAGTCAAGGGATTTTGGTTATGTGCTCAAATGTATTTGTTCCTTCCGAGCTGTGAATGTATATCAGATAGTTAAAAGCATCTCCTCCAGGTTTTGACAATGTTTTAATAACTTCACTAAAAATCCCTGACATGTTTATAGGTCCTTGAGCCAGAAATAATACAAAGCCTTTCAATCATTTTTCCGGAGAAAGATTAGTCAGAAAAGCGGCTCTTAAAAAAAAATAGAAGGAAAATATACTGTTGATTTTCACCTCACATCACTAACTGCTGGAAATCAAATAGGAAACAGTGCCGAAACCGGTGTGGCTCAGTGGTAGAGCGTCGGTCTGCGGACTGAAAGGTCCCGGGTTCGATTCCGGTCAAGGGCATGTACATTGGTTGTGGGCACATTCCCAGTGGGGGGTGTGCAGGAGGCAGCTGGTTGATGTTTCTCTCTCATTGAAGTTTCTAGCTTCTCTATCTCTCTCCCTACCTCTCTGTAAAAAAAACAACAACAATAAGATATTTTTTTAAAAAATAAAACAAATAGGAAACAGTAAGTTATTGGTTTATGAGAAAATATAGACCTCGAATAATGTTGTGGTAATTATTTTACATCCCAGAGGTTAAAAAATACTTATTTTCCCTTGGGAAGGCTCTAGTTTTATTGAACTGAGCACACCCTATAACAATTAACCATCTATCTGATACTTGATACGCAAGTCATCTTTATATGTACTTATCTTAGCATGAGCAAGTTGCATCTCGTTGGAATTCAGCAGGCTCTAATTAATGCCAAAGCAAGAATTTTTAATTTGAGTTTTTAAGCCACACGCCCTCCCCAAGGGAAATCATTTCAAAATGAACAATGACTGACAATTAGGTGATTTTCAAACAGGATTTTATACACGAGTCATTAGTTGAAGAAGACATTGTTGATTCCCTAAATATAAGTGAGAAAGTAATGAGCACGCTCGGTGTCCAGATTGCTGCCTCTATGTACAATTTCCGACTAGAGGAACCACGGCTCTGAGAGACTTGACTGATTCCTGGGCTGCAGTGGAAAAGTACAAGATAAACCAGGAATATCTCCTCATAACAGAAAGCTTACTAGGTGTCAAAAGGTGTGGGGAACCAGTTTACACAGAGGTGCGGGTTTGCTAAAGATTGAAAAATGTGAATGTCAAAAGAATAATTGCTATGAATTGAAATGCATCAAGTAGGCGGATGAGTTTGTAATGGCATTTTAAAAAATGATCAACTAGCCCTGGCTCGTGTGGCTCAGTTAGCGGGACATCCTCCTGTGCTAGGGCACATGCCCAGGTTGCAGGCTGGTCTCCATTAGGGGGCGGGCAGGAGGTAGCTGACTGATGTTTCGCTCTCATATCAATGCTTCTCTCTCCCTCGCCCTGCTTTTCTCTCTAAAAAAACAATAAAACAATAAAAATATATTTTTAGCCGAAACCGGTTTGGCTCAGTGGGTAGAGCCTCAGTCTGCGGGCGGGCTGAAGGGTCCCAGGTTCGATTCCCTTCAAGGGCATGTACCTGGGTTGCGGGCACATCCCCAGTGGGAGTTGTGCAGGAGGCAGCTGGTCGATGTCTCTCTCATCAATGTTTCTAACTCTCTATCCCTCTCCCTTTCTCTCTGTGAAAAATCAATAAAATATATATTTTTTAAAAATTTTTAGAATGTGGTGATGGTTGCACAGCTTTGTGAATATACTAGAAACTAGTGAATTTCATGGCACGTGAATTATATCTTGTGTGTGTGTGTGTGTGTTTTTTAATGATCACCTTTGGAGAATGCTACAGAGCCAACTCATTACTTTGAAAACCAGTAAAGGGGAAGATCAGGCACTTACACTGCATGAACTGTTCCTCGGGTTAAACACATAGCTGATGAAGCGCATTTTCGTTTCATAGAAGCATTTCAACGAATTCATGAAGACTTGCTTGGTTAGATATCACCATGTTGCAGCCCTTAAGGAATCAATGGACCTAGGCAACAGTCATCAGCGGCTGCTAAGCAGAGCGACAACCAGACATATGCCTCATGATGGAAGTACACAACGCCGCTGATACCATGGTAATTAGCTAGTTATTGATAAGAGGACAGGAGGGCCAGATGTTAGGTTAGAAGCATGTCATTGGGGCCGCTTTAGCAGGAAGCAGCAACTTTTCACTCCCCAGGGGGGCCTCAAGCCAATTCCCTGCAAAACATTGGGGGAAGGGAGCTCACAAAAGGAAAATAGAAGCGTACCCAGTAAAGTTGGGGTGACATGGAGGGGGTGCTTGCCTGTCAGTCACACCTGGGGACAGAGATGGTTGGCCAGAATGGGCTTGATGGCTGCAAAGGTGCAAAAATTTGGGAATAGCCGAAATTGGTGTGGCTCAATGGATAGAGCGTCGGCCTGCAGACTGAAGGGTCCCAGGTTCCATTCCGGTCAAGGGCATGTACCTTGGTTGCGGGCACGTCCCCTAGCGGTGTGTGTGTGTATGTGTGTGTGTGTGTGTGTGTGTGTGTGTGCAGGAGGCAGCTGATCAATGTTTCTCTCTCATCGATGTTTCTAGCTCTCTGTCCCTCTCCCTTCCTCTGTAAAATAAATAAATAAATAAATAAATAAATAAATAAATAAATAAATAAAATATATTTTTGCTCTCTCTCTCCTGTTGCTCTCTTGTCATGCTTGACTCTCGGCTTGCGGGACTCTTTTTTTTTTGCTGCTGTTTCCTTGCATTGAGCCATACGACCCATGGCCATGCGGACCCCCACACGCAAAGGACTAACGGACTGCAGCGGGAAACGCAAGCTAAGCTAGCCTGATGCTGGCCTGGCCCCAGCTCCGACATGGAAAGGAAACTCTGGACACTGGCTCTGATTTTATTTTTATTTTTTAAAAATATTTTTATTAAATTATTATCTGTGTACATATATTAACATTGCCCCCTCCTCCCACACATGCCCTCCCTCCCCAGAGTTTTGTGCTGGCTCTGATTTTAGCTCTGCTGAAGCCCCTGCTACACGCCTTTGGCTGGATTAAGGAAAATGGGACTCTGGAAACCGAGGGGATGTAATTACCCAGAAATAAAGCTTTCTACTATATCTCATCCTCCCCTGTGAGCCTCAGAAAACTCCTTTTCTCTGGATAGCACAAGAATTCCAACCCCACTAGCAACCAGGAAAGAGGAGCCATCAGCACCACTAGCCAAAAAAGTCAAACCTGAACTTGATCAAGCTCTAGCTCTCACTGCCAATTTACAGGAAATACAGGCGACATGGAACCATATCCACGAAACCAGGGGGATGCAATCGACTAAATCAAGATGGTGGGAAATTCTGGGACCTACTTCCTTCAACAGATAAATTAAGAGAGAAAAATTGGAGGGAAAAAACCAATAGATAAGAAAAGACTTAGAAGACACATCAATCCATTGCTGTATATGAAACCTATTTCGATCTGGATTCAAGCAAGTGTAAAAAAAATATGAGACAATTGAAGAAATGTGAAACACTCAGTGGATTATCGTCAACAATGACAAGATACATGTTGATATAAACAAATTATCGTTATTTTGGTTTAGGTGTAATGACGGTGTGATTAGATCTTTAAAAGAGCACTTACATTTTAGAGATACATTATCAAACTATTTACAGATAAAAAAGCTATCAGAGATAGCCTTGAAAATAATGTGGGTGAGGACAGAACAGGGGTTGAGGGTGCAGTGGGTGGGGGGTATTATTAAAATAAGACTGGCCAGCCAAAACAGGTTTGGCTCAGTGGATAGAGCCTCGGCCTGTGGACTGAAGGGTCCCATGTTCGATTCCGGTCAAGGGCATGTACATTGGTTGCGGGCACATCCCCTGTAGGGAATGTGCAGGAGGCAGCTGATCGATGTTTCTCTCTCATAGATGGTTCCAACTCTCTATCCCTCTCTCTTCCTCTCCATAAAAAAAAAAAATCAATAAAATATATTTTTAAAAATTAAATAAGTAGCCGAAACCGGTTTGGCTCAGTGGGTAGAGCGTTGGACTGCGGACTGAAAGATCCCGGGTTCGATTCCGGTCAAGGGCATGTATCTTGGTTGCGGGCACATCCCCAGTGGGGGGTGTGCAGGAGGCGGCTGGTCGATGTTTCTCTCTCATCGACGTTTCTAACTCTCTATCTCTCTCAATTCCTCTCTGTGTAAAATCAATAAAATATATATATATAAAATTAAATAAATAAAATAAAGTAAGACTGACCATGAGCACACAATTGTTGAAGTTGGATGATGGACACCTGAGGGTTTGATGTATTATCCTCTTTGTGTGTATATTTTAATTTCCCTTTTTTTTTACATTTTATTGGATTTAATGGGGCGACATTGGTTAATAAAATGATATAGGTTTAGGTGTACAATTCTACAGTACATCATCTATATATTATATTGTGTGTTGACCACCCTAAGTCAAGTCTCCTTCCATCACCATTTACCCCCCCCATACCCTCTCTTAATTCCTTTCACACACACACACACACACACACACACACACACACACACACACGCTTTCCTTCTGGTTGTATATTTGAAATTTTCCACCGCAAGTCTAAAAAACAAGCAACAATACAAAGACAAAAACACTTCCAATATCAAAGAATCTTTGGAGTGGGGCAAGCATTACCGATAACAGTCGCACTTACTTTCTAAATCAATAAAACTAGACCACTTAGGATTCAGAAAACTGCAGTGGTTCTCAAACTTGCAAGGGCACACCTTCCTAAAGAGGCAGACCCCCTGGGCCTCAATTCCCAGAAATTCTGGTTTTTAGGTAGATCTGTGATAAAGCTCAGGAATCCGCAATTTAGCCAGCATTTCAGGTGAATGCACAGACCCGCGGGCACACACCAATGATACTGTAAGAAATATGAGTGCCTCCTGGTAAAGGCCTCTTTGCTCATATTTGTAAGTTTCGCTAGCAGTATAAAGAACTAAAATGGCTGGATATGGCACGTTTTCAATATTACTCTCCAAAATGACTATCCTAATATACATTCCCTCCAGCAGAAGAGAATTCCCAAGTCCCCATTCCGTGGCCAACACTTGATGTGCTCATACTTTTTACTTTTTGCCAAGAACACAAGTATCTTAGAGAATGACCTTTCAGTTAGCAACATTTGTTAAAGCAGCTCTGGAAAGTTCTCCCACATTTGGAACAAAGACCCCTTTTTCGCCACGTTTCCTTATTGTCATTATTTTCATTATTCCAATGCAGATGACTTTTCACCCCAAAATGGTTCAATCAATATGCCCAAAGGAGTGACAACTACACATTACAGTTTAAGGCAAAAATGTTCTCACCAGCAATCGGACCTAATTCCATGTCCGGGAGTCTCATATGGAATGAATTTGAATTGTGCTCTGTGTTTACGTGAACCGCAAATGATTTTTTACTTGTTTTTGCATTCAGGCAGCAAGCAAACAGAAACAACCCAAATGGAGAGCAAAACAGGAAGAAGCAGCTGGCAAAAATGTGGAAAGTTTCGTAATTCTCAAAAAGGTGAGGCAAGCCAAGGACACAGTAGTAATCTGACCGAGTGAAATTAAGGTTTCTGTAGAGTGGGAATTGCGCATAGGACTTCTTTTTTTTTTTTTAATATATTTTATTGATATTTTACAGAGAGGAAGGGAGAGAGATAGAGAGCTAGAAACGTCGATGAGAGAGAAACATCGACCAGCCGCCTCCTGCACACCCCACATCGGGGATGTGCCCGCAACCAAGGTACATGCCCTTGACCGGAATCGAACCCGGGACCCTTCAGTCCGCAGACCGACGCTCTACCACTGAGCCAAACCGGTTTCGGCTGCACATAGGACTTCTAAGCGACCCAACAGTGGAACCCCCACTTTATGGTCATTATATTCAGGGAAAACTCACATGAAAATCAAGTGTCAGAGCATTGCATGATCTGGTCTGGTCAGTTTGGGAAGGTTTTTGTTTGTTTTTGTTTTTAAATATATCTTATTGATTTTTTTCAGAGAGGAAGGGAGAGGGATAGAGAGTTAGAAACATCAATGAGAGAGAAACATCTATCAGCTGCCTCCTGCACACCCCCCAATGGGGATGTGCCCGCAACCAAGGTACATGCCCCTGACGGGAATCGAACCTGGGACCCTTCAGTCCACAGGCCTAAGCTCCATCCATTAAGCCAAACCAGTTAGGGCTGAGAAGGTTTTTACTGGGGGGTGTGAAGGTTTTTACTTTGGGAGAAGACCCCCAAAAAAATGGATTATGAACAAAAGGCTCAAATGAACCTGTGCTCTGGAGCAGAGCTTCCTAAACTTGAACGGGCCGCAGGGCCCCTGGGGATGCTGGGAAAAGGCTCCTGATGCAGGACGGGGCCTGAGAGCCTGCATTTCCCATGAGCTCCAGGGCACCGCGGAGGGAAGGGAGCAGGGCTTTCTGGGGTCCTCGCTCTGACACTGCGTGAAGTCTGTCACTGGGAAACCCTGGAGCGCAAACCCCTGCCGCTAGAAAGACAGCGGGGCAGGGACAAGGCAGGAACCCGTTTGGGGCTGGGCTTGTGGCAGCCAGTGGCTTGGGGTCCTCCCGTGGGCGTGGTAAGGCCCAGCAGCAACAGCTCTTGGCATGGATCCTACATCACCCATGTCCGTGCCCCTAGGAGCTGGTGTTCAGAGGTGGAGGAGAAGGAGGAGAACGTTGACATGGGGACAGTGATCAACAAAGTACAGGTGCGTGACGTTCCTGGCCAAGAAATACATGATGAAAGATGCTTTATTTTTTTAATGTTCATTTATTGGTGAGAGGGAGGGAGGGAGGGAGGGAGGGAGGGAGAAAGGAGGGAGGGAGAGAGAAAGGAGGGAGGGAGGGAGGGAGGGAGGGAAGAAGAGGAGGGAGGGAGAGAGGGAAGGAAGGAGGAAGGAAAGGAGGGAGGGAGGGAAGAAGGGAGAGAGGGAAGGAGGGAGAAAGGAGGGAGGGAGGAAGGGAGGGAGGGAAGAAGGGGAGGGAGGGAGAGAGGGAAGGAAGGAAGGAGGAAGGAAGGGAGGAAAGGAGGGAGGGAGGGAAGAAGGGAGGGAGGAAGGAAGAGAGGGAAGGAGGGAGAAAGGAGGAAGGAAGGGAAAGAGGGAGTGAGGGAAGGAGGGAGGGAGAAAGACAGAGTGAGAGAGAGATTTGTTGTTCCACTTATTTATGCATTCACTGGTTGATCCTTGTGTGTGCCCTGACCGGGAATCAAACCAGCAACCTTGGCATCTAACCAACTCAGCTAGCCAGCCAGGGCATGAAAGATCTTTTAGGTTTTTCTGAGTTTAAGGGCGATCGCCACGTGCATACTGAAGGAAGGAACTTACCCCATTTCAGGGAGGATTATCTCATTACACACACATGGCAGTACGCTTTAGCTACAAAAGCAGACAGCCCGGGGTCATCAGGCCGGGAGAAAACATCATTTGTTCTGCGCACTTGATGCCCTGCGTGACTTCTCTCCCGCAGCCTTCAGACATTCCGAACCAGGGTGGTGCTGGCCTTTAAGGCGACCAGATTCAGGAACGCCAGCTATGTCCTCGGATCCCTTTGCTCTCCAGCTGCCTCAGCTCTCATTCCTCCCGGGGGCCCACGGGCTTCCTCCAGACATGGCCCGGCAGCTCCGGCTCACTTCATCAGAGCTCAGTGACACCAGAAGAGAGAGGGGGTCTCTGTCCTGCTTTCACCAGAGGAGGTCTCCAGTTGTCTTTCTGCCACGTGCTCGCCCGGGGACCCATCACAGTGGCCAAGAAAACGGAGTGAGAGAACTGGCCAGGGGCTGCGGGCACTGTGACTCGAAATCCCCCCAGAATGGAAAGGGTGGAGCGAGAAAAATAAGCGAATCCAAGAGAAGCTTGGCCAACACATGGGGTACACAATGGGGAGGGGGGGTCTAGGAGTTGCCCACTGTACAGATGATGGCAGTGAGATCAGAGGTGGAGACATCGCCCAAGGTCATACCATTTGGTTTCAGACTTCTCTGCAGTACCAGCTTTCAGGAGAAAATGGAGCAACAGCTAGACATTTGCGGAGAAAAAGGTTGTAACCAAAGATCCGTACACTCTGCCAACCTGTCTTTCACAATGATAGCTAACAAATATTACACACACACACACACACCCCGTGTGACGGCACCGCTGTCAGTTCTAAGATGACCTGGGCGCTACTACACCTGAGCTGGGGGCGGGGAGGATGGCGTCCCACTTCTAGAGTGACACATCTCTTTTACAAGAGGGGACCTGGGCAGGGGTCTTCGGCCTGGGTTCTCTCTCTTTTTTTGAAAAAAATATATTTTTATTGATTTTTCACAGAGAGGAAGGGAGAGAAATAGAGAGCTAGAAACATTGAGGAGAGAGATACATCGACCAGCTGCCTCCTGCACACTCCCCACCGGGAATGTGCCCGCAACCATGGTACATGCCCTTGACCAGAATCGAACCTGGGACCCCTCGGTCCACAGGTAGACGCTCTATCTACTGAGCCAAACCGGTTTCGGCTCTCTCTCTTTTATATATATATATATTTTTAATTGATTTTTTTAAAAAAACTTATTTATTTTTATTGATTATGGTATCACATAAATGTCCTTATCCCCCCCTTCCCATCCCAAACCCCTCCCTACATATTCCCCCACCCCTCTATTTTATTGATTTTTTTACAGAGAGAGCAGAGAGTTGGAAACATAGAGGAGAGAGAGTCACCGATCAGCTGCCTCCTGCACACCTCCCACCGGGGATGTGCCCGCAACCAAGGTACATGCCCTTGACCAGAATCGAACCTGGGACCCTTCAGTCCGCAGGCTGACACTCTATCCACTGAGCCAAAGCGGTTTCGGCCGGCCTGGGTTCTCTTGTTCCTCCTCCTGGTTTAGAACCTCTGCCCTATGAGCAAGCTGAAGTGGAGGGGCTCCAGTGGGACCCAGTAGGACGTTCAGTAGAACTGCTGTCCTACTGGGAGGCTGGGCAGGGGAGGCAGCTCCAGCCCTCTCCCCTGCATCTGCCTGGATGAAGCTTCCTCTACTACACAGAGCTGATGCCAGGTGAGAGATTCTGCCTGCTTGCCCTTCCTGGAGTGAAACCGTGGCCTAAGACTGGCAGCGGGAAGAAAAGGGAACCCCACCTTCTGGGCTGAGTTTTCCAATGGAGCTTTCACCACGCTGAGCTGGGGAGTGGGAAGCAGTTCGCGGCTCAAGTGCTACAGACTCCCACTGTTCTAAGGTGTAAGCAGGAAATTTTCTTGAATGAACGTTTTTATTTGCTGTATGTCCTTGGGACAAATTCCAGAGAGTTTAAATGGTTGGGTTCCCCTCCCCCCCCCCCCCCCAATGATTTTCACCAGCAAAATGGTTCTTTTACTGGAGAGAGTGTTAGTAGAGACTTGTCACCTCAACAATTTCCATGGTCACCTCAACGTTTTGGAAATCGGCTGCCTCAATCAGGTGTTTTCTTTTGAAAGTGAAAAATACAGTTGCGCCCTGACCGGTTTGGCTCAGTGGATAGAGCGAGGGCCTGCGGACTAACGGGGCCCCAGGTTCAATTCTGGTCAAGGGCATGTACCTTGGTTGCGGGCACATCCCCAATGGGGAGTGTGCAGGAGGCAGCTGATCGATGTTTCTCTCTCATGGATGTTTCTAACTCTCTATCCCTCTCCCTTCCTCTCTGTAAAAAAAATCAATATTTTAAAAAATACATTTAGTAGCATTTTAAACGCATGATTCAAACATATTCCATGTGTTTCAACCCACTGCAATTACTTTTATTGGTGCTCAAATTATACCAACTGCGGCCAATGGGAACTTTTTTTAAAAAATGTATATTTTGTTGATTTTTTTACAGAGAGGAAGGTAGAGGGACAGAGAGCTAGAAACACCGAGGCTAGCTGCCTCCTGCACGCCTCCTACTGGGGATGTGCCCTCAACCAATGTACATGCCCTTGACCAGAATCGAACCTGAGACCCTTCAGTCCGCAGACCGATGCTCTATCCACTGAGCCAAACCGGTTTCGGGGCGAATGGGAACTTTTTAAGTTTGTGCCTGAGTCCTTCTGACATAACCCTGACAGTTGTTCACAGCTTTCTTGCTATTAAAAAGCTTGTGTGCATTCTCTCTCCCAGACGCAGAGGATGCTTTTGAACAACTTAAAAGGCACGCTAAGCAGCATCACAAAGAGTTTACATGTCTTACAAAGAAACGAATTTGATAAAAGCAAACAGTCAAAAGGGAAAACAAACAAATGTTTAAAATCACCACGGATAAGACATGGAAACAACCAAATGTCTCTGCAATAGAGGACTGGATAAATTAAATAAGTCAGCCAGAAAAAAAGCTAAGAACTCCATAATTTCACTCATATGTGGGATATAAAACAGAAACTCATGGACACAAACATAAATAAATCACAACATTTTTTAAAACCATAAAACAAATAAAAATGATAAGGAAACATTCGAAATAGCATAGCAAATTATGACATAAATAATTAAATGTATCTGTGATCATGATACATATAAATGGAATCTACTCCTCTATTAAAGATTAAGGTTCCCAAATTGGAGTAAGAATTCAATCTCGCTATTTTGGACGGGGATGAACCTAAAGAGTATTATGTTAAGTGCAATAAGTTGGACAGAGAAAGACAAATGCCATATGCTTTCACTTATATCTGGAATCCAACAAAACAAATGAACAAACAAAACAGAAACAAAACTCATAGATACAGAGAACAAGCTGATGGTTGCCAGAGGGGAGGGAGGATGAGGGTTTGTGCAGAAAAGAGGAAAGGGATTACGAAGTACAAACTTCCAGTTATAAAATCAGTCATGGGGATGTAATATACAGCATAGGGAATAGAGGCAATAACATTTAATAACTATGTACAAGGACAGATGATTACTGACTTGCTGTGGTGATCACTCTGTAAGGTATATAAACGTTGGATCACTGTGTTGTACACCTGGAACTAATACAATATTGTATATCAACTATAATTAAAACTAAAATTTGAATTTCATATTATTTAAATGAATCACAACATGAAATAAAAATTAACATAAAGAAAGGAGGAAACATATAAAACAAATGCAAATCAAGACAAATCAAAGATGGAAATATTTATATTAGTAGAATCTGACATTAAAAAGTGACACTGATGTGCCCCGGGTGAGCCGAGTGCCCCAGGAGAGCCTTGTGCCCCAGGGGAGCCGTGTGCCCCAGGGGGGCTGTGTGCCCCGGGGGAACCATGTGCTATGGAAGAGCTGTGTGCCCTGGGAAAGCGGTGGGACCCGGGGGGGAGGGGCGGTGTGAACAGGAAGAGAAGCGGATTCTATTCGTGTGGTCCTGAGACATTTGGACAGTCTGCAGCCATTAGCTACAGAACACTCTGTTGTATTTCCCTACAAAAACAAATGAGAGAGAGTGTCCCACTTGAAATTCATATACGGAAAAAAGGAAAAGAGAAGGAAAATAAATCTGAGGAACAGAATAAAGTGGTGAATATAGTAGAATCAGGGGCAAAGAAGGGGAGTGGACTGATAATTCTCAGGAGGATAAGGGGGTGGGGAAGCAGTGAGAGACTGGATTGAAATCATATAAACAATGGATGAAGACAATTGGGGGGAGAGGGGGTAAGGGCAGAGGGTGGGAAGGGAACTGGGTGGTAGGGAGCTTTGGGGGAGAAAAAGGAGAAACAAATGTAATAATCTGAGTAATAAAGATTTCTTTTTAAAAATAATAAAATAAAATAAATAGTGACACTGAGCCCTAACCAGTTTGGCTCAGTGGATAGAGCGTCGGCTTGCGGACTGAAAGGTCCCAGGTTCAATTCCGGTCAAGGGCATGTACCTTGGTTGCGGGCACATCCCCAGTGGGAGGTGTGCAGAAGGCAGCTGATCGATGTTTCTCTCTCATCGATGTTTCTAACTCTCTATCCCTCTCTCTTCCTCTCTGTAAAAAATCAATAAAATATATATTTTTAAAAAAGAATAGAATATATAGCTGCACTCACAGTGGCACTTGAACAGGGTTAAACTGCTGAAGATGGGAGCCGAAAGGACAGAGCTTTCAAATGTACAGGGAAAGGACACACCATAGCAAGAGCCTGAAAATCAGAGTACACATCACAGCACGGGACTCACAGCAGCGGTCTGGGGAGGCCAAGGGCAGCCTCCTTACCTCTTCCCTGCCCCCGCCTAGAGTCAGCCATTTCTTCAAGGAGTCCCGGTTCCATGTACTGGAGAACGGTGTTTAGAAACAAAGGTGCGGATGTGTTCTCACTGCTGCTGAGTGCCACTGCTTCTAGGCCATCACAGCGCTCAGAGTCAGGAAATATATCTAAGTATACTACCTCACGTATGCTTACATACCTCTATTTCTGTATCTACCAGCTAGCGTCCAGTATTTATGTACAGTTCTTTTTGTCATTGGTTTTACATTATGTAGTCAAAACACCATCTTTCTTTTTTTAGGTATAGTTGACACATAATGGGTGTCAGGTGTACAAAAACAATGGTTCAATAGTTGATCACCACAATAAGTCTATTTACCACCCATCACTGTACATAGTTACAGAATTTTAAAATATATAAATATATATTTTATTGATTTTTTTTTACAGAGAGGAAGGGAGAGGGATAGAGAGTAAGAAACATCGATGAGAGAGAAACATCGATCGGCTGCCTCCTGCACACCCCCTGCCTGCAACCAAGGTACATGCCCTTGACTGGAATCGAACCTGGGACCCCTGAGTCCACAGGCCGATGCTCTATCCTTTTAGCCAACTTTTATTATTAAAAAAATGTTAATGTAGCCCAGCCAATGTGGCTCAGTGGTTGAGCATCGACCTATAAACCAGGAGGTGGAGGTTTGATTCCCAGTCAGGGCACATACCCGGGTTGTGGGCTCAAACCCCAGTAGGGAGAGTGCAGGAGGCAGCCTATCAATGACTCTCTCTCATCATTGATGTTTCTCTCTCTCTCTCTCTCTCTCTCTCTCCCTCTCTCTTCCTCTTTGAAATAATTTTTTTTAAATCTTAAAAAAAGAGAGATTCATGTCTTAATCCCCGCAATCGATGAATGTTACATCATATGGCAAAAGGGACTTTGCAGATGTGATTAATTTAAGGATCTCAGGATGGAGATTATCCCGGATTATCCAGGTTGGTCTTAAATGTCTTCACAGGGGTCCTTAAGAGAGAGCTGGAAGAAAGTCAAAAAAGCCTAAACGGGTTTGGCTCAGTGGATAGAGCATCAGCCTGCGGACGGAAAGGTCCCAGGTTCGATTCCGGCCAAGGGCATGTACCTTGGTTGCAGGCACACCCCAGTGGGAGGTGTGCAGGAGGCAGCTGATCGATGTTTCTAGCTCTCTATCACTCTCCCTTCCTCTCTGTAAAAAATCATAATATATATACTTAATATATATATTTAAGTCAAAGGAGGTAGGAGGAGTCATGAGAATGGGGCCAAAGGTTGGAATGATATGAGGAAGGAGTCAGCTAAGGAATACAGGAGGCTTCCAGAAGCTAGGAATGTCAGAAAAACAAGTTTTCCCCTAAGGCTCCAGAAGGAACCAGCCCTACCACACCTCAACTTTAGCCTAGTGAGACTGACTTCAGACCCCTGGCCTCCCAACTGCAAGAGAACACGTCTGCGTTGCTGTAAGCCACCAAGTTTGTGGCCGTTTTTTTACAGCAGCGATATTCCTATCGCTATACACGTCCCTCTGGCTTTGCCTTTTCCAAAATGTCACGTGAGCGGAATCATACAATACTTTTGGGTCTTTGGAGTCTGGCTTGTTTCATTTAACAAAATGCATTTCAGATTCAACCATGCTTATGTTATGTATATTTTACCACTCAAGAGAGAGTCACTCATGTTGAGTGAATCGATAGATTTCTCCCCTCGCTGATTAAGTGTCCCATTGTAGTCATCTACCGGTTTATCCTCCACCTGCTGAAGTACATCTGGTCGTTTCCAGTTTTTGATGGAGAAAGCTGCTATAAACATTTGCACATAAATTTGTGTGTGCACGTAAATTTTCAATTAACTTAGCTACTAAAACTCATGGGTATTCATAGCTTTTAGGACACGGAGATGTAAATTTAAAGAACCATTACCCAGGAAACGCATTATTAAGTAGTACAAACAGAAAGAAGCATTGCCCTTTTAAGGCCAAGGTTACGTCCACAGAACAAGCCATAAGTTCTGATTTCCAGATGTCTTACAAGACCCAAAAGTATTCTATGGTTAGACATAACATGTTCAAGGACATTTTAAAAAACAAGAAAACCATCTTATTCTGTTTCTGACATTTCTTTCTTTCTTCCTTTCTTTCTCTCTCTTTTTTTTTAAGAGAGAGGAAGAGCCGAATCTGGTTTGGCTCAGTGGATAGAGCATTGGCCTGCGGACTGAAGGGTCCCGGGTTCGATTCCGGGTCAAGGGCATGTACCTTGGTTGCGGGCACATCCCCAATAGGGGGTGTGCAAGAGGCAGCTGATCAATGACTCTCTCTCATCGATGTTTCTAACTCTCTATCTCTCTCCCTTCCTCTCTGTAAAAAATCAATAAAATATATATATTTAAGAGAGAGAGAGAGAGAGAGAGAGAGAGAGAGGAAGAGAGGAAGAAATAGAGAGAGAAACATCAATCAGTTACCTCCCATATGTGCCCTGAACAGGGATCGAACCCACCACCTTTTGGTCAAAAGAACAGTGCTCCAACCAACTGAGCCACACTGGCCAAGGGTGTTGCTGGGATTTCTTACCCCGGAAGTTAGGAGGACCTGTGGGTTTCCAATTCAAATGCTGAAATTCCGTTATTTAGAACTGAGGGACGTAAAGACAGTTCTAAGAAGATTAAAACTTAATATGTATCCCTAGTCGGTTTGGCTCAGTGGATAGAGCCTCAGCTTGTGAACTGAAAGGGCCCAGGTTTGATTCCGGTCAAGGGCACATGACTGGCTGTGAGCTCGATCCCCAGTGGGGGACTTGCAAAAGGCAGACAATCCATGATTCTCTCTCATCATGGATGTTTCTGTCTCTCTCTCCCTCTTCCTTCCTCTCTGAAATCAATAAAAATATATTTAAAAATAAAATGTAATATGGGAAAGAAAGGAGCAAAATAGAATTATAAAGAATGAAAAACGACCATGTAGTGTAATCCAGCTACAGTGTGAATAGAAAAAACTGACAATAGAATATTTGAATTTCTGATTTATTATATTGGCAATACATTCATCCCAGGTCCTTAGTATTGTCTGCTATGAAACGTGTCAAATCGTTTCAGAAACTCAGTAAAACTTATCTGCTTTTTTCCAACAGATGTGCAATGACACCTCTGCCAGTGGAGTTTTGCCGGAGCAAAGAAAAAAAAGAAGTCATTCAAACATAAAAAATGACAAAAATTTTTCCATAAGGGCCAAAACTGCAGAGGAAGAATTCCAAGTCACAACCCTCAATGCAAACTCAGGTATGAGTCACGTAGTACCCAAACGCCTTGTAAAACCACCTACGAAGTATATAACAAATATTTGTTGGCCTATGGGACTTTCTCTTACTTACAAGCTAACCAGTTAGCCTCTTTCCATTCCCCGGAAGCCAGCAGCACAGTAAGTATGGGCGTCAGCCGCATACTTGCATGGGGGATGCAGCAAACTTAAAATGTCCACTTCCTCACATCCCACAGGGGGGATGGGGAGGGGCCCGGATGGACACCCTTTGTATCCAATGCGAGTTTGCATCCCAGCCCAGAAACACTGGCCTTGGGGAATTCCCATCTTTTAAAAAAAATATATTTTTTTTATTGATTTTTAGAGAGGGAGAGGGAGAGAGAAACATTGACGTAAGAGTGCGACATCCATCAGCTGCCTCCCGCACACCCCCTATCCAGGATGGAGCCGAAAACCCAGGCATGCGCCCTGACGGAATAGAAGCCCAAACCTTTCGGTGCATGGGACAATGCCTAACCAATGAGCCACCCTGGCCAGGGCTGAACTCACATATTTTTTGGCAAACCTGCTCTCTGTCCCAGGAGATAGCATCTCATCTCTCCAGGCAAGTCCCTGCAAATATGGCCCTGAGAGATGAAAGCCCAGGTAGAGGGTCAGGGCCTCGCATTCCTGGCGTACAAAACAAGAACATCAGGGACACTCTGGGCTCTGACAGATCGTATCTCCCACCAATATTATGCCTCGAGAGAAAATCAGCCATCTCTCCTTCCACGCGAAGTGAACAGTAAGACACACTGCTCAACGTTTTACCCCTAGGAATATTTCCCTCTTTTTATTTCTTATTTTTCCCGTTTACTTTTGGAATATTTCCCTTCACCACTGCTTTCAGGGGCTAGAATACAGCCATCCATTTTTACCCGGTGACAGCAAACTGCATATATCAAGCCTGGGTTTTGCTATTGTACAATCATAGAGAACTTTCTGGAAGCCATAACTGTGAGTGAAGGAAAAAATATATCAGAAGGAGCAAGTACCATAGCAGGGTTGCTTGTTGTTGTTGTTTTTCCCCCAATACATATTCATCTTTATCTTCCCATTATCAATGGAAATATTACATGAGAAAGGGTTTTATTTTATTTTTTTAATTTTAATTTATTAAGATATTATTTGTGCCGGAACCGGTTTGGCTCAGTGGTAGAGCGTTGGTCTGTGGACTGAAAGGTCCCGGGTTCGATTCCGGTCAAGGGCATGGACATTGGTTGCGGGCACATCCCCGGTGGGGGGTGTGCAGGAGGCAGCTGGTCGATGTTTCTCTCTCATTGACGTTTCTAGCTCTCTATCCCTCTCCCTTCCTCTCTGTAAGGAATCAATAAAATATTTTTTAAAAGAAAAATATTATTTGTGTACATAGCTTACCAAAGGGTTTTATTTTTAAATGAAAATTCTATAGAAAATTATTAACAGTATTGTCTTCTATGTATTTCCTAAGATGGTGGCTCCCTTTCCATTAATATGTCTATCTTTTCACAGGGTTGGGTTTTTTGTTTTGTCTTGTTTTTGAGAGAGAGGGGAAGAGAGACAGAAACACCAATGAGAAACAGTAACATCGACTGGTTGCCTCCTGCACACACACACACACACCCGCTGGGGACAAGGGATGGAGCTTGAAACCCAGGCATCGGCCCTGATCAGGAATCAAACCAGTGACCTCCTGGGCCCTGGGTAGATGCTCGACCACTGAGCCACACCGGCCGGGCTTCATAGAGTTTTAATATTAGCCTAACATAAGCAAACTAAATCTCATAGCGATGGCACACACACACACACACACACACACACACACACACACACACACAATGACAACCGTTGTAAGGGTATTCCAAACTTCAGCTTGCCACCGTTAAGCCCACGGGAGTTTAAAGCATTTCTTCATACGCATCGCTTGTGCTTTCTGACTAGCCGGGCCTCCATCACATGTACAACGTTATCATTTCCTAATGGAATATAAACTTGTCACATCCAATTTTCTTTTGCCACGGATCAGAAAACACCTATTACCTGGGAGTCATTTCAAGTGGCACACACCCCTCTCCTTTCCCATTGCCCGTGGCCTGCCTCCGCTTTCTGAGTGAACTCACCCAGAAACTGGATGGCAAAGAAACCCAGGGGCGCGGAGCAGACAGAGGGGAGTGGAGTGGGTCTGGAAGGGCACATGGGAGACAGCCAGCACAGCCCATAAATGGCATTGATGTCATTGGTGTGATTTTCTAAACCATTAAACCATTCTTGGGAGCATTCCAAACAAAACAACACACACTCCTTTCAGTGTGTATAGTGGTTCCGTTCCTGGAAAATTCCAGGATATTAAAACTGCGCGTAAAAGACTGTGAGTTATGCTCGCTTCAGCGGCAATATACTAAAATTGGAATTATACAGAGAAGATAAGCGTGGCCCCGATGCTAGAATGACATGCAGCTCTGTGAAAGCATTCCATTTTTTTTTTAAAATTCAATTTCAGGGGGGGAAAAAGGAGAACGTACTTGGAGTTTAGATGCAGAATGAGATTGGGTTTCGGCGCAGACAATGACAAATAGGTTTCTCATATATGTGACTTTCTAAGGGGACATTTGAGAATTACATAAGAGGTAGGAAAATCTGTCCTTGTAAGAATGTCACATGCATTGAAGAACATATGACATTCTTGGCTCCTTCCCATTCCAGGGGGTCCTGTCAATCACTGTACCAACCCCACATGTGCTCAAAGCACACCCTTGGGCGGTGCTGTCCTCAGCGAGACCCACTCTCCTGAGTGAAACATTCTTCCTTGCAGAATCTGAGTTGGCTATTTCATCCTCCTAGTGTCCGGGGACAACACAAAATGGAAGGAACGACTTCTCAATGGATGGGTCCTTGTTCAATCCCACACACGAAAGTCTCTGGCCCAATTACTGCACACTGACTGCCATTTCTGGCGACACATACTTGTGAACTTGAATGTTCTGATTTAGTATCGATAAAAACCAAGGAAATCACTGGATGTGAAGCTCGCGCTTTATATGGAGCCCGATAAAAGTTCTCAAAGAACCGCATTTCATGTCACTTGGTATTAACCTATAACATTTTTCTGCATTTAACTTCTACATTTGAAGTAATGAATGCACATTATATAACATTACAAAATATAGACACAAAAGTAAAAACATCACATATTGTGGTAGACAGGAAAATGGCCTCCCTTCAAAGATGTCGATGACTTAATCCCTTGAATATTTTTCTTGGCAAAAGGAACTCTGAAGATGTGACAAGTTAAGGATCTTATTATTATTATTATTATTATTGTTGTTGTTGTTGATTTGAGAGAGAGAGAGAAACATGGAGAGAAGAGTGGAGAGAGGGAGAGAGAGAGAGAGAGAGAGAGAGAGAGAGAGATCAATTTGTTGTTCCATTTATTTATGCATTCATTGGTTAATTCTTTTTTTTTAAATATATTTTATTGATTTTTTTTTTCTTACAGAGAGGAAGGGAGAGGGATAGAGTTAGAAACATCGATGAAATCGATCAGTTGCCTTCTACGTACAACCAAGGTACATGCCCTTGACCGGAATCGAACCCAGGACCCTTCAATCCACAGCCCGATGCTCTACCCACTGAGCCAAACTGGCTAGGGCTCATTGGTTGATTCTTATATGTGACCTAAGCAGGGACTGAACCCACAACCTAGCATATCAGCACAACGGCCTAACCGGCCTAACCGACTGCACTGCCCAGCCAGGGTTAGGATCATGAGATAAACAGATTATCCTGGATGATCCTTGTGAGCCCCAGGTAATTACAGGGTCTCTATAAGAAAAAACAAGATAGTCAGAAGGTAGAGGTGGTATGAAGATAAGAGCAGATACTGGAATGATGCGGGCAGAGCCAAGGAATGTTAGCAGCCTCCAGGGCTGGAAAAGGCAAGGAATGGGTTCTCCCCTGGAGCCTCCATTAAAGTCTACCATCTCGCCAAAACCGGTTTGGCTCAGTGGTAGAGCGTCGGTCTGCGGACTGGAAGGTCCCGGGTTCGATTCTGGATAAGGGCATGTACATTGGTTGCGGGCACATCCCCGGTGGGGGTTGTGCAAGAGGCAGCAGCTGGTCGATGTTTCTCTCTCCTCGACGTTTCTAGCTCTCTATCTCTCTCCCTTCCTCTCTGTAAAATATCAATAAAATATATTTAAAAAATAAAATAAAATCTACCATCTCTCTCTTTTTTTTAAGTTTTTTTAATATATTTTTTATTGATATTCTACAGAGAGGAAGAGAGATAGAGAGATAGAAACGTCAATGAGAGAGAAACATTGACCAGCTGCCTCCTGCACACCCCTTAACGGGGATGTGCCCGCAACCAATGTACATGCCCTTGACCGGAATCGAACCCGGGACCCCTCAGTCCGCAGACCGACGCTCTACCACTGAGCCAAACCGGTTTTGGCAAAATCTACCATCTCTTTACATTTATTAACTGGCATTCGTCTTTGAAATAGAGCTCCCCTTAACCATTGAGGATATCTGGTTATTGAAATACAGATCCTACTGGAAAGGCAAAAAAAAAAAAAATGCTTCACCCTTTACTATTAATAGCCAAATTGCATAGTAAGAGTCGAATAACAGCCGCCTCGAATGGTGACAAGTCAACATTTTCAGACTTTTGAACATCGTTATTAGACCACGGACTTTCATAGATTCCACCTGTTTCAGTTCACTGCCACCGTGAGGTTCCATAATCCTCTAAATGCCCCGACTCCAGCCAGTGCAACGTGACCCCACTAATCTTTGAGAACTACTGATTTCTAGCATAACAAAATCTCCCCCCTGGCTTCCCTTGTACTGAGGGCAGCCTCCAGCTGTCAGCCAGCAAGAAACGGAGACCCTCACCTCAGCCCAGCAGCCCGCAAGGAATGAAAAGCTGCCAACAGCCACGTGAGCGCGGAAGCAGACGCAACTGGAGCCGGGGCGGGCACCTTAACGGAAGCTTTGTGAGTCCCTGAAGCAGAGTATCTAGCCAACCCATGCCATGCCCAGACTCCTGGCCCGCAGAAAAGGCAGAGAATAAATGTGTCTTGTGTTAAGCCTCTAAGTCTGTGTTCACATTGGTAAGTAGCAGTAGATAACTAATTGTACTATTTAATAATGGGTTTATGTGAATATTTCCCATTCCATTTTAATATTATAGTGGTTTCTTTAATTTCTTAGATTGTATCCTATTTTTTAAAAATTTATTTTTTACAGATAATGGATCTTCTGGCCCTATTCCCTGGAGGACGGCACACCAAATTGTGAATAAAAGCTGAAAATAAGGGATCTCTTATCCTTTCTATTTTTTCATTCTTCCTCTCTTTGAAGGGGAACATTTATTCAAATATTTTTTCTCTTGCCGAAACCGGTTTGGCTCAATGGATAGAGCGTTGGCCTGCGGACTGAAGGGTCCCGGGTTCGATTCCGGTCAAGGGCACGTACCTTGGTTGCGGGCACATCCCCAGTGGGGAGTGTGGAAGAGGCAGCTGGTCGATGTTTCTCTCTCATCGACATTTCTAACTCTCTACCCCTCTCAATTCCTCTCTGTGTAAAAAATCAATAAAATATAAAAATATATATTTTTTTCTCTTATGGCTTTGCTCATTTAAGTAAACTAAGTCTATGAAATAACTTCAAAATAATTTTAGCCCTAGGATTCCTTTAAACTATTACTGTAATATTTCTTGTTAATGGAGTACTTCATGGTTTAAAGTGAATTTTGCATGTATAAGTTTCTCTAGTAAAGTTTGGAACAACATTCAATGGATAGAAATTTGATTTAGGCACAATTAGAACACAAATTATTTGCTTCTCTCTAACAGTGTTTATTTCCCCAAACAAGACACACTTATGCTTTTAAATTAAAAAACAAACAAGCAGTTAAATACATAGTTTGAGTCTGTATTTTTTTAAAATATATTTTATTGATTTTTTACAGAGAGGAAGAGAGTTAGAAACCTCAATGAGAGAGAATCATCGACCAGCTGCTTCTTTCACACTACTTACTGGGGATGTGCCCACAACCAAGGCACATGCCCTTGATTGGAATCGAACCCTGGACCTTTCAGTCTGCAGACGGACTCTCTATCCATTGAGTCAAACCGGTTAGGGCTAGTAAGGAATATTTATTTTATCTTTAAATTATACAAGTACATTAATATTTGTATTATTTCTGCTCAAAAACTAAATGTCTTCAAACATCCACTTGAAATGATGTTATTAATACTAATAAAAGAAAATACTCAGATTCACTTTTAATACTTATTTATCACTTTCAGGTTTAACACACGATGTTATAGAGCAAATAATTCAACCTGACCAATAACATTTCCCAAAAGTACTATTTTCAGTAACAATTTTTCTCTATCGACTGAGACTTGACAATAAATATTGTAAAATATCTCACAAACACTCTGCACATGGGTCAATAAATATTACTGTAATATATTTCATAGAAAGTAGCAGGGCAGGTTTTATAGAAGCTTAAGAAACAATGGTTAAGTTCTCCTGACCAAAAATACACCCACTAAGGAAGAGATTAAGTTATGTAAGTCAAAGAATTTTCTGGCACAACTTTGTATGTTCCTTAAAACTCTGTTCTGTCATGAAACTTTTTTTCTGGATTATTAGTGCATTAAAGAGGTTGAGGGAATATTGAGAAAAAGGTCTGGGTCTAGTATAGAACCTGGCATATCAACCCAATTAATGTTAAATAAATAAGTTGACAATTACTGGAAGGAAAGTAGGAAGGAGTGCAAAGGGTCTAATGAATGACCTTAAGTGGCTTTAAGTTACTCTGAAATATATTTAAGGTAATAAAGAAATACAAAGCAATGAAGGACTGAAGGAAGGTAGCCAAAACCTTAGTGAAGGCTGATTTCCATGAATTAATGAAAGAAATAGGTTATAAACACAAAAATGAAGCTTATGTAGACTGTGGGTATGACCTCTACTTTAAAATTTTGGAATCCATGTCATTTTGTTTATAAAAGGATTAGTCTAACCTTTGAGATTGTGAGAAACTGGAGATCTATACTCAGATCTCACAACTTATCCAGTCTCTGACCAAACAGCAAATCCAGTCAAGAAAGACAGCAATTGTCACTGGAGTGCTGTTGGGCTCAACAGGAAAAATACTGCCCTCTATGGAGCATTATGGATGGTTATTAATACTTTGTGGTTTTTTTTACATGTTGGAGTGAAACTACAAACCATTAATGATAAAGGGAATCTTAAAAGCCACAAGAGAAAAAAGGTATTATCACTAAGAAATTAAAATTAGATAACGACAGACTTTGTATAAGTCACCAACTGCTGCCAAAAGACAGTGGAATGATATTTTCAAAGTGAAAAGGGGAAATATTACCAACATAACATTTTATACCTAGATAAATTACCACTATAAAGGCAAAATACAGACATAAAAAGTAGTTTACCACTAATAGAAATACTGTGGATGTGCTGGTTTATGGTGCCAGCCAAAATGGAATAAGCCCACTATAGTCTATCTCTCCCACTTAGAACAACTATAATCTCTGGGGGGGAAAACACACAAAAGCAACTACCTGAATACTCTGAAATGTCAGCAAAATCAGGTGCATTGAGAAGGGAAGTAAAAATTTGAAGAGGTGAGGGCTGAGTCACCCATATATTTTAGATACTTTCTCTCCCAACATTGATCAGAGAAGATATCTCCAGCAGAGCTTGCTTAGACAGTAAATGAGACTACCTCCAAGTAACCCTATACTCTAGCCAGAGAACTGAGAAAAGGTGCCCCTGAAAGTTGGAAGTGTGGAAGAAATCACAAAATGGAGATTGCTGGAGAAGGAGTTAATTCTGTTCATGAACTAGCACAAATCCCAGACTCAACTCTGAGCTGAGCATGCATGGGACAGACTCAAAGTAACAAAGCAAAGACTTTGAGAACTAAACTATTATATAAAACACCCCTCAACCTAACTCCTGAGTAGAGCACATGCAGGATAAGACCAAAGTACCAGAGCAGAGGCTTTTGAACCGACATTGGGCCTACTGCACATAAAGCTTGTAGTCTAAACCTAACCAGGTTGGTTACCTACTTTAAAAAAAAAACAAAAAACAACTCATCCACCAGAGGACTTTAACAGGACCCATATTCTTTTTTTTAAATATATTTTATTGATTTTTCACAGAAAGGAAGAGAGAGGGATAGATAGTTAGAAACATCGATGAGAGAGAAACATCAGTCAGCTGCCTCCTGCACACCCTCTACTGGGGATGTGCCCACAACCAATGTACATGCCCTTGACTGGAATCGAACCTGGGACCTTTCAGTCCGCAGACCAACGCTCTATCCATTGAGCCAAACCAGTTTCGGCAGGACCCAGATTCTTACAACATAAGACTCATAATATCCAGAATACAATCCAAATTATTTGACATACAAAAAATCGAGAAAAACATGGCTAATTCCCAAGGGAAAAGACATTCAACAGATGCCAAATCCAAGATAACTCAGATGTTGAAATTAACAGACAGACTCTAAAGCTGCTATAATTATGCTCTATGAGGTAAACACGCCCTTTAGATAAATGAAAATAGAGTTCTCAGCAGAATAAAAATAAACTATAAAAATTACCAAATGGAAATTTTAGACGGTAAAAATACAATATATAAAATGAAAAATTCACTAGATGAGCTCAATAGAAGTAGAGGCGTTAATATATATCTATATACACTGAGTGGCCAGATTATTATGATCTCTGAACACATAATAATCTGGCCACTCAGTGTATATCTTGTATAATAAAAGGTTAATATTCAAATTGTCCCCTCGACCAGGAGTTCAACCAGCAGGCAGGCTGGCCAACCACCCATGTCCCCTCACCCTGGCCAGGTTGGCCGGACCCCACCCATGCACAAATTCATGCACCAGGCCTCTAATTCATGCACCAGGCCTCTAATCAGTGTGTGTGTGTGTGTGTGTGTGTGTGTGTGTGTGTGCACGTGCATGCGCGCACGCATTCAGAGATCATAATAATCTGGCCACTCAGAATATATATCCCTTATTTATATATAACATGAAATGTCACATATATTTTATTTATATAACATTTATATCTTTATATAGAGAGAAAGGTGAAGATTATGTAGGTTGTGAGTACAACCCCTATTTAAAAACTTGGAATCCATATCATCTTGTCTATAAAAGGGGATTAGTCCAGCCTTTGAGACCATGAGAAACTGGAGCTCTACAGCCCCGATTTCACAACCCACTCAAGACTCTGGCCAAAAAGTAGCCTCAGGAGATACAGCAATTATCTCAAAAGTGCTATAGGCTCAATAGGGACAATACTGCCCTCTAAGGAGCATTCTGGAAGTTTGTGGTGTTTTTTGAAACTGCAAAATATCACCGACAAAGAATGGAGAAAAAAACACACATACTCACACAATTGTGGGGCTGGCAAATCCCAATCTTCAGGCTAGAGACCCAAGGAAAAACTGCAGTGTTAAGTTCAAAAGCAGAATTTTTCCTTCCTCAGGGGAAGTCAGTTTTTTCACTTAAGGTCTTCAACTGATTAGATAAGGCTCACCCACATTATTGAAGATATTCTGCTTTACCATGGATTTAAATGTTAATCACAATTTTAAAAAATACCTTCACAGATGATCCGAGGTGGTGGCAGAGTAGGTAGAAGAAGTCACACTCACTTCCTCCTAGGACCAAAATGAAAGTACAACTAAAATAAAAGAAAATCAACCTAAATAACCAACTGAAGACTAGCTGAACAGAAGTCTTATTAGCAAGGATTTACAGAAGAAGCCATACGGAGACTGGTAGGAAGAATGGAGATGTGACCCGTACCCACATGCAGTGGCTGAGAATCCAGAGGGATATCTCAGCTGCAGAGGTTCCCATGCCAGGAGTATGGAGTCTCAACCCCAGCAGAGCTCCCAGCCCGGAACACTAGAGCCGGGAAGAGGAGCCCACGTAACACCTGGCTGTGAGAATCAGGGCGAATTCCTTCCACCAGGGCAGTGGTCGGCCAACTCCTTAGTCAACAGAGCCAAATATCAACAGTACAACGATTGAAATCTCTTTTGAGGGCCAAATTTTTTTTTTTAACTTAAACTTCTCCTAACGCCACTTCTTCAGAATAGACTCGCCCAGGCCGTGGTATTTTGTGGAAGAGCCACACTCCAGGGGCCAAAGAGCTGCATGCGCCTCGAGAGCCGCAGTTTGCCGACCACTGCACCAGGGAGATGGGGGTCTGGTAGAAACCCAGGCACCCTCTTAAAGAATCAGAGCATAAAATCTCACTCACAGCCACTCACCGTGGGCTCCGGAGGAGGGAAAGAGGCTCAAAGAAGACTGGAGAGACTGGATTGTGTGGCTCTGAGGAGAGAGCTAACGGGACACCCGCCTGTGCGGAGTCTCTCTCTCACGTTCCCACAGATGCAATCTTTCCCGGGTTGAGCACCCACTCCTTGTGCTTACAGCCCGGGGGAATGTAATAGCCCCATCTTCCCGACTCCCAGTTGCCCCACCCTGCCGAGCTCAAGCCCTGAAGAGGAGTCAGATACCTTTGCCTGTGGTGTAGAATTTCTTGAAGGCCTCTTGAGGATGAACTCAGGGGGGTGTCAGAGCCTGAGTTATATGACTCTGGGGCGGAGACCACGCCTCCTACCACCCACCTGACTGGAGCTTATCCCCAGAGGAAATCCACTCGCCCCACCCTCCCAACTCCCAGTGGCCCCTCCCTGCCAACCTGGTGTCCTGCAGAATTGTCACCTGGCTGTGGCCAGCCTGGACTTGCAGTGCAGAGTTTCTAGAAAAGCTCTGGGCAGAATCAGGAAGAGACTGAATTCTTTGCCTCTAAGGCAGGTACCAATTTTCTCTCACATACCTGACCAGCACCACCATTCCTGTGTATACCCCTCCCTCCACATGGCCAAATCTTGGTCTCCTTGGGTCTGATGAACTCTACTGGCCTCACCCTGATAACTCCATGAGACCCTGCCTCACTAACACAGGACTGCAGGCACCCGGATGGTGGCGGCTGACCTTGGTGTACTCTGGGACTTTTGCTGGGTGGTTTTAGTCCCGGCACTGGTGCTGAGTTTGAATCTGTATCATTCTGGTGAAGAACACATGCCCCTACCTGGTGACTCACTGGGAACCTACCTCATGCAACTCTCATATCACCAGAGGCTATTTCACTGAGACTAACAGGAAGCCACAGGCGGAGGTGGAGTTGGGGGGTGCTTTGGGCTGTTTGCTGACCTGCTGCTCCCAGGCTTGGTGCTGGTGGAAACTGGCATTGATTTGCAACCTGGCTCCTCTCCTCACACCCATGCCCAGCAGAGATAGCACAAACTGTGGATTCCTTTGTAGCTCCAAACAGGTAGCCTAGAGCCAGTCACCGGAAGTGCCTAATACTGACCTGATGCAACGGAGTCCCTCCCAAGAGGCCCCAACACACCTGGTGGCAGGTTTTGGACCACAGCAGAGCACCACCCAACTAGTTCCTCCAGAAAAGGGAAATCTCAGCAGGCACAAACCCTGTTGGGGCAAATTCCACTTTGTGGGGTCTGCCTCCACACAGCAGTTCATACACTGTGGTTGGGGTCAATCCGCATCTTCACCCAGACTAAGAATCAACCCCACCCACTGATGGACCAACAGCAATCAAGACTCAACTACAATAGGAGGGCTCACATAACCCACTCAAGGGACATTTCTGAAGCACTTAGCTCAGGTGATCAGGGAGGATGTGTCATTTTTTAAAATATATATTTTATTGATTTTTTTAAAAAAAAATATTTTTTTACACCAAGCAACCTGCATAGCTGCTTTTCTATTTTATTGATTTTTTAAAATATATTTTATTGATATTTTACAGAGAGGAAGGGAGAGAGCTAGATAGCTAGAAACGTTGATGAGAGAGAAACATCAACCAGTTGCCTCTTGCACACCCCCTACCGGGGATGTGCCCGCAACCAATGTACATGCCCTTAGCCGGAATTGAACCCGGGACCTTTCTGTCCCCAGACCAACGCTCTACCACTGAGCCAAACCGGTTTCGGCTGTTTTATTGATTTTTTTCAGAGAGGAAGAGAGAGGGATAAAGAGCTAGAAACATCTATGAGAGAGAAACATCAATCAGTTGCCTCCTGCACAACCCTTACTGGGGATGTGCCTGCAACCAAGGTACATGCCCTTATCCAGAATCAAACCTGGGACCTTTCAGTCCGCAGATCAACGCTCTACCCACTGAGCCAAATTGGTTTCGGGCCGAGACAGGTTTGGCTCAGTGGATAGAGTGTCAGCCTGTGGACTGAAAGGTCCCGGGTTCGATTCCGGTCAGGGGCACATACCTTGGTTGTGGGCACATCCCCAGTAGGGGGTGTGCAAGAGGCAGCTGATCGATGATTCTCTCTCATCAATGTTTCTAACTCTCTATCCCTCTCTCTTCCTCTCTGTAAAAAGTCAATAAAATATATTTTTTTAAATCGATTTCAGCGAGGCTGTGTCATTGAGCCCCACAATATACCTACTACATAAGGCCTCCATACCAAGACAAGAAGACATAGCAGATCTACCTAATGCACAGAAACAAATAAAGAGAGGCAGCCAAAATGAGGAGACAAAGAAACATGCCCCAAAGGAAAGAACAGGAAATATCCCCAGAAAAAGAACTAAATGAAATGGAGGCAAGCAATCTACCAGGTATAGCATTCAAAAAAGTGCTTATAAGGATGTACAAGGAACTTAGTGAGAACTTCAACAAAGAGATAGTAAGCATAAAACAAAGGATATAGAAACAGTGAAAAAGAATCAGTCGAAATTTAAGAATACGATATCTGAAATGAAGAATACACTACCCTGTTTCCCTGAAAATAAGACAGTATTTTATATTAATTTTTGCTCCCAAAGATGCGCTAGGTCTTATTTTCAGGGGATGTCTTATTTTTCCATGAAGAATACAGTACACATTTATTGTTAAATGAAAATAAAGGAAATTTATTACCTGTATATGGTACGATAGTACGGTAGTTGTCAACACAAACCAGACAAACTGTGAATCCTACAGTATCAAGAATTTACTCATTTATTCAATGACAATCATGCCATCATCTTCTGGAACATCATCATAACAATCCAATTCCTGAATTTCCTGATGAATTTCTTGTGACTCCATTTCTTTCAGAATCAGTGGACCAAATCTCTCATGTTTAGCAATAGCACTATCTTTAAATGAGTACTTCTTGGCAAGGTAGCCTGCTCACAGTGCATTTGCAATGCAACTGTCAGTGATTTTCTCCCATGAATTCTTCACCCAAGTCACAACTTCTTGCAGTTTAGGTTTCACAAAGTTTCCACGCTGACTTCTCTCCATTCACACAGCAGTGACGTCAGGACTCCGAGTAATGTCACTGGTTGGTAGACGCCAGTCGGGGCAGCCCTAGCGACCAGTTTACGGTAAATTAATTTTCATTCTGAGATAGAACCTGGGGGGCTTATTTTTGAGGGGATGCCTTATATTTCACTCAGAAGGAAACCTGTAACTAGGTCTTATTTTTGGAGGATGTTTTATTTTCGGGGAAACACGGTAGAAGATTAGAAGAATCAACAGCAGATTAGATGAAGCAGAGAACTGAGTCAACAACTTAGAAGACAAGGTAGCTAAAAACACCCAATCAGAGAGGCAAAAATAAAAAAAAAAATTAAAAAATTATGTGAGAGAGACACATCGATTGGTTGCCTCCTGCACTCTCTAAAAACCAATGGAAAAATATCTTTGGGTGAGGATTAATCACAACAAAGAAAAGTACAGTCAACATCCCTCATGAATACAGTTGTAATACAAATAAATAATACAATAATTTAAAAATAACACAAGAATAAACTCTGGGCCCTAACTGGTTTGGCTCAGTGGATAGAGCATTGGCCTGGGGACTAAAGAGTCCCAGGTTCGATTCCGGTCAAGGGCACATGCCCAGGTTATGGGCTCAATCCCCAGTAGGGGGCATACAGGAGGCAGCCAATCAATGATTCTCTCTCCACAGTGATGTTTCTATCTCTCTCTCCAACTTCCCCTCTGAAATAAATAAAAATATATTTTTTTAAAAAGAATAAACTGCCGAAACCAGTTTGGCTCAGTGGTAGAGCGTCGGTCTGCGGACTGAAAGGTCCCAGGTTCAATTCCGGTCAAGGCATGTACATTGGTTGCGGGCACATCCCCAGTAGGGGGTGTGCAGGAGGCAGCTGATCGATATTTCTCTCTCATCAATATTTCTAACTATCTATCCCGCTCTCTTCCTTTCTGTGAAAAATCAATAAAAATATATTTTTTTTAAAAGAATAAACTCTGGTGCTTGCTTCAGCAGCACATATACTAAAATTGGAATGATACAAGGAAGATTAGCATGGCCCCTGCGTAAGGATGACAAGCAAATTCAAGAAGCAGTCCATATTTTAAAATAAATGAATAAGAAAGAATTTATTTATTTTTTAAAAATATATTTTATTGATTTTTTTACAGAGAGGAAGGGAGAGGGATAGAGAGCTAGAAACATTGATGAGAGAGATACATTGACCAACTGCCTCCTGCTCACCCTCCACCGAGGATGTGCCCGCAAACAAGGTACATGCCCTTGACCAGAATCGAACCTGGGACCTTTCAGTCCACAGATCGATGCTCTATCCACTGAGCCAAACCGGTTTCGGCAAGAAATAATTTATTGAAGAAGTGGCTGTACACACACACACACACACACACACATACAGAATAAATTCTGTTTCACATACAACTATAAACCTACTTTTGCCCACCCCTGTATTTAGCAATTAAAATTCAGCAACATATTAAAAGAATTATATGGGTTCTAGTATTCAGAATATATCAAACACATCTACAACTCAACAACAAAAGGACAACCACTTAAAAAATGAGCCAAGGGCTTGAATAGACATTTCTCCAAAGAAGATACACACATGGCTAACAAGCATATGAAAAGCTGCTCATCATCACTACTTATTAGGGAAACGAAAATAAAAATCACAATGAGATACCACTTCACACCCACTAGGATGGCCATAACACCAACAACAAACATAAAATAAAAAGCATTGATGAGGATGTGAAGAAACTGGAATCCTCATACATTCCTGGTGGAAATGCAAAATGGTGTGGCCACTTTAGAAAAAAGTTTGGCTGTTCCTCAAAAAGCTAAAACATCGAATTACCATATGACCCAGTAATTCCACTTCTAGGTACATACTCAAAAGAATTGAAAACAGGTGTTCAAACAAAAACTTACACATGAGTGTTCATAGCACCGCTACTCACAATAGCCAAAAGATGGAAACAACCCAAATGCTCATCAACCGATGAACAGATAAACAAAATATGCCGTATTATTCAGTCATAGAAAGGAATGAAGTACTGACACATGCTATGACATGGATGAACCGCAGAAACATTGTGCTACGTGAAATAAACCAGACACAAAAGGCCACACACTGTATAATTCCATTTACATGAAATATGCAGAGTTGGCAAATCCATAGAAACAAAAAGCAGATTAGTGTTTGCCAGGGGTTGGGAGAATGGGAATGCGGAGTGATTGCTTAATGAGTATGAGGTTTCCTTTTGGAGTGATGAAAATGTTCTGGAATTAGATAGTGGTGATGATTGCACAACATTGTGAATGTACTTAGTGACAATTGTACACTTCTAAATGGCTAAAATAGTAAATTGTATGTTATGTGTATTTTATTACAATAAAAAATTTTTTTAAAGAATCATACACCATGGCCAAGGAAGGTTTACTGCCTGGATGCAAATCTAGTTCAATATTTAAAATCCCTTCAACAAGCTAAAAAGGAAAAAAATCACATAATCATATCAATTGATGCAGAAAAGCATTTGACAAAATTCAACACTGATTCCCGATAAAAATACTCAGAAAACTAGGGATAGAAGGTAACTTCAACTTGATCAATTAAACCTACAAAAAAACTTACGGCTTACATTATACTTATTGATGAAAAACTGACTGCTTCCCCCCTAAGAACAGGAACAAAGCAAGGATATCTGTTCTCATCATCTTATTCAACACTAGTGACCCGGTGCATGAAATTCATGCACATTAAAAGAGAATTAATTAGAGGAAATAATTTAATATTGCTATTTGCCCTTTATAATAGAAGTGTCAGAGATGAAAGAAAATTAGTAAAATATATATGAAAACCTTCCTCCTGTCAGAGTCTGGGGCACACCATGGGAACCAGAGTCAAGTCCCCGCTCACCCACATGTGCCTCAAAATCACAAAAGACCCAGACCTGGCCAGCCCCATCCCCATTGGGCTAGATCCAGACCTGGTTGGCCCCACCCCCGTCAAGCCTCACCAGGTGGGGGGATGCACCTACCCAAGCCCAGCACCACACAGCCTCAGGTCCCTGCTGATTGTTTGTTAAGGTTCATTATGAGAACTCGGCCTCTGCTGTGGATACAGCCATCTTGTTATGACATGATGGTCAATTTGCATATTCCCTATATATTAGATAGGATAGTACTGAAAGTCCTAGCCAGTGCAACATGACAAAGAAATAAACTGAAACAAAATACTAGTAAAAGGAATCTTGATTGAAAAGAAATAAGGTTGTCCCTATTTGCAGATGACATGAATGTTTATGTAAAAACTAGAGACTCAGTGCACAAAATTTGTGCATGGGTAGGGTCCCTAGACCTGGCTGGCAATCAGGGCCAATATGTAGGGCAACCGATGGGGTGATGGGGAGCCCCCTGCTGGCACCTGCCTTGGTTGGCCTGGGGCCTGTGGGCTGGGAACAGCTCCTGCGTTGAGCATCTGCCCCCTGGTGGTCAGTGTGCATCATAGTGACCAGCTGTTCCACTGGTCCTTCCACCATTCGGTTGATTTGCATATTAGGCTTTTATTATATAGGATGCCCCACCGGTGTGGCTCAGTGGTTGAGCATGGACCTATAAACCAGGAGGTCATGGTTAGATTCCCATTCAGGGCACATGCCCGGGTTGTAGGCTTGATTCCCAGTATGGGGCATGTAGGAGGCAGCTGATCAATGATGTTTCTATCTCTCTCTCCCTCTTCCTTCCTCTCTGAAATCAATAAAAAATATATGTTTAAATCTGTAAAGTAACTCCTAGAGCTAATAATTTTGTTTCTTTTATTTTAATATTTTTTTTTAATTGATTTATTTTTTGGTTGTTTTTTTTTTTTACAGAGAGGAAGGGAAAGGGATGGAGAGTTAGAAACATCGATGAGGGAGAATCATTGATCAGCTGCCTCTTGCACACCCCCCACTGGGGATGTGCCCGCAACCAGGATACATGCCCTTGACCGGAATTGAACCTGGGACCCTTCAGTCCGCAGGCCGACGCTCTATCCACTGGGCCAAACCGGTTTCGGCTAGAGCTAATAATTTTGACAACGTCACAGGATACAAGATAAGTGTATAAAATAACTATTTCTATATATTAGCAATGAACACATGGACACCAAAATTTAAAATATAATACCATTTATAATCAGTAAAATATAAAATAAACTACTTAAGTATAAATCTAACAAAGCATGTATAAGACTTGTATCCTTAAAAATTACAAAACACTGATGCAAGAACTACAAGAAGATCTAAATAAATGGAGAGACTTTCTGTGTTCATGGATTAGAAGAGTCAACATAGAAAAGATTTTAGTTCTCCCCAAATTCCTGTACTGGTTTAATGCAATTCCTATCCAAATCTCAGATATATCAGGTTAATCCTCACCTAAGGATATTTTTCCATTGATTTTTATTTATTTTATTTTATTTTTTTAAATATATTTATTGATATTTTACAGAGAGGAAGGGAGAGAGATAGAGAGCCAGAAACGTTGATGAGAGAGAAACATCGACCAGCTGCCTCTTGCACACCCCCTACCGGGGATGTGCCTGCAACCAATGTACATGCCCTTGGCCGGAATCGAACCTGGGACCCTTCAGTCCGCAGACCGACGCTCTACCACTGAGCCAAACCGACCTCGGCAATTTTTCCATTGATTTTTAAAGAGTGGCAGGGAGGAGGAGGAGATAGAGAGAAACATCGATGTGAGAGAGACACATCGATTGGCTGCCTCCCACATGGGACCTGACCAGGACTGGGTAATGAGTCTGTAACCAAGGCATGTGCCCTTGCCTGGAATCGAACCCAGGACCCTTCAGTCTGTGGGTCAATGCTCTATCCACTGAGCCAAACCAGCTAGGGCTCAATAATATTTTTATAGAAGTAGACAAGCTTATCCTAATATTTACATAGAAAGGAAAAGGACCTAAGATAGCTAAATTAATTTTGAAAAAAGAATAAAGTAGAAAAAAATTAGTCTACCTGATTTCGTGATTTATTATATAGCTAGAGTAATCCAGATTATAGACATATAGACATAGGTCAGTGAACAAAATAGAAAACCCAGAAACAGCCGAGACCGGTTTGGCTCAGTGGATAGAGCGTCGGCCTGCGGACTGAAGGGTCCCAGGTTTGATTCCGGTCAAGGGCATGTACCTTGGTTTCGGGCACATCCCCGGTAGGGAGTGTGCGAGAGGCAGCTGATCAATGATTCTCTCTCATTGATGTTTCTAACTCTCTATCCCTCTCTCTTCCTCTCTGTAAAAAACCAATTTAAAAAACAAAAGAAAAAAAAAAGAAAAAGAAAACCCAGAAACAGACCCACACAAAGATACCCAATTGATTTTTGACATGGATGCAAAAAATAATTCAATGGAGGAAGGAGAGTATTTTCATGAAAAGGTGCTGGATCAATTGAACAGCCATCAGGCAAAAATAAATAAATAAACAAACCTGAACCTCATACCTGATACACAAATGAAGTCAAAATGGATTGTCGATTTAAATGTAAAACATAAAATTATAAACATTTAGGAAAAAAACATAGGCTAAAATCTTCAGGACCTAGGGCCAGGCAAAGCGTTCTTTTTATTTTATTATTATTTTTTATTTTTTTATTTTTATTTTTAAATAGGTTATTTATTTATTTATTTATTTATAATGTATTTTATTGATATTTTACAGAGAGGAAGGGAGAGAGAGAGAGAGAGCTAGAAACGTCAATGAGAGAGAAACATCGACCAGCTGCCTCTTGCACACCCCCTACCAGGGATGTGCCCGCAACCAAGGTACATGCCCTTGACCGGAATCGAACCCGGGACCTTTCAGTCTGCAGACCGACGCTCTATCCACTGAGCCAAACCGCTTTTGGCTCTTTTTATTTTTTATTGATTTCAGAGAGGAAGGGAGAGGGAGAGAAATAGAAACATCAATGATGAGAGAGAATCACTGATCGGCTGCCTCCTGCACGCCCCCTTCTGGGGAACCTAGCCTGCAACTTGGACATGTGCCCTTGAACGAAATTGAACCCGGGACCCTTCAGTCTGAAGGCCGACGCTCTATCCACTGAGCCAAACCCAGGCAAAGTGTTCTTTAAAAAAAAAAAATTATTGATAGTTTACAGAGAGGAAGGGAGAGAGATAGAGAACTAGAAACGTCGATGAGAGAGAAACATCGACCAGCTGCCTCTTGCACACCCCCAACCGGGGATGTGCCTGCAACCAATGCACATGCCCTTGACCGGAATCGAACCTGGGACCTTTCAGTCCGCAGACCCACGCTCTATCCACTGAGCCAAACCGGTTTTGGCCCAGGCAAAGTGTTCTTAAACTTAACATCAAAAGCACCATAAAAGGAAAAATGGGTAAAATTTTGCACTGTGAAATACCTTAGAGGATGAAAAGTCAAACTACAAATGGGGAGAAAATATTTGCAAACCACATAATCTGACAAACAATTAATATCTCAAAACTCAACTGTAGGAAAGCAAATAATCCTATTACAAAATGAGGAAAATACATGAGCAGACATTTCACCAAAAAGGATATACAGATGGCAAAAAGCCCATGAACACCATTAGCCATGAGAAATGCAAATTAAAACCACAATGAGATATTATAGCTTTGTAAGATGTTACCATTGGGGGATATTCCGTAAAGGGTACATGGATATCTCTGTATGATTTCTTAAAACAGCATGTGAACTCATAATCATCTCATAATGAAAAATGTGCTTTTTAAAATAAGATGGAACATAGAGAAAATGGTGCTTAGAGGGACACTTATAGCTTTAAATATTTATATCACACACAAAAAATCAAATCAATAACCTGTGCTTCCATTTTAGGAAACTAGACAAAGAAGAGCAAATGACACCCAAAGCAAGATAAGACAATAAAGATTAGAACTGACATCAATGAAAGAGAAAACAGAAAAACAACAGAGAAAATTTTGAAAACACTAAAAGTTGGTTCTTTGGGGAAAAAAATGACCAAAAAAAAGGGGGTGGGGGAGAAAAGACAAAAATTACCAAAATCAGGAATGAAAGAGGATACAACACTACCCACACTACAGAAATTAAAAGGATTAGCCGAAGCTGGTTTGGCTCAGTGGTAGAGCGTCGGCCTGCGGACTGAAAGGTCCCGGGTTCAATTCTGGTCAAGAGCACGTACATTGGTTGCAGGCACATCCCCGGTAGGGGGTGTGCAAGAGGCAGCTGGTCGATGTTTCTCTCTCATCGACGTTTCTAGCTCTGTATCTCTCTCTCTTCCTCTCTGTAAAATATCAATTATATATATATATATATATATATATATATATATATATATATATATATATATTTATATATGAAATTAAAAGGATTAAAAAGGGTTTGAATGAACAAGTGTATGCCCACACATTAGACATCTTAGATGAAACGGACCAATTCCTGAAAAGACTCAAATTATCAAAACTAACCCAACAAGCAATAGAAAACCTGAACACAACACCCACAGTAGGAAGTCGCATGACTAATGTGAAATCTTCTCTGAACGAATAGTTCAAATCCCCGTGGCTTCCCTGGCAAACTGGTGAGTTCAATCAACTATTTAAAGAGGAAATATTAGCGATCCTTCACAAACTGTCAGCAGACAGAAGACAGAATACTGCCCAAGTCGTTCTGCGAGGCCAGCTTTAGCCCTTGCCAATACCAAACAGAGCCATCATAAGCAAACTACAAATCAATATCCCTCATTGACATCAGCATAAGAAGATTGAACAAAACTGTCCACCAACTGAATGAAGCAGCATATACAAAGAATCATACCCCGTGACCAAAGGGGGTTTTAGAATGGGAATCCAAACACTGAGGGAAATTCGCAGGCCTAACGTTCGCTACAAGGAAAAAGAACGCCTCCCCTAACAGATCTTGGAGCTTTCTGCGTCTAGTGGCTGCCGCTGACCCGCCTCCCCTCCAGGCCCCGGGGCCTCCCGTCCTGGCTCTTGGCAGGGATTGGGGAGGCGGACCCAGAGGGGCTCAGGGACAGGATAGCAGCAGGAGGCGCCAGGGCCTTCCCGACAGCTGCAGTGGGCTGTACATTCGAGTGTGAAGCGAACCCTTTTGTGACACATATATGGAGCTGTGCAGGCCTGGCCCCGCCCTGTTCTGAAGTCCTAGCGGGGCCACCCCTCCCTGCCGAGCCTCTGAGTTGGGGGAGGGGGGGCTGCTGGCTCCGCCAAGGCCTGCCCGGTTTCCTCAGAGGGTCTGTGGATTGACACTGGTTCTTTTCATGAAAGAAAAAAAAAATAGAATTTAAAAAGCAGCGTGTCTTTGCCCATTGTGACCAAGGCGTAGGGAGGCCCCGTCTGGCAAAGACTGCCTTCTCGCTGGAGACAGGCGAGGGGGCGGGGGAGGGGGGAGGGGGGAGGGGGGCGGCGCTGAAACTGGGCTGGGCCACAGTTGTTCCCTGCCACCCACCCACAGGGCCTGCAGCTGTCAGGCCTGGGCACGTCTGTTTGGTTAGATTTCAAGCCCAGGTCAGGGTAGAGAGCGCAGGAGGGGGAAACCGAGATGCCATGGTGCGATCTTGTGTAAAATACGGCAATGACCCACGCTCGGGGCCAAGAGATGAGTGGGCAGTGAGGGTAGCTGCAGCAACGTTGTGTAAAAAGTGTCCAAGCCGAAACCGGTGTGGCTCAGTGGTAGAGCGTCGGCCTGCGGACTGAAGGGTCCCGGGTTCGATTCCGGTCAAGGGCATGTGCATTGGCTGCAGGCACATCCCCCGTAGGGGATGTGCAGGAGGCAGCTGGTCGATGTTTCTCTCTCATCGATGTTTCTGACTCTCTATCTCTCTCCCTTCCTCTCTGTAAAATATCAATAAAATGTATTTAAAATAAAATAAAATAAAATAAAATAAAAAGTGTCCAAGTTCACCCTAGCTGGTTTGGCTCAGTGGATAAAGCATCGGCCTGTGGACTGAAGGGTCCTGGGTTCAATTCCAGTCAAGGGCATCTGCCCAGGTCGTGGGCTCCACCCTCCTGCAGTGCAGGAGGCAGTCAATCAATGATTCTCTCTCATCAATCTTTCTATCTCTCTTTTTTTAAAAAAAACATATATATATATATATATATATATATATATATATATATATACATAATTGATATTTTACAGAGAGGAAGGGAGAGAGATAGAGAGCTAGAAACGTCGAGGAGAGAGAAACATGGACCAGCCGCCTCCTGCACAGCCCCGACAGGGGATGTGCCTGCAACCAGTGTACATGCCCTTGACCGGAATCGAACCCGGGACCCTTCAGTCCGCAGACAGACGCTCTACCACTGAGCCAACCGGTTTCGGCATCTTTCTATCTCTTTCTCCTTCTCCCTTCCTCTCTGAAATCAATCCCATAAAATAAAAGATTAATAGGCAAATAGACCGAACAGCTGAACAACCAAACGATCTCTATGACATGTGTTGACCACCAGGGGGCGCGCGCGTAACATGGTGGCTGTCAGCCCCGGCAGGATGGTGGAGCTGATGAGCAGGGGCACCAGATCAAGGTGGGGCACTGGTCACCGTCATCTGGGTGAGCCTCTGGTGGTTACTGAAAATTCTGTGCTGCAGTGCCACTGTCCTGCCTGGTGCCAGCCCTGATAGCTCGGTGCCCCTATCACTCGGTGCCCTCAGTGTCAGCAGGTATGAGCAGTAGCGGCCCCAATAGCCACTGAGGGCTTCTCCACCTCCCCCTGCTCCTGAGGGGTGATCGGGGCAGCAGCCGCCACTCCTACCAACGGACAGCACTGGCCCTGCTCGCACCAGTTCACACCCACTGCTGGTGCCGGCCCCAATTGCTCAGCACTATCATCGGTGTGAGCAGTGCTGGCATAGTCAGCACATGAAAACAGCGGCAGCAAGCCGAAACCGGTTTGGCTCAGTGGTAGAGCGTTGGTCTGCGGACTGAAAGGTCCCGGGTTCGATTCCGGTCAAGGGCATGTACATTGGTTGCAGGCACATCCCCGGTGGGGGGTGTGCAAGAGGTGACTGGCCGATGTTTCTCTCTCATCGATGTTTCTAGCTCTCTATCTCTCTCTCTCCCTTTCTCTCTGTAAAATATCAATAAAATATATATTTTTTAAAAGAAAATAGAAAACAGCGGCAGCAGGAGTGAGGCTGTGGGAAGACGGGACCAGAGCCAAGGCAAGAGGGGCCAGGTGGGGATGCAGAAGATGGGCCGAGACCTACCCCTGTGCCCACTGCAGCCTTGCAGCCCATAGTTCCTTTCAAGGTGCACGAATTCATGCACTGGGCCCCTAGTGGGGGGGAATATATATATACTTTTAAATACATATATTTAAAATACACTTTAAAATAGATTTAAATAGCCAAAACCGGTTTGGCTCAGTGGATAGAGCATCAGTCTATGGACTGAAAGGTCCCAGGTTCGATTCCGGTCAAGGGCATGTACATTGGTTGCGGGCACATCCCCAGTGGGGGGTGCGCAGGAGGCAGCTGGTCGATGTTTCTCTGTCATCAACGTTTCTAGCTCTCTATCCCTCTCCCTTCCTCTCTGTGGAAAATCAATAAAATGTATATTTTTTAAAAATAGATTTAAATACACTTTTTAAAAGTGTCCAAGTTTTGCCGAAACCGGTGTGGCTCAGTGGATAGAGCGTCGGTCTGCAGACTGAAAGGTCCCAGGTTTGATTCCGGTCAAGGGCATGTGCCTTGGTTGCGGGCACATCCCCAGTAGGGGGTGTACAAGAGGCAGCTGATCTATGTTCCTCTCTCATCGGTGTTTCTAGCTCTCTATCCCTCTCCCTTCCTCTCTGTAAAAAATCAATAAAATATATATTTTTAAAAATTAAAAATAAAAGTGTCCAAGTTTCTATAGGCAAAGAGGACCATGGTCAGTATTTGGGCTTCTTCAATACTGGGGTGAAAGCTGCCCAGGCGGGGGGGGGGGGGGGGGGGGAGCAGGGTCTTCATTTGATTTGGTTTCTTGGTGCTGTCAGTCCATTCCCAACTAGAGGAGCCTAGCTCCCCTAGTTCATGGTGCTGGTTGGGATGGGCATGGGTGAGGCCATGGAGATGGCAGGGATACCCATGGTAAACCGGCTATTGACCAGGTGGTGGGTGCTGGAGCCCCACCACTGCTGCCCTGGGTGCCTGAGGACCCTAAAGCAGTGGTCGGCAAACTGCGGCTCGCGAGCCACATGCAGCTCGCGAGCCGCCGTTTGCCGCTCTGTTGACTAATGAGTTTGCCGACCCCTGGGGTAGGGGCTTAATCACAAGGAACAACAACAACCTGTAATTATTGGAATCGAGAGTCTAGGTCAGTGGTCGGCAAACTCATTAGTCAACAGAGCGGCAAACCTCGGCTCAAGAGCCGCATGTGGCTCGCGAGCCGCAGTTTGCCGACCATTGCCCTAAAGAAATCCGGTTGCTGTGGCCCAAGCTGGAGCCGCCTATGATAGCATTGCTCAGGTCCAGGCAGTCAGCATCCCAGCTGCGGCCATCGCACTGCTGAGGTTAGGTGCTGCCCACGTTGCGCGTGCTCCCCAAGTGGGTGTGTAGCGGGACCCCCGCGGGGGTGAGGCTGTCACACCCGTGTGTCTGAAGAAGGAGTTTTGTAAATCCTGTGGGTGACTGGGTGACTGGATTTGGAACCCGTCTGGTCTACCTGGGCCACAATACTGAAGTCGTGGCTCTGTCTTCGGTAGGCAAGGAGCTGGCACGCCCCTGAGAGTGTGTCCCCAGCCTTGCCAAACAGTGGAGACCGCAACAGGCACCGGACCTGGACAAGCCACACGGTTATTATTTTTAAAAAATATATATTTTATTGATATTTTACAAAGAGGAATGGAGAGGGATAGAGAGCCAGAAATGTCGATGAGAGAGAAACACCGACCAGCTGCCTCCTGCACACCCCCTACTGGGGATGTGCCCGCAACCAGTGTACATGCCCTTGACCGGAATCGAACCCGGGACCCTTCAGTCCACAGACAGACGCTCTACCACTGAGCCAAACCGGTTTCGGCACGGTTATTATTTTTAAAAAATATATATTTTATTAATATTTTACAGAGAGGAAGGGAGAGAAATAGAGAGCCAGAAATGTCAATGAGAGAGAAACATCGACCAGCTGCCTCCTGCACACCCCCTATTGGAGATGTGCCCGCAACCAAGGTACATGCCCTTGACCGGAATCGAACCCGGGACCCTTGAGTCCGCAGATCAATGCTCTACCACTGAGCCAAACCGGTTTCGGCGCCACACGGTTATTATAAACCAATGAACATGACGTCAAACCAGAAAGCCAGACTCTGAACCAGCCCGGATTGCAGCATGTGGAATTTTCTCTCTCTCTTCTCTTACCACCCCCCTCCCCTCCCGCAGCATGTGGACTTTGAATGGGATTTCTGTCCTGTGAGGGTCTCCATCTTTGGCTTCTAGGGAGTTCACCGTGTGCCTGACAGGCCTGGCCATCAGCATCCGGGTGTCACATGTGTCCACTACAAGCTCCCAGAAATATTCATCCACAACGGCATCTCGGAGGGCCAACAGATGGCTGGCTCCAGAGTCTGGCCCTTAGTGACTTGCTCCACGTAGAGCAGTTCATCCATGAAGGGCACGGGGTGGGCATCACCAATGACAGGGAACATGTTTCCGTAGGTCTCAGGTACTTGGCATGTGGGTAGCTCTCGAACATGCACCCATGGAACAGCACATAAGCCCACGGGCTCTGAGATGGTGATGTACACCCGCTCAGGGAGCAAGACCTTGTCTCCTTCCTACAGATGACCACGACTACAGTAGGTGAGGTTGTTATTCTTTTTAAAATGTATATATATATTTTATTGATATTTTACAGAGAGGAAGAGAGAGAGATAGAGAGCTAGAAACGTCGATGAGAGAGAAACAGCGACCAGCTGCCTCTTGCACACCCCCTACCGGGGATGTGCCCGCAACCAAGGTACATGCCCCTGACCGGAATCGAACCCGGGACCTTTCAGTCCGCAGACCGACGCTCTACCACTGAGCCAAACCGGTTATGGCTGTTATTCTTTTAAAAAATATTTTATTGATATTTTACACAGAAAAAGGGAAGAGAGATAGAGAGCCAGAAACGTCGATGAGAGAGAAACAGCGACCAGCTGCCTCCTGCACACCCCCTACCGGGGATGTGCCCGCAACCAAGGTACATGCCCTTGACCGGAATCGAACCTGGGACCCTTCAGTCCGCAGACCGATGCTCTACCACTGAGCCAAACCGGTTCCAGCCATTATTTTTCACCGAGACCCACGGGTGCTGGGCCACGGTACCGCCCGCCACGGCCTGTGCCTCCCTTGCTCCAGCTTGGGCAGCGAAAAGCAACAGGAGTCCATCTGGTGTGACTCCGAGGTGGAGCCTCGACCTATGAACCAGGAGGTCACTGATCGATTGCCAATCGATCAGGGCCCAGGCCCAGGTTCCAGGCTCGATTCCCAGGGTGGGGGGTGCAGGAGGCAACAGATAGATGATTTTCTCTCGCCATTGATGCCTCTCTGTCTCTCTCTCTCTTCCTCTCCCTTCCTCTCTGAAATCGTATATTTTTTTTCTTTTTTTTTTTTAAAGCGACAGGACCCCAGAGCCACAGCCAACATCAAGAACGACCTTGTCCTTGAAGTCCCTGTGGCCCTGCAGCGTGGCACGCTGCTAGGTGCTCCCCGGCACGTAGCCCTGCATCCCGTTCCGCCGCCGGGGCAGGTGGCCATACAACTGGAAATTCTGCTCGGAGATGGAGGACGACTCCTCCCTCGCTCGCACAACACCCACCGCTCCGGGCTATGGCCCCGGCCGGTCTGGAGGATGTTGCAGGAGGAATAGATTTGGGGAGCGGCGAACTGGACGAGGACGCCGCTGCAGCCCAGGGTAACGATGAGGAAGGGCTGCTGCTTGCCCACGCGGCTGCACTCCGTCTCGCGGGACACGGAGCCCACACACACACACACACACACATACACACACACACACACACACACGCATCTACGCGGCTGTAGAGGGCGATGCCCGCCTCGGCGGGGCCAGAGCGCATCGCCTGTGGCTCCGCGCGCCCCTGATCCCGCCGATCGCGACCAAGTGGGAGCCGGGGAGCCCCGAATCGGCCGCGCAGGGCCCCGAGACGGCCCGGCCCGCCACCCCCACCTCGCCCGCCCCGCCGCCGCCGCCGCTGCCATCTTAGATGCGGCTCCCGCTCCGCCACCGCCGCGCCCGGGCCCAGGCCGCCGCCGCCGGGATCTATACAATTTAACGCGATCCCTACCCTACCCCATCCCGGCCGGCCTTTTTTTTTAGGGGGGGGGGGGTGAAGAAATCGACAAGCGGAGCCCAAAATGTCTACGGCAATTCCAAGGGCTTAGAATAGTCAAAACAATTTCGAAACCAGAAAAGTTGGAGGATTGCTATTACCCGATTTCAAACCTTACTTTCCAGGCGCCTGGCGTCTCCCGTGGCTCTCGGCTCCGGCTCCGGCGCTCGCGGCCGTCCGCCCGCTCCGCCCCGCGTGCCGGCGGCCCTCGGGAAGTGGTCCCGGCCCCGGAGCCCGCAGGGGGTGGAGGAGGCTCCGCGGCAGCCGCTGCAGGTCGCAGGCGCCGGGCTGGAGGTAGACGAGCTGGGCAGAGTGCTGCCGCCCACCCGGGCTGAGCGAGCCCCGAGCCGCTAGTATTATCGCAAGAGACGACGGCCTTGAGCGAAGGAAAACCCTACACCTCGGTCTTGCCAGACCCGGATGCTCCCAGCGGAAAGGACCCAAAACGTAGGGAAGGGCACCATTTTCTGGTGGTCAACACGGAGGGCAGTGACATCAGCAGTGGCACGGTCCCCTCTGGGTATGTGGGCTCTGGGGCTTGCAAAGGGCAGTGGGACGAGCCCATTCTCAGCGACCGAGCTGCAGGCCACCCTGGCGAATCCAAGGTGGCATCTTTCCACAAAAAAAAAGTATGAGCTCAGTCCCCAGGGGCTGGCACGGGCTACCGGGCGGAATAGGATGGATGATACGTGCCCAAGCTCTGTGAGCAGCTGTCTGGGAAGTGGGGGGGGAAGCCAGGAAACAGAAATCGCCCCGGGGGCCCCCCCACAAGCAGTGTTCTCAAGTTCAGCTCAGCATGTAGATTTCTCTGCTTCCCTGTTCCCATTCTCACCGGCGAGACCTGGGCAGATGGAGGTTTAGGGGGACTTTTCCTTCTGCCTGTCCTTTACGATTGTCAAGGGTTAATGCCGTTATGTTTTGACCAAACTTGAACTCCATTTGGGGGCATATTTTGGTACTATGACGGGCTCCCCATTAGACATTAGGAAAAAGGCAAATTAAAACCATAATGAGCCGAAACCGGTTTGGCTCAGTGGATAGAGCGTCGGTCTGCGGACTGAAAGGTCCCAGGTTCGATTCCGGTCAAGGGCATGTACATTGGTTGCGGGCACATCCCCAGAGGGGGGGGGGTGCAGGAGGCAGCTGGTCCATGTTTCTCTCTCATCGATGTTTCTAATTCTCTATACCTCTCTCTTCCTCTCTGTGAAATATCAATAAAATATATATTTTTTAAAAACCATAATGAGCCGAAACCGGTTTGGCTCAGTGGTAGAGCGTCGGTCTGCGGACTGAAGGGTCCCGGGTTCGATTCCGGTCAAGGGCATGTACATTGGTTGCGGGCACATCCCCGGTGGGGGGTGTGCAAGAGGCAGCTGGTCAATGTTTCTCTCTCATTGACATTTCTAGCTCTCTATCTCTCTCCCTTCCTCTCTGTAAAATATCAATAAAATATATATTTTAAAAAAATAAAAAATAAAATAAAAACCATAATGAGATACCACTACATATCCTCCAAAATTAGTATAATAAAAGAAGACAGACAATACCAAGTTTTGGAAAGGACGTGAAGAAACTGGAACTCTTATACATTACTGAAGGAAATATAAAATGGTACAGCCACTTTGAAAAACAGGTTAAACAGTTTCTTAAAAAGTGGAATATGCAATGCATACCATACAACCTAACATTCCACTCCTAGGAATCTACTCAAAGAAAAATGAAAACATATGTCTGCACAAATTTGAATGCTAATGTTCATAGCAGCATTATTCTTAATAGCCCAAAAAGTGGGAACAATCCTAATGCCCATCAATTGGTGAATGGGTAAATACGGTATATCTTTACAGTGAAATACTATTCAGCAATAAAAAGAGACAGACTGCCCTAGCTGGTTTGGCTCAGTGGATAGAGCGATGGCCTGCAGACCAAAGTGTCCCGGGTTCGATTCTGGGCACCTCCCCAGCACTGGGCCCTGGTCAGGGCTCATGCTCACATTGATGTTTCTCTCTGTCTTTCCCTCTCTCTTCCACTCTCTCTAAAAATCAATTGAAAAATATTCTCTCTTGCCGAAACCGGTTTGGCTCAGTGGATAGAGCATCGGCCTGCAGACTGAAGGGTCCCAGGCTCGAGTCCGGTCACGGGCATGTACCTTGGTTGCGGGCACATCCCCGGTAAGGGGTGTGCAAGAGGCAGCTGGTCGATGTTTCTCTCTCATCGATGTTTCTAGCTCTCTAGCTCTCTCCCTTCCTCTCTGTAAAATATCAATAATATATATACATATATATATATTTTTTAAAATATATATATTTTATTGATTTTTTTACAGAGAGGAAGAGAGAGGGATAGAGAGTTAGAAACATCGATGAGAGAGAATCATCGATCAGCTGCCTCTTGCACACCCCCTATTGGGGATGTGCCCGCAACCAATGTACATGCCCGTGACCGGAATCGAACCTGGGACCTTTCAGTCCACAGGCCGATGCTCTATCCACTGAGCCAAACCGGTTTCGGTGATAATATATATTTTAAAAAAGAAAGAAAGAAAAATATTCTCTGGTGAGGATTAACCAAGAAAGAAGAAAAAAAAAAGAAAGAAAGAAAGAAAGAAAGAAAGAAAGAAAGAAAGAAAGAAAGCTGAAATAAACATCATGAGCAAATATTCCTTTATGATACAGCATATATTTCTTTATAATCCACATGGGGGGTTCTGGGTTAAAGGGTGAGATATTTTAAATTTCATTATAATCAAACTGTCTTCTTTAAAGAATGTACCTATTTATATCCTCACCTACACTGACTGCTATAAATTGTTTTAATTTTTGCCAGTTGTAAAGAGTGAAAATGAATCACACTGTTAGTTTTCACATTCCTTATTACTAGATAGGCTGAGCACTTCACAAATGTGTATTGGATATTTGTATTTCTTCTATAAATAGCCTATACATATTTGCGAGATGGATTTTCTCTGTTGCCAAAAAGCTGAAGGCAGACACATTACTCACTAATGGTGCCTTATCCTCCAGAATACAGTGTGATTATTACGCTGATGCCAAATGTTTGTAAACGTTCCTTTAAATGCAAGCATAGTAAGAGGAATATTTGTCTAAGTTCTTCCTGAACAACGATATGATCTCTGAATATAAAAGTACAATGGTTCAGCCGAAACCGGTTTGGCTCAGTGGATAGAGCGTCGGCTTGCGGACTGAAAGGTCGCGGGTTCGATTCCGGTCAAGGGCATGTACATTGATTGCGGGCACATCCCCAGTAGGGGGTGTGCAAGAGGCAGCTGGTGGATGTTTCTCTCTCATCGATGTTTCTAACTCTCTATCCCTCTCTTTTCCTCTCTGTAAAAAATCAATAATATATATATATATATATATATATATATATATATATATATTTTAAAGTACAATGGTTCAGCACAAAACTCATTTTCATGATCCCATAAGACACTATCTTATGCTGAAACCGGTTTGGCTCAGTAGTAGAGCGTTGGTCTGCGGACTGAAAGGTCCCGGGTTCGATTCCGGTCAAGGGCATGTACATTGGTTGCGGGCACATTCCCGGTTGGGTTGTGTGCAGGAGGCGGCTGGTCGATGTTTCTCTCTCATCGACGTTTCTAGCTTTCTATCTCTCTCCCTTCCTCTCTGTGAAATATCAATAAAAAATATTTTTTTAAAAAAAGACACTATCTTATAAGTCACAACAGTCCTTTCCTGTTGTGGAGTCTGAGGCACTAAGAAAACTCCATGGAGATGAGATGCTGCATATGCTCCTGCCTGTGGGACCATTTCACTGTCACTAACTTCTACATATGCCCAAACCAAATCAGTGTGCTCATGAGTCTATACAAGTTCTCTTCCTCTTAGTTTTTAGCCATCTAAAGAAATGCAATATGGCCCTAACTGGTTTGGCTCAGTGGATACAGCATCGGCCTGAGGACTGAAGGGTCCCAGGTTCGATTCGGTCAAGGGCATGTACATTGGTTGTGGGCACATCCCCGGTAGGGGGTGTGCAGGAGGCAGCTGGTCGATGTTTCTCTCTCATCGATATTTCTAACTATCTATCCCTCTCTCTTCCTTTCTGTAAAAAAATCAATAAAATATATTTTATATATATATATATATATATATATATATATATATATATATATATATATATATTTTTTTTTTTTTTAAAGAAATGCAGCAGAAACCGGTTTGGCTCAGTGGATAGAGCGTCGGCCTGCGAACTGAAAGGTCCCGGGTTCAATTCCGGTCAAGGGCACGTGCCTTGGGTGCGGGCACATCCCTGGTGGGGAGTGTGCAAGAGGCAGCTGGTCGATGTATCTCTCTCATCGACGTTTCTAATTCTCTATCCCTCTCAATTCATCTCTGTATAAAATCAATAAAATATATTTTTTAAAAAAATGCAATAAATAAATAAATAAAAGAAAAAAAGAAATGCAATATGTATTTTGTCCCATTTTTATTCTATTTTTATATTGCTGATTGATACTGGGAATATTAATTTTTCATATGTCATGTAAGTTTTAAGCATTTTTCTCTCAACCTATCATCATTTAAATCTGCAATATCTTTGGCCATAAGTTTTGAACTTTCATTTATTGGATCTGTCAACTTTTTCTTTATAACTTTTGGGTTTGTTTTGACTTCCTTGTCCAAATTGCTAAAATAATCTCATATCTTCTTTGTTCATAATTTTGTCTCAATGAAATTTTATATAAGATTTCAAGAAAATATCTCTATCGGCAAATAGCCATTTGGACTAAAACACAGTCTATCTCTTTCATCACTGACATAAAATGCTACTCTAGTATATATTAAAATTTTAGATCTGGTTATAGTTTGTTCTAATGATTGCTCTATTTCTGTATTCATACCATGCTTCTTACAATGTGGCTTTATATGTTCTAAAATGTGGTATGTCAAGTCTCCCATCATAATTCCTTTTCAAAGTTCATTTACTATCATGAATTGACTTTTCCAAATCTTTATGTTTAGCTGAACAAGTTCTTTAAAGTCTTGATATTTTTATTGATTGCACTGAGTTTATGGGAAAATATGGTAGTCATCTGTACAATGTTGAGTATTCCCAGAAAATATTGCCTATTTTCTTATTATTCATATCTCTTTTTTGTCTTCCAAATGTTGGTTGTATTCATATATACCTTGCATATTCTTTTTATTTTATTTTTAAAATATATTTTTATTGATTTTTTACAGAGAGGAAGGGAGAGGGATAGAGAGCTAGAAATATCGACCAGCTGCCTCCTGCACACCTCCCACTGGGGATGTGCCTGCAACCAACCCACATGCCCTTGACCAGAATTGAATCTGGGACCTTTCAGTCCTCAGACCTACACTCTATCCACTAAGCCAAACTGGTTTCGGCTGCATATTCTTTTAAAACAAATATATTTTATTGATTTTTTTACAGAGAGGAAGAGAGAGAGGGGTAGAGAGTTAGAAACATCGATGAGAAACACCCATCAGCTGCCACCTGCACACCCCCTACTAGGAATGTGTCTGCAACCAAGGTACATGCCCTTGACCAGAATCGAACCTGGGGCCCTTCAGTCTGCAGGCCGATGCTCTATCCACTGAGCCAAACCGGTTTTGGCATACCTTGCATATTCTTGCCACATTTATACCTGGATAGTTTATAACCATTGCATTTTCCGATTTGTGTGTTATAAATGAGTAAATTATTTGGTAAACTAATAATTTTGGCATGTTTATCTTGAACTCTGTCACCTTACTGAATTCTCTTAGCAGTTCAAGTTTTTCAGTTTCTGGGTTGTCTTTTTAGGTAGATAACCTTAGACCTAGTAAATAATGTTCTGTCACTTCCATTCCCAATATTTATATCTCATGCGCTAAGCCCCAGAGAATCGTGTTGTAGAACTGAAGCGACAGCTGACATTCTTGACTTGTACCGGGACTTGAGAATTCAGAAACAAAACAAGAACATGAATTCTGGTGGAATTAAATTGATGACTGCTTCCCACCCTCTGAATTTCCCCCTCGTCATTTTATTAACCCCACAACCCCCCTTTCTATCCAAGTGAAACTTTTTACCAAGATGAAAATTTTTTCATCATTAAAAACGGTAATCCTGATAGTTCTCTAAGTAACAAGTTAATAGTTTTCTTCTCTAGATCACCTACGTTTTTAAATTTTTGAATTGTACCAAATGCATCTTCAAGGCACGTTTTTTTTGTTTGTTTGTTTGTTTGCTTTTTTACCGATAAAAACACTCAGGTGTACACAAGAAAGCACTATTTTTTAATATATTGCTGGACTTAATTTACTAATATTTTAGTATGGATTTTAGAACTTTATGAAGTCTCTAATGGTGCTGTTGCTTTTGGTAGTATTATTTCCAGGTTTGGACAGCAGGGATAGAATAATTTTAAACAATGAGTTAGGACAGTGGTCAGCAAACTCATTAGTCTACAAAGCCAAATATCAACAGTACAACGATTGAAATTTCTTTTGAGAGCCAAATATTTTAATAAATCTTTATTACTCAGATTATTACAATTGTTTCTCCTTTTTCTCCCCCAAAGCTCCCTACCACCCAGTTCCCTTCCCACCCTCTGCCCTTACCCCCTCTTCCCCCAATTGTCTTCATCCATTGGTTATACGATTTCAATCCAGTCTCTCACTGCTTCCCCACCCCCTTATCCTCCTGATAATTATCAGTCCACTCCCCTTCCCTGCCCCTGATTCTACTATATTCACCACTTTATTCTGTTCCTCAGATTTTTTTCCTTCTCTTTTCCTTTTTTCCATATATGAATTTCAAGTGGGACACTCTCTCTCATTTGTTTTTGTAGGGAAATACAACAGTGTTCTGTAGCTAATGGCTGCAGACTGTCCAAATGTCTCAGGACCACACGAATAGAATCCGCTCCTCCTCCGGTTCACACCACCTCCTCCCCCCGGATCCCACCGCTTCCCCAGGGCACACGGCTCTCCCGGTGTACACGGCTCCCCGGGTCCCACCGCCCCCCTTGGACACACGGCCCCCTGGGGCACACAGGAGAGCCAAGTATTTTAAACTTAAACTTCTTCTAATGCCACTTCTTCAAAATAGACTCGCCCAGGTCGTGGCATTTTGTGGAAGAGCCACACTCAAGGGGCCCCAGTTTGCTGACAACAGAGTTAGGATGTCTCCTTTTGTTGCCCCCTCTTCATCTCCTATTTTCTGGAACAATTTAAATATCAGAATTACCTATTCCTTAAAATTTGGCAGAATGTGAAAATTTTTGCAAAGCTACTTTAAAAAAAAATCTCAGTTTCTTGTTATCAATATTTTAAGGGCTGCTTCGTTTTTGATATTTTAAAAATGTTTTTATGAGTTTCTAGAAAGGTATCCATTTCACTGGAAGCTTTATTAAAAATGGGATTTCAGAAATCTTATGAGTACACTGGAAACTTTTTCTAAAAATGGGATTTCAGAAATCTTATGAGTACACTCTTATTAGAAGGAAAGTTCTTTTTCCTCTGCAAAGGCCAAATGTAAACACACACATTATAGGACTCTCTTTCACGGCCCACGTAGAAAGAGTTCCAATTCAGGTTTCGGGTTCTGGAGAAGGGCCGCACACAAATGAAGAGACTTGAAGAAATTCAACTTAGCTGGGACTGGTTTGGCTCAGTGGATAGAGGGTTGGCCTGCGGATTGAAAGGTTCCGGGTTCGATTCCGGTCAAGGGCATGTACAATAGTTGCTGGCACATCCCCAGTAGGGGGTGTGCAAGAGGCGGCTGATCGATGATTCTCTCTCATCGATGTTTCTAACTCTCTATCCCTCTCTCTTACTCTCTGTGAAAAATCAATAAAATATATATTTTTTTAAAAAGAAATTCAACTTGGCGCCAAAACCGGTTTGGCTCAGTGGATAGAGTGTCGGCCTGAGGACTGAAGGGTCCCGGGTTCGATTCCGGTCAAGGGCATGTACCTTGGTTGCGGGCACATTCCCAGTGGGGGATGTGCAAGAGGCAGCTGGTCGATGTTTCTCTCTCATCTATGTTTCCAACTCTCTATCCCTCTCAATTCCTCTTTGTGTAAAATCAATAAAATATGTTTTTTTTTAAAAAACAAAGTTACCAAAAAAAAGAAATTCAACTTGGCGATATGGGGGGCCAGGCGGTAGTCCCACTCTAGTGGGAGAACTACTCCTGCTCTGGCCCTGCCATCCCCTTTTATTGAGGCTTTGGGGAAAACATCTTAGGCAACATAAACAGAAATTTACATGTAGCCATTAGACAGGAAAATAACAGAAACTTACACGGGACAAACAAGGTGGAGGCTGCTTCAGCAAATAATATCTCAACTAAAGGTTAGAGCAATTAAGGTTGTTGACCAGCCTTCCTGGCTTCCTGTCAACATCTCTTTTTTAGTGAAACTGATTTGTTTTCCAGCAATACATCTTGGGAGTTTACACACCTAGTGAAATAATGGATAGAGCTTTCTAGGTCAGCCTGGATGTCATTTGGATGTCAAGCTTCACTGTCCTTATGCCTCCTACCCCCACTTCTGAGAGACTAACTTTATAATTTACCAGTGTTGTACATAGCATTCACTTACAAAAAGGGTTCCTGCTTATGTTGAGAACAGACTGCAGTGGTGAAAGTATGGAAGCAGGAAGGAGTTACAGGGTGATTGTCACTGCTGACTCTGATGGTAGCAGTGGGGCTGGTGAGAACTGGTCAGATTCTGAAAAGATCTTGCTGCCGATACCGGTTTGGCTCAGTGGATAGAGCGTCGGCCTGCGGACCTAAGGGTCCAGGTTTGATTCCGGTCGGGGGCATGTACCTTGGTTTCGGGCACATCCCCGATGGGGGGTGTGCAGGGGCAGCTGGTTGATGTCTCTCTCTCTCATCGATGTTTCTAACTATCTCTCTCTCCTTCCTCTCTGTAAAAAATCAATAAAATATATTTTAAAAAAATATCTTGCTGACGAGAGCCAATAGAATTTATTTATTTATTTGTTTGTTTGTTATTTTTACTTTTTTTGTTCTGTCATTTTTCATGTATTAACTAAGTCAGTTTCCAGCTATTTAAAAAAAAAATTATTAAGGTATTATATGTGTACATAGCTTACCATTGCCCCCCCTCCCATTCATGCCCTCCCTCCCTAGAGTTCTGTGTTTGTTGGTTGTACTTATATGCATGCATACCAGTCCTTCGGTTGTTCTCTTATCTCCCCCCAGGTCTCCTTCCCCTCCCCGCTCTCATTTGACAGTCTGCTTGTTTTATGGTGACTATCTCAGGACCACATGAATAGAATCCGCTCCTCATTTGGCAGTCTACTTGCTTTATGGTGACTATCTCAGGCCCACACGAATAGAATCCGCTCCTCCTCTGGTTCACACTGCCCCTCCTCCCGGGTCCCACTGCTTCCCCGGGGCACACGGCTCTCTCGGGGCACACGGCTCTCCCAGGACACACGGTCCCCCTGGGGCACCCTGCTCACCCAGCCCCCTGGGGCATACGGCTCACCCGGGGAACTCGGCCCCCTGGGACACACGAGCCAATAGAATTTAGATGCAATGAACTTTCATCAGCAACATGACATTACAAGCAGATTCTCAACTAGGTATGTCTTTTGCTGAGAATTACTGTACTGACTTTGAGTTCTATGAAAATAAGGCCCATTGTTTTATTTGTATATTCCTATTTACACTAAGCACAGTGCTTTGCAGATTTGTTGAAATTCATGCAAGAGCCCTAACTGGTTTGGCTCAGTGGATTGAGCATTGGCCTGCGGACTCAAGGGTCCCAGGTTCGATTCTGGTCAAGGGCATGTACCTTGGTTGCGGGCACATCCCCAGTCGGGGGTGTGTAGGAGGCAGCTGATGGATGTTTCTCTCTCATCAATGTTTCAAACTCTCTATCCCCCTCTCTACCTCTCTATAAGAAAATCAATTTTAAAAATGTATTTTTTTCAAAAGAAATTCATGCAAGAGACTTCTGGTTTCAATTCTGACATGAAATTAATTAGTTGCACTGGCCAGTGTGACACTATTGGTTGGGCATCATCCTATGCACCTAAAGGTTGCTGATTCCATTCCCTGTCAGGGCACATGCCCAAGTTGTGCTCTCGATCTTTGGTAAGAGGCATGCAGAGGCAGCTGATCAATATTTTGCTCTCATATCAGTGTTTCTTCCTCTCTCTCTAAAAATTAGTAAGAGCCCTGACCGGTTTGGCTCAGTGGATAGAGCATCGGCCTGCGGACTCAAGGTTCCCAGGTTCGATTCCGGTCAAGGGCATGTACCTTGGTTGCAGGCACAACCCCAGCAGGGGGTGTGCAGGAGGCAGCTGATCAATGTTTCTCTCTCATTTATGTTTCTGGCTATCTATCCCTCTCCCTTCCTCTCAATAAAAATATATTATTAAAAATAAATAAAATATATATAAAAAATAAAAATTAGTAAGAAAATAAATAAAAATTAGTAAGAATATTTTTTTAAAAAAATAATAAATTAGTCAACTATTGCAAAGCTCTGAATCTTATGTCATTCCAGAATTTCTGGTAAATGCTTAGAAAACACAAGGGACATATTAGATATAGACTTAATGTTCAGATTAGAACCTTGTTTTATTTCGATGTATTCCAGATGCTATAACACAACCCTTCAAAGTCAACCAAGTATATAACATTAACATGGTTCCTCCAAACTTATACTTACATAACTCATAGGCATAGATTCTAAACTTCTATGACACACCAGCTTCAGTGCCCAAAAGAGCATAATACTATTATGACTATGGCATCCAATCCCACATTAAACGCAAATTGAAGAAAAGCAAACTAGAGTATTATCAGACTACCAAAACTCAGTAAGATTCTGTGTTACCTGATACACCTACTCTCAACCCTAAACTCGTTTCTCAACACTGGGGAGTTTTTAACAAACTTCAACACCTCAGCTCCACCCCAAGCCAATTAAATCAGAATCTCTGTGGCGCATTTATCTTTTATTAAAAAACACATATTTTTATTTATTTCAGAGAGGGAGGAGAGCTAGAAACCTCAATGGTAAGAAAGAATCATGGATTGGCTGCCTCCTGCATGCCCCCTGCTGGGGATGAGCCTGCAACCCTGGCATGTGCCTTGATCAGAAATTGAACCTGCGACACTTCAGTCCACAGGCTCATGCTCTCTCCATTGAGCCAAACCAGCTCGGGCAGGTGTTTCCGGTTTATCCAGCAATTCTAATGCCAGTCAGTTGAGAGCCACTGCTCTAACAGAATCTTATGAAACAAAAAATAAGTAAAAATTAAAAAGCACAGCACATGTAAAGTACAGGAACATGGACAATAAGTTAAAAATCAAAGGGCATGCCCTGGCCCGTTTGGTTCAGTGGATAGAGTGTCAGACTGCGGACTCAAGGGTCCCGGGTTCGATTCCGGTCAAGGGCCTGTGCCTTAGTTGCAGGTACATCCCTGGGGGGGGGGGTGTGCAGGAGGCAGCTGGTCGATGTTTCTGACTCTTTATCCCTCTCCCTTCCTCTCTATAGAAAATCAATAAAACATACTTAAAAAAAAAAATCCAAGGGCACACCTTTTGGTTTCTAACATCTTTTCTCTTGAAAGCTCCAAAGATTACTGATATTAAAGAACAACATCCCTAACCGGTTTGGCAGAGTGGATAGAGCGTAGGCCTGAGGACTGAAGGGTCCCAGGTTCAATTCTGGTCAAGGGCACGTACCTTGGTTGCAGGTATGTCCCCAGTAGGGGGCGTGCAGGAGGCGGCTGATTGATGTTTCTCTCATTAGTGTTTCTAACTCTATCCTTCTCCCTTCCTTTTTGTAAAAAAAAAAAAATTCAATAAAATATATATTTTTAAAAACTTTTCCCAGCCGGTGGCTCAGTAGTTGAACACTGACCCATGAACCAGGTCAGTTAGATTCTTGGTCAGGGCACAAGGCCCATTGCGGACTCGATCCCTGGTGTGGGGTGCGCAGGAGGCAGCTGATCAATGATTCTCTCACCAGTTTCTCTCTCTCCATGTCCCTTCCTCTCTCTGCAATCAATTATCTATCTATCTATCTATCTATAATAAATCCTAAAGATTACTAATAGTAAAATCTCATAAGGCCCTGGAAGATCTTATTTAGAAGCACCTAAGTTTAACAGTATTTGCAACGGGGGAAGGAAGACTGTTGGATTTCAGGCGTCAACTAACACAACTTCTGACTCTTAGTTTCCTGTATTGCAGTCCAGGAAAAGGGTGGCGGTGGTGGTGGTGGGGTGCCCACAGTAACCAGCACTCATACTCTAAAGCAAGCATGTCAAACTCGTGGCCCACATTTTTGTGGCCCAGCCAATATAATGGTAAGAAACGTTTTAATAAAAATTTTGTCACTTGCCCTTGCTTGTTTGGCTCAGCGGATAGAGCGTCAGCCTGCAGGTCCTAAGTTCGATTCCGCTCATGGGCACATGCCTGGGTTATGGGCTTGATCCCCAGTGGGGACATGCAGGAAGCAACCAATCAGTAATTCTTTCCCTCTCCCTTCCTCTCTGAAATCAATATATACTCTTAAAAACTGTAATTTTTATAATATCGTTATAATTTTTAATAACTATAACATTCGCTGATTACTATAATCCTGTTGCACTCATTTCCCTTACAAGCCATACCATTTCTCTCACTAATACTAGCAGCGAATATTCTAGCAGCTGATGGTCACACCATTAGTCTTGAACTGACTTGTTTGGTGTACACAACAGGAAATATTTCACTTTTGGAGAACAAGAAAAATAGTTTTATCTGTGTTACACTTATTAATTTGTCTTCAGTGTTTGGTAAGTTAATGTTCAAGAAAAAGTATTAATTTTTATTAAAATGTTCTATTATTTTATGTTAACAGTGACTCATTTACTTCAGCCTTTTGTATTGAAAATTGAAGCTTTTGTTTTTTTTGCAGCCCACATAAACTTAAACCTTATTTGGCCCGTGTCAGCCTTTGAGTTTGACATGCTTGTTCTAAAGGGTAATTTTATTTGAACCTATTCATTTCTGTTAACTCAAAATTGTGAAGATAAAGCAACATAAAATATGAGGGAAAGGAAAGCTAGTCTTCAAAAATTTGTATCTCCAAGTTTTTACTGATGTAATAATCCTTTCAAGCTGGGAGCTACCCAAAGATGAATCATGAAAATAAGAAGAAGAAATTTATTTCAAATAGGTTCGGTGGTACATGTGCTACAGCAAAAGCTAATGGTAGCAGTTTCCTTTCAAACCAGCAGTGATATGTAATTTAGACATTATTTGGGAATGAGTAGTTTCTGAGAGAATCAATCCAGTAATTTTTGCATTTATTGTAGACCCTAATTTCAGTACTAGAGAGGTTACATTTGCATCACCAAAAAATGAGAATAATTGATACTACGGTGAAATTCACTCCCCAGCACTACTTTGAAAATATATCGCTAATTTGGTAATAGAAAATCTGATTTGATCCAAATTCTTCAGTCATCATCTACTGTTGGCTTGATTGTCACTCCTCTTCTTATTTGACCCCAACCAATTAAACTGCAAAATGAAAATAAAAGAAACTGTGAGTTTTGGCCTATTTCATTATTACCACATAATCATTGGACATATCTGGTTTTGCTTGCCTATCTGCTCAATCAGAATGTTTCCAAAACCTGCTCCTCCATAAAGCTCACACTATCATCTTAGATTCGTAGACCCAGACAGATGGACTCTAGCCAGAATGAATGACAAGAAAACATCGCTTCTATAAATATGCTCATCTTCACTCTATCAAAACACACCTACTCCAGAATTGCCAAGAGCCTTCCCATCCACCTAAGGAACCATGCTATTATAGAACCCCTCACTCTGATATTTTTAAAAAATCTCATTCTCTATCCTTTTCTCCATTCACGGAACCTCAGCATATCACAATGGCTTTAGCATTACCTTAGCTGGTAAAGGAAATTAAACTAAAGGACTAGATAGATAGTCTATTATTGGCAGATTACTCTCAACAGCAGTAATCTGCTTCCTCTTCCAATGTCTGCTCTATTAAGTGACTAAGCTGGACTAACTCAACTGTAGCTTCTAGAACAAAATCCACCTTCCCATGGGTTAAAACCACAATTTTAAAGAATGTAAGAATCACCCAGCCAGCGTGGCTCAGTGGTTGAACATCGACCCAGGAATCAAGAGGTTACTAGTTTGCTGAAACCGGTTTGGCTCAGTGGATAGAGCGTCGGCCTGCAGACTGAAGGGTCCTGGGTTCGATTCAGGTCAAGGGCATGTACCTTGGTTGCGGGCACATCCCCAGTAGGGAGTGTGCAAGAGGCAGCTGGTCGATGTTTCTCTCATCGATGTTTCTAACTCTCTATCCCTCTCTCTTCTTCTCTGTAAAAAAATCAATAAAATATATTTTAAAAAAAGAAAAAAAAAAGTTACTGGTTTGATTCCCAATCAGGGCACATGCCTAGGTTATGGGCTCAATCCCCAGCAGGGGGCGTGCAGGAGCCAGCCAATCAATGATTCTAACTATTGATGCCTCTCTCTCTCTCTCTCTCTCTCTCTCTCTCTCTCTCTCTCTCTCTTCCTCCCTCCCTCCCTCCCTCCCTTTCTTCTCTGAACTCATAAAAAATATGTTAAGAATCATTCAGATGCTCTCATTTCTTTCAACAATTTTAGTGATTCCCTAAGGAGACATCACCACCTAAATAAGTATTCCAGCCAAGTATATAAAACCTGAATCTAATCTTAGGAAACATCAGATAAACCCAATTTGAGGAAGAGTCTATAAAGTAACTAGCTTGTATTCTTCTAAGCTGTCAATGCTAAAACAATGAAAGGTTAAGGAAGTTCCAAATTAGAGATCAAAGAGACATGAAAACTAAATGCAATGCATGACTCAGTCTGGAAGGACATAGAGGACAATATTGGGACAAGCAATAAAAATGGAAATATGGACTGTAGATTTTATTTTATCAATGTTAAACCTCTTTATATGGTTATATAAGAGAATATCTTTGTTTTTAGGAAATATACGAAGTATTATGAGATCAAGAGGCATTGTTATAAACAACATAATCCTCTAACGGTTCAGAAAAAAAGTTTATTCATATATTTATATATAAATATATATGCACACACAAAGTAAATTATGCATTTGGGAAAAGGGAATACAGGAGTTGTGTGTGCAACTCTTGTAATTTTCCTGTTAAGTCTGAATTTATTTCCAAATGAAAGTTTTAAAAAGCCATAGACAAGGGAAATGTTGGACCAAATTCATTGGTTTTTGATAGGTGTCCATCACAAATCAGGACTGGAAATACAGATTACAAAGTCATCCAAATAAATAAAGTTTAGAGTTAAAGCCACAATAACTGTTGCATTCAAGCAAAAGTGTGTGTGAAAGTGTGTGTGTGTGTGTGTGTGTTCGTGTGCGCGCGCTCGCCCGCGCACACCACCAAGGATCTAAGAAAATTAACTGTGCCTTCTTTATTAGATAGTGACAAAAGGCTAATACAGCTGAAACCGGTTTGGCTCAGTGGATAGAGCGTCGGCCTGGGGACTGAAGGGTCCCAGGTTCGATTCCGGGCAAGGGCATGTACCTTGGTTGCGGGCACATCCCCAGTGGAGGGTGTGCAAGAGGTAGCTGGTTGATGATTCTCTCTCATCGATGTTTCTAACTCTCTATCCCTCTCTCTTCCTCTCTGTAAGAAATCAATAAAATATATATATATTTTTAAAAAGGCTAATACACTTACCGCCAGTGTTTCTCAACCCTTCGGCTAAGGGCAATTTTTTCTCCTACTTCTGTGCACACAGGATTAGTCAAAACAATTTTGCCCAAATCGGCCTTGACTGCACTAACTCTTCCTCCAGTCGACAAGGATCCTATGTTCACCATGAGCACTTCATTCTTAGACAACTTTTGTACCTAGGAAAATAAAAATAAACCCTAAATATCAAGAAAATGTTTTCCAAAACTTATTGTCTGACATCCTTGCCAACAACAGATGTCAGCAACTTTCTATCTCTACCAGCATAATCTTAAAACTTAAAAAAACAAAAACAAATGATGCCTAGCCAGTTTGGCTCAGTGGATAGAGTGGGCCCGGGTTTGATTCCAGTCAAGGGCACATGCCTCAGTTGCAGGCTCGATCTCTGACCCTGGATGGGACACGTGCGGGAGGCAACGAATCGATTGGAGGACACACCGAAGTTTTCTTCTCTCTGTCTCTCCCCCTCCCTTCCACTCTCTCTAAAAATCGATGGGAAAATATCCTTGGGTGAAGATTAACAAGAAAATAAAATGGGTAACAGGACTATAACACTGTCACGACATACTTTTCCGTTTCATTTGGTTTCACTTTAAACGGACTGCCATATTGAAATTCTCCCTTTTCAAGAAGTCAAATTTATTTATTAAAAAACAAAAAATCCCGTGTTAACTGTAAAACTGGTCTTTACATCACTGTCACTTTTTTTGAAACAGGAATTATGGAAAGCACTTACTTTTGCAGCTTTTTTGTCTCCTTCGGTGCGCACACCTAGAAGGCGTCTAAGCAGGAAATAGGAGATTTCCAATTCCGTGAAGATCTCAGGTAAAGCTCCAACTGCACCGAGCACCTGCCCCACCATTCTGTCAGCCCGGCACAAAGTGGGGTCAATTTTGGTTCCAACTCCTGATACGAAATAAGATATATTCTATGTAATAAAGAGCTAATATGCTAATGAGACTGAACAGCCAAACAGCCTTCTGGATGAAGTTGGACTGTGAGGGCTGAGCCCTTGCACGAATTTCATGCATCAGGCCTCTAGTATGTGAGTGTGTGAGTGTATGTGTGTGTATATACGTCCCAACTTTTTTCCCTACAAAGCTGTTTACCCCAAAACGTACTCAAACAAGTACAGCACACACCTATACATTTTAATACTTACATTTTCATAGTCACCTAACAGCCACATAAGGTTTGACAAAAAATCCATTTTACCTGAAGAAATAGAACTGTAAACTGCCAAAACCGTTTTGGCTCAGTGGATAGAGCGTCAGCCTGCGGACTGAAAGGTCCCAGGTTCGATTCCGGTCAAGGGCATGTACCTTGGTTGAGGGCACATCCTCAGTAGGGGCTGTGCAAGAGGCAGCTGATCTGATTCTCTCTCATCGATGTTTCTAACTCTCTATACCTCTCTCTTCCTCTCTGTAAAAAATTAATAAAATACATTTAAAAAAAACCTGTAAACTTCCAGGTTAGTTGTGTATTTGAAATCAGAAAGACTCTCTTGACTTAAATTCTAAACAAAGGACAGAGATAATAGACTAACTAAAAAAAATGAATCTATCCTTAATGAAGGCTAAAAAGATACAAAACTCATGGGCAGTGTGAAGAATATCTGCCTGCTATTTCTCCCCTAGGCGGGCCAGAATATAGCTTGAAGATTTCATACATGATTCCTAGGATCTCTTTTGAGTAGGAGAGGAACAGAGATATAAGGAGGAAGCAAGATTGGGAGAGTATTTGTAATCTGTTGAAGTTGGGTGGTGGCTACATGAGTTCTTTCTCTTGCCCCTCCCTCTCCCCTGTCCTCTCTCTAAAATTAATAAACCTATCCGGGGGTGAGAATTTAAAAAAAGGAGTATCTATAATATATCCTTTTGAGTAATCCATTTCCCATGAAAAGTGCCATGAATAGCCACAAACGAAAACAGGGATGTGCCCTGGCTGGTGTGGCTTAGTTGGTTGGGTGGCATCCCATATACTGGAAGGTCCTCAGTCCGGGCACATGCCCAGGTTGTGGGCTCGATCCCCAATGAGGGACATGCAGGAGGTAGCCGATTGATGTTTCCCTCTCTCACATTGATGTTTCTCTCTCTCACTCTCCCTTCCTGCCTCTCAAAAATAGCATAGGGATGAGAGGAAAATCCTTACCAATGAGACCCCCTGGAGCAGCGTACTGAAGATCGTTATGTTCCGCAAACAGTGATACAATTTTGGAAAAGATTGGTTTACACATGAGTTTTCCTTCACTGTCTTTGGAAACTATACCAGGTCTGACTTCTATCTCCTGGCCCACCTGTAAAAAAAATAAATCAATAATTAGAATTACTGCATTTAGAATTAGGGACAACACAATTCCCATTTACACATAAACAATCCCAATAGAAAGACCACAAAACTAAAAAGGCAATCCTTTTTCTATTTCAAAGATCACAGCAAAAAAAAAAAACTAAAAAAGATCTCCCAAACCAGAAGCATCCATCTGTTTCTAACCAGCTACCACATAAGGCTATTTACACAAAAAATGCGGAGCACTAGAAGACATCTATATCAAGTATTAGGCACCAAGAAAAACATTTTTGGCCTGGAGGGGTAGCGTGGTTGGTTAGTGTTGTCCCAATATGCCAAGGTTGCGAGTTTGATCCCCAATAAGAGCACATACAAGAAGCAACTCATACAGAAATAAGTAGAACAAATTGATCCCTCTCTCGAATCAATAAATTCTTTTAAAAAGAGTTTCATGTCTGTAGGGAAAAAAATTTTTTTTTCAATTTAAAATATTCATCTACTATTTTCCTGATTAAGACCAGGGAAGTACATGATTTTCTAACCACTTTGCTGTACATCTGAAACAAATACAGAATAACACTGAATGTAAACTGTAATTGAAAAACAAAAACAAAAACCAACAACCTAAAAAGAAAAAGCAGGGGAAAACAAAGCAAAATCATAACCAGCAGACTTTTGGTGGTGAGCACACAATGGAGTATATAGATATCGTATTATAAAGTTGTAAAAACCTGAAATTTAAATAATGTTATTAACCAACTTACCCAAATTAAACAAACAAACACACAATCACCAAAACCCAACTTACCTTTAACACTCCTTTTAAAATACTACCACCAGCTACACCTCCTTTAAGGTCATCAACTTCACAGCCAGGTTTGTTGACATCAAAGGACCTAATAACTAAAAGGAAAACCAATTAAAGCCGAGTCTGTACACTTTAATTTTATATGAAATATTATTTTCTAAGTTAACTTTCCTAAAATAGTACACACCTAAGATTTGCACCATAGGGGTGAGTTTGTGACAAAATCTGATATTATTACTCCAACTAAGTTTATTGCAGTCTTATGAAAAAGTGGAAAATAACGTGAAAGTTCACTGACAGGAGGCATTTTATGGTCCATCAATATTAGGGATTGTCATGCAGCCATTTAAAAATGTAGAAGCAGCCGAGGTCGGTTTGGCTCAGTGGTAGAGCGTCGGCCTGCGGACTGAAGGGTCCCAGGTTCGATTCCGGCCAAGGGCATGTGCCTTGGTTGCGGGCACATCCCCCGTGGGGGGTGTGCAGGAGGCAGCTGGTCGATGATTCTCTCTCATTGACGTTTCTAGCTCTCTATCTCTCTCCCTTTCTCTCTGTAAAATATCAATAAAATATATATATTAAAAATGTAGAAGCATATGTACTGGTCTGGAAGGATACTATTAAGGGGAAAAAAACTAGTTACTAAAATAACACACACAGTGTTGATCCCACCTCCACAAATAAAAACTAAAACTAAATACATGATGATGTGAGCAAAGAGAGGTATGGGAATAATATATGCCAACTGTTTGACTTTGGTTACTTCAGGGCTAAGGGGCTAGAAGTGGGAGGCAGGGAGATTATGGACTTTTTTCTTTTCTTTATCTACCTCTTTACAACTTCTGAAATAAAAATTGAGTTTTAAAACTATAAAACAACTCTAGGACTGTATGACCTTCACTTAGGTCCTGAGAGCAGTGTCCCTTAACAATGGGCACGCATCACAATCACCCAAGAGAACACTTCCTACAGCGCACAGGTGGGCCCTCGGTGAAGGCCCCAAAGCGCTCAAATGTGTTTTAAAAAGGCTCCTACATCTCTGTAAAAATCACAAGCTTAGCACTAGCTGGTTTGGCTCAATAGATAAGAGCATAGACCAGCAAACTGAAGGGTCCTGGGTTCAATTCCAGTCAAAGGCACACGGCTGGATTGTAGCCTTGATCCCCATTAGTGGGCGTGTAGTAGGCAGCTGATCATTGATATATCTCTCTCCCTTCCTCTCTGAAATCAATAAAGAAAGAAATCACAAGCCTCGATGATCAAATTATAGCAATACTGATATTTTAAACTTAAATAAAAGTGAAAGGGACATGAAAATCTTCATTAATGGTACAATGAAATAACCTGTGTGAGAGTTCTAATATTCTGTTCTTTATTACAACATAATTCCATAGAAACTACTGTGTTATTCCATCTCAATCACGTAACGTATATACAAAAAGGTTACATTTCTTCTGTATTCAGGACTCTGGCCCTGATCCAATAATGCAATCTAGCATTGCCAATATGCTCTCAAAACTCAACAATTAAAAAAATTTTTTTCAATGGAGATTATAATTTATTATTACCTCTGCAGATATAGGAAATAGTAATAAATACTCTTAAGGGGGAATCACCAATGTAGAAAAGATCCAATTTAAGAGTCAAAGACAAATCCTATCACTTACCAATAAGTCGAGGTTCTGAAGTAAAATCTCTCGGCGGTACTGGAATTTTCTTTACTATGTACTCACAAACAACTTCAATATTGTATTTCAGCTGAGCAGAAATTGGAATAATAGGAGCACCTTCTGCTACTGTACCTATATGACAAAATTCAGAAAAATCAGAATTCTTCAATTTTATAAAACTTGTTCTATACATGTTACAGGAAACTGTTAAGAAACAGATGCCTACATATTCCCACACAAGTGCCAGCGACCAATAGAAAGTGATAATTTTGTTTAGAAAGGTGGCAGTATTCAGTCTGCTTTTCTCCTGAAAATGGATACTATTCCCTTTAAGAGAAAAATGTTAAAATATATTTAATATACTAAGATAATAAAACTGTTTAAAGGAATAAGATACTAACACTCCTGGGAAAGAACACTTTACTAGTTGAAAGATTTCTAGTAACATGTAATTAACTTAGCAATAAATGTCAAAATTATAGACTCTTTGCAAATCAAAGACTACTGCACATATTAATATTTGCTCCTTATTAATTTTATGTCAAACAGGCTGGTCAAAGAAATGGAACAAACAGAATTAGTTTTAATCAATATGACTTATTCTTTTACACTATGGCAGAACTGGGTTCTGTGGAAAAGTCAATCTTTCTAATAAGAAAAACAAGGCTGAGAGAGAATCAAATGTCAACAATACGATGTATCATGCCTTCCCTGATATGAAGAACACTCGCTGGTAGAGAAAGGGATGATGAAGTTTAAATAAATGATTGTCAGTTCCAATTCTCCAAGTAGCTACTCAGTAAGAATAATTTAAGACTTATATTTTAAGTGCTTTGTTCATTTTATTATCACCGAGGATTTTTATATTTATTTAAAAAACTATATTTTTATTGATTTCAGAGAGGAAGGGAGAGGGAAGAGATAGAAACATCAATGAGAATCATTGATCGGCTGCCTCATCCATGCCCCATGCCCAGGCCTTTGACCGGAATTGAACCCAGGACACTTCAACCCCCCGGCTGACACTCTATCCACTGAGCCAAACCAGCTAGGGCTGGCTCACTGAGGATTTTTGTTAAACTGGTAGTTTCCAGAATACAACTTCACTTCTAACTTTCAACCAGCAAAAATATATCTGTCTATTCATTCAGAAACATCGATTTCACCAGTGGTAGATAGAGAAAAATAAGCTTACCCTTTTTATATAATCTATTAAGCTAACATCTGGTACCTGGATTAACTAGCTCTCCAAGTGATCCATATATGTATTAGATAGATATTACGGCTGCTTACCTTGTACAAATGCAAGGATCTGTTCGTATTGTTCCTTAGCCTGGCTTTCTTTCACCAAATCAATTTTATTTTGTAAAATCAAAATATGCTTCAGTTTCATGATTTCTATAGCAGCCAGGTGTTCAGAAGTCTGAGGCTGAGGACAAGACTCGTTACCAGCTAAACGACAAAGAATAAAACAGATGCGTAAGAATTAGCTAGAAATGCTTGTCAGAAGAGGCAAATGCATGAGACAGAGAGCAGCTGAGTGGTTGGCAGGAGCTGGACTGGGGGAGAACAGAGGGACCGTTTAATGGGCAAAGGGCTTTCTTTTGGGGTAAGGAAGGTGTTCTGGATCTAGATAGTGATGATGCTTGCACAACATTGTCAGTGTACTTAATGTCACCAAATCGTACACTTTAAATGGCCAAAATGGTAAGTTTTGTGTTATGTGTGTTTTGTTAGCTGGCATGTGATAAAGGAAACATTTGAATGCTTCGCTCCCACTGCTGGTCCTAAGCAAGGAGTTTGGGATCAACATGTTTGGCGTCTCAGGGTGTGCCCCTAGCTTTCGCTTAGGCATAAAGCTCTGTCCGGTATTAGAAATGTTCCAGTCTAGGCAAGCTCCCAAGAGGCAGAGAGTAATTAAGAGGGAAAAGACACTTTTGCCTCTTGCACACCCGCCACTGGGGATGTGCCCGCAACCAAGGCACATGCCCTTGACCGGAATCGAACCCAGGACCCTTCAGTCCGCAGGCCGATGCTCTATCCACTGAGCCAAACCGGTCAGGGCGAGTGAAAAGACACTTAATAGAGGCTATGAGTTTCAACTAATAAAGGTTATTCCCTAACAAAGAAAGGGAAGAACACTAATAGTAAAGATAACTACCAGTGTATTATAAAGAAATAGCATGTTTTCTTGGGCACTCCAACGGTCATCCTCTCTATGCAGTTAATGTTCAGGGGTCCTATACTATCTATATCCCTTGGCATATTTTTTTTTCCTTTTTCTTTTTTTCATGTATTGGGCTTAATGTCACAGCAAAGTCATAGTCTCCTGCCACCTGTGACGAGTAAGCCCAAGTTGCTATTGGGTGTGGTATTCACAGAGGAGCCATTCTTCAGGCGCTCTGCTCTCTTCACACCCACCTTGGCATATTTTTAAAAATAAAAGTAGTAAGTCAGATCATGTGATGTGTGGAAAATGAACTATTGACTTTTAAACATATATACTACCATATGAATTGTATAGGCCCTAGGTGTATCTTGTTTAATATTTTGTGATAGCTGGTAGGCAGGGGTGTCACCTAGTATTTCATGTTAGTTGCCATTCATGTCACCCTTAGGTAATGGATATGGCCTTTAAAGGCCTTAAGTTCCCCTTGAAGTATTTCATTGTGGATTTGCTCCACATTGATTTGTCCGAACCAATTCTGATACTACTTACCTATCAACAGAAGAGCTGCATCCATCACTGCGGCACCGTTCAGCATAGTAGCCATCAAAATATCGTGGCCAGGGCAGTCAACAAAGGAAACATGTCTACCAATGGAGAAATTACAATCAGTCCTAAGATCAATCAATGCTTCAAGATGCAAGTTATAGATTCCCCAAAATTAATTCACTTTAATGCAGACTATAAATATTACGTATGAATATGGAAAAAACACAAATATCTATTACTGCTATAAAGTCAAGTGGTTACAGGACTTGGTGTTTCTAGACCTTGGAAAGAAAATGACCTACTCGCTGAGAGTCAAATCACTATAGATCATTACAAAGCAAATGAAATTAGCTTTGTAATAACTAGACATGACTGAAGAGACAAATTCCCAAGTCCAATGAAAATAAATACCGTATGAAGTGTATATAGGGAATTTCACCTATTTGAAAGCCAACGGTGTTAACAGAATGGACACTGCCATTTGAAAAAAATGATTTGCCAAAAATTTCTCTAGCACTCTCAAAAGCTGGAATTGGCCGGGCTTTTGATAAAATTCTCTGCCCGGCTGGTATGCCTGAGTGTAGATCTATGAACCAGGAGGTCACAGTTCGATTCCTGATCAGGGCACATGCCTGGGTTGTGGGCTCGATCCCCACTGTGATGCAGAAGGCAGACATCAGTGATTTTTCTCTCATCACTGATGTTCCTATCTCTGCCTTCTTCTCTTAAAATCAATTAAAAAAAATATATATATATATATTAAAAGATTGGCTTTGTTCTTCCCCTTAGAATAGAAACAACTATTTAGAAACATAATATGTTAAAATAACAAAACCATTCAGTCATTAGGCTCTCTGTTTAATATGCCAGTTAATATATTTCAAAGAGCTCCAACCACACAAGACAATAAAATACCAAGTATAAAGTGTTTTTAGCACCAAAGAGGTCACCTGACTAATTTGAAGTTTCCTTTGGTCCCTGGAATGTCGGTAGGAAATTCGTCAGGTGTGCTACTTCCACAGGATCTGTAACATTCTGGTCGAGGACAACTTGGGTCATCAAGTTTATATATCTGAAAGTTTCAATGAAAAGAAGATTTGGATTTATTATCTGCACTTTCCAATTAAAGTTGATGTTTGCTTTCATAGTACAGGGCTCACCTTAGCATTAGCATATCCGAGCTTGATTGTAATATTTCTTTCTAGCTCATTTTTGAACCTGACAGTGTGAACTCCAGAAATAGCTTTTACAACTGTGGATTTCCCATGAGCTACGTGGCCAATTGTACCTACAGACAAAAATTCAAAAAAATTAATTCACATGCACTTAATTGCACCAAATATTTTTTGCAATTAACAATGGACCAGAAAAACAAAGCCGTAACTTATTATAAATATCAATGTAAAACCAACAGTGGCTTCAGTTTTTGCTCCTACATATTCCTTTTTTAAAAAAATATTTTTTTTTATTGATTTCAGAGAGGAAGTGAGAGGGAGATAGAAACATCAATGATGAGAGCCTCCCCCTCTCCCTTCCACTCTTTCTAAAACGTCAATGGAAAAAATATCCTTGCCAAAACCGGTTTGGCTCAGTGGATAGAGCGTCGGCTTGCGGACTGGAAGGTCCCAGGTTCGATTCCGGTCAAGGGCACGTACCTTGGTTGCGGGCACATCCCCAGTGGGGGGGTGTGCAAGAGGCAGCTGATTGATGTTTCTCTCTCATTGACATTTCTAACTCTCTATCCCTCTCAATTCCTCTATGTGTAAAAATCAATAAAATATAAGTGTAATTCTAATAGACCTATTTTTTTAAAAAAATATCCTTGGGTAAGGATTAACAACAAAAAAAGCCATACTTAGCATACTAAAAATTATTCACCTCATGTTTTTAATCACAGGAAAGATTGCCTTCGCTTAAAATAGACACTCAAGGCCTTAGCTGGGTGGCTCAGTTGGTTGGAGCATCATCTTAATACACCAAGGTTGTGGTTTCCATCTTGGTCAGGGCACACACAAGAAGCAACCAATGAATGCATAAATAAGTGGAACCACAAATAGATGTTTCTCTCTCTCAAATCAATAAATAAAAATTTAAAAATAAAAATATGTATCGTGTATATTCAGGAACTTTCCAGTATGCCCAGAGTAAAATAAATAGGCGTGATGAGCCTAACCAAAAGGAATCCATGAAAATAAGAAAACCCAGGTTTAATTACAGTAATGATGTCAAGGACAGCAAATATCTTACAACTCTTTTAATAGCCTGCTGGTAGAGCTTTACTTTTTAACTAGGTTTTACTGCGCTGTTTGTACAGACTCTCAAATAGCCCAAATTTACACTCAGTCGACATAACTTCTCCTCTGCAGTTGTAGGTGTCAATTAAGGGGAAAAAAAATACTCCACCTAATAATAGCCTGTATAGCAAATAAAACTTTCAAAAACATTCTGGCCTTGCAATAACCCTGTGTGACAAGTACAGCCACGTTTTTATTTCTTACTTCAAGTGCTACCCGACTACATGCTGCCTTATGCTATTACACTTCTCATATGTCTGCATTTTCCCCCTCACCTAGTCTGTAAGGTAAGCATGTGCTTTCCAAAGAAAACAAGGAAGTGCTCTGCTCACAAGTGCTCAAGGTCTATTTGAATTATCTGCAACCTTATATAATATAATTCAGGTAATCGCACCAAGGGAGAGAAAATCACTTGCTGAAGATCAAGCAACTCAGGTCTCCAAGAAGTTATCTTACCTATGTTAATTGTGGCTTGTCTGCTGATTACTTCGTGTGAAAGTGGCGTCAGTTTAGTAACGTCCTGCAATCAAACATTTTACTTTTACTTTTAATCATCGTACACGAGGCAAATCACAACTTTCCCCTTTGACTTGACACTTCACCTAAGTTCACCACCATGAGAACAGCTCTCTCCTATAAGCAATCTTGCCCTCGGGCGACTGGCAAGTTTGAAAAGTCCTTCTCGTCGCTACATAAACTATACTCTGTTCTCTAGAGAACACGCGGAGACCCGCGTAGCCCAACTTTGACATTAGCACTGAAGACAAACTTTCAAAAGTGAAAACCTTAATGACAATTAGGTCTCAGGATCTCACCCTCACCCCTGCCCAGCTCGCGCGGACTTGGCGAGACGCAGGTGGCGGCGGCGGCGGCAGCGGTGCCGGCAGCGGCGCGGGTCAGCACCGCCGGCTCCAGAGCTAACCACGCTCCTGCAGCCCGGCACTGCCCCGTCTCATCGCCACTCGGGAGGGCCCTGTCTTTCCCACTCTCGGGTTCACTCCGCATTCCCCCAAATCGAAACCTTACCAAAGTGGCGAGATCTTGACGAGAAAGATGCGGCTGGCCGAGAGTCACGCCAGCCTCACCCCCCGCCATCTTGTCGGTAGAGGAAGGAAGTCTCCGCGGCAACCGCCAGACGAAACGCGGGGCGGGGGAGGAGGGGCGGAGCGAAGAAAGGCAGGCAGGCTAGGACCCGGGCCGGGGAAAGGAGCACGACCGGTGCAGAGGGGCCTCATTCCTTGGGCTTTTTTCCGCTTGGGTTCATACAGTACCTGCCCGGCAGGATGACTAGAAAACGCGAGGCAAAACTCCGGGGTCTGTTCGTAGCTGGCCTGTTGGTGATTTGTGCAGGCAAAGCTGAGGGCAGCTCCCCAAAAGGCCCCTTGCTACGCGGGTGAAACTAACGGCGCGCGCGCCGGCTCTGCAGAAACCATTTCCGGTTTCCCGTGGGGGTGGCCGGAAGGGTTTCTCAGGACCTGGGAACTTTAGATAGGATGTGAGGACAGACTGTGGGAACGGACTTTTTTCACTCACTTCCGCAATTTCATAAGGCGAGGTCCGCGTGGGTCCCGCCCACCGGTGACGGAGCTATAGGCGGGAGGAGGCCATGCGCTGAGCTGGCCACGTTCACGTCGCCTGCCTTCATTGGCAGACGGCGGGCAGGGCGCCCTCCCGCGGAGGTTCCGCGGCCGGCGGATGGGAAAAGCAAAGTGGAACTTATTCTCAGACGTTTCTGCAGCTAGGGAGGTGGTCCGTAGTGGCGCTAGAATGGAGTTAGCATTGAATAGAAGCTGGGAGTCAGTAAGACCTCCCAAAAAGGTTTTTTTTTTTAAAGCTGATCCAAGAAAAACCACTTCTTTAATGGAAATACTACCAACAAATTGATATTTAAAAATGTAAAGGTTGGGGGGGGGGCAATGGTAAGCTATATACACATATAATACCTTAATTAAAAAATGGTGGAAAAAATACATTTTCATGAGGCAAGAAAGATTAAAAACAAATGATCCAAAAAAATAAATAAAAATGCAAAGGTTGTTGAGATTTAACTCTTTTTTTCATCCAGTGTTAAAAAGAATACAAGTTTTGTTTCTCCCCCATGTATTTCTAGGCTTTATAAATTTTCTATCAAGAACATGTATTCATTTCTGGTCAGAAAAAATGTAAGGAGAGATGAATAAGAATTTAGGTTTTCTGTGTTCATTTAATGCTTAAGAAAGATGATAATGGGTATGTTTTTATAAGTTTTAGGTACAACGGTTTACCTAAAATGGGAAGATATATTTCAATAAATACATTAATTGGTTAAGTGATGGCAGAAACTGTACAATATTTTGTATTTAGGTGGAAGCAATTAATTATAAATTTAGGAACTTACAAGTTTATAAATGTAGAATTTATCTGACATTGTAAATAGTTGTACCACCAATTCAGAAAACCCAGATGATAACAATGGGGAATTAGTGGTGATGGTTACACTACTTTGTGAATATACTAAAAAATCGGTGAACTGTAATTTTATTTATTAAAATTTCTTTAATATATTTTATTGATTTTTTTTTTACAGAGAGGAAGGGAGAGGGATAGAGAGTTAGAAACATTGATGAGAAATATTGACCAGCTGCCTCCTGCACACCCCCCACCGGGGATGTGCCCACAACCAAGGTACATGCCCTTGACCGGAATCGAACCCGGGACCTTTCAGTCCGCAGACCGACGCTCTATCCACTGAGCCAAGCAGGTTTCAGCTATTTTAAAATTTAATTTAATTTTTTATTTCAGAGAGGAAGGGAGAGGGAGAGAATGGTAGAAACATCAATGATGAGAGAGAACCATTGATCTGCTTCCTCCTGCACTCTCCACATTGGGGATCAAACCCACAACCTGGTCATGTGCACTTGGCGGGAATGGAACCTAGGACCCTTCAGTCCTCAGGGTGACACTCTATCCACTGAAGCAAACCGGCTAGGACAATGAATTATACATTTTAAAGGGTGAATCTTACAGTATATAAATTATCAATAAAAAATACAAAATTCACACCCTGTTCACTGTGGCTCAGTTGGTTGCATGCAAGTCACTGGTTCCATTCCCCATCAGGGCACATAGCAAGGTTTTGAGTTCCATTCCTGGTTGGGAAACATGCAGGAGGCAACTGATCAATGTTTCTTGCTCTCTCCCCCTCCCTCTCTCTCTAAAAATCAATAACAACATAAAAAAAATAGCCCGCCGAAACCGGTTTGGCTCAGTGGATAGAGCGTCAGCCTGAGGACTGAAAGGTCCCGGGTTCGATTCCGGTCAAGGGCATGTACCTTGGTTGTGGGCACATCCCCAGTGGAGGGGGGTGCAGGAGGCAGCTGATGCATGTTTCTCTCTCATCGATGTTTCTAACTCTCTATCTCTCTCACTTCCTCACTGTAAAAAATCAATTAAAAATTATATATATATATATATATATATATATATATATATATAGAGAGAGAGAGAGAGAGAGAGAGAGAGAGAGAGAGAGAGAGAGAGCCCTAGCTGGTTTGGCTCAGTGGATAGAGCATCAGCCTGTGGACTGAAGGGTCTGAGGTTTGTTTCCGGGCCCTGGTAGGGAGTGTGCAGGAGGCAACCAATTGATGTATCTCTTTCACATTGTTGTTTCTCTATCTCTTCCCATCCCACCCCACTCTCTCTTAAAAATAAAAAACTAAACAAAACAAAAAAATATAGCCCTGACTGGTTTGGCTCAGTGGATAGAGCATTGGCCTGCTGACTAAAGGGTCCTGGGTTCAATTCCAGCCAAGGGCACATGCCCGGATTGCAGGCTCCATCCCCAGTGAGGGGCGTGCAGGAGGCAGTGAATCAATGATTCTGATCATTGATGTTTCTATCTCTTTCCCTCTTCATTCCTCTCTGAAATCAATAAAATAAATAAATATATTTTATTTATTTTTTAAAAATATATTTTATTGATATTTCACAGAGAGGAAGGGAGAGAGATAGAGAGTTAGAAACATCGATGAGAGAGAAACATCGACCAACTGCCTCTTGCACACTCCCTACTGGGGATGTGCCCGCAACCAAGGTACATGCCCTTGACCGGAATCGAACCCGGGACCTTTCAGTCCGCAGACCGATGCTCTACCACTGAGCCAAACCGGTTTCGGCAATATATTTTATTTTAAAAAAATATATTTTGTTGATTTTTAAAGAGAGGAAGAGAGAGGGACAGAGAGCTAGAATCATCGATGAGAAACACCAATCAGCTGCCTCCTGCACCCCACCCCCTCCACTGGGGATGCGCCCACAACCAAGGTACAAGCCCCTAACCGGAATCGAACCCGGAATCGAACCCGGGACCCTTCAGTCCTCAGACCGACGCTCTATCCACTGAGCCAAACCAGCCTCAGCTAAATACACACACACACACACACACACACACACACACACACACACATATAAAATATATACAGCGTGTCTCAAAAAATATGTACACAATTTGAATAATTATTAATTCCAATGCTTAAATTTGAAAAGGAAGAGACATCAATTGAGCTATCAAAAAAGCTTATATATTTTGGGGGACTATACACACACACACACACACACACACACACACACACACATATAATATACAATATAGAATGTAATATACTAGTGGCCCAGTGCACAAAATTTGTGCATGAGGGTGGGGCCCCTCAGCCTGGTCTGCACCCTCTCCAATTTGGGACCCCTCAGGGGGTGTGTGAATGCCAGTTTAGGCCCTCTCACAATTCAGGACTGCTGGCTTCTAACTGCTTGCCTGCCTGCCTGCCTGCCTGCCTGATCACCCTCCAAACCGCTTCCCTGCTGGCCTGATTGACACCTAACTGCTACCCTGCAGGCCTAATTGCCCACAACTGCCCTCCCCTGTCATGACCTGCCTCCTCTACTAGGACCCACCTCCTCCACGCAAGGCAGTAGAGACACTGGGACCGGCCTCCTCCATGCCGCGTGGAGCCATTGGACCCCCAGGCCTCACCACGGAGCGGGTACTAGGCCCCGCCTTCACTGTGCACGCGACCATCTTGTGACAATGTCGCACACAAGGGTCACCTAGGCTTTTATTAGTATAGATAGTATATAATATACAATATATGGTACACTAGTGGCCTGGTGCACAAAATTCATGCACATTAAAAGAGAATTAATTGGAGGAAATATTTTAATATTGCTATTTGCCTTTTCTCTATAATAGAAGTGTCAGAGATGAAAGAAAATTACTAAAATGTATATGAAAATCTCCCTCCTGTCAGGGTCTGGGGCACGCCACAGGACCCAGAGTCAAGTCCCTGCCCACCACCCACATGTGCTTTGAAAACACAGGAGACCCAGACCTGGCTGGCCCCACCCCCATTCGGTGAGACCCAGTCCCCAACGGCCCCACCTCCGTCAAGCCACTCCAGGTTGGGGGCGTAGCCTCAGGTCCCCTGGCCCAGCACCAGGGTTGGGGGCACAGCCTGAGGTTCCCCCGTCAAGCTCCACTGGGCAGAGGGTATGGCCTGAGGTGACCTGGTCCAGCACTGGGGTAGGGGTGTGTGGCCTGAGGTCCCCATCAAGCCCTGCTGGGGGTGCAGCCTAAGGTCCCCCACCAAGCCCCACCGGGTGGGGGGTGCAGCCTGAGCCCTCGCCTAAGCCAGGCACCATGCAGCCTCAGATCCCTGCTGTTTGGCTGTGACCTTATGGCATCCCAGCTAATTTGCATATTCCTCTATTATATATAGAGATTATATATATGTGTGTGTGTATATAAAAAACCCTAATATGCAAATGGACCAAACGGCAGAACAACTGAACAACTGAATAACCACTCACTATGACATCTGCTGACCACCAGGGGACGCACGTGGAACATTGTGGGCATTGGCCGCAGCAGGATGGTGGAGAAGATGAGCAGGGGCACCAGACCAAGGCAGAGTGCCAATCACCATCATTGGGACGAGCTTTTGGTGTTTACTGAAAATTTTTTGCTCCCACATGCTGCGATCACACTCAGCGCTCACACCTACTGTCAGTGCCGGCCTACTTGCACCTGTGCTGGCGTTAGAGCTGCCACTCACACCTGCTGATGGCGCAGGCTCTGCTCGCTCAGCAGTGGCAGGCAGCAGCAGGAGCAGGGATGCCATCAGACAAGGGACCAGCAGCTGCAGCAGGAGGGGCCAGGGAGGGGCACAGAGGATGGGCTGAGACATGCCCCTGTGCCCACTGCAGCCTCATGGCCCACAGTTCCTTTCAAGGTGCACAAATTCATGTACTGGGCCCCTAGTATATAAGATGATTGTATGCTATATGTTGTATAATATATAACCTATAAGGTATAGTATATAATGTATAATGTTTAATATATGACACCCTACCTAATAAAAGAGCAATATGCAAATTAACCATCACCCCACTCCACAAGCCACACCCAGAAGCCAATCAGAGCGAGTATGCAAATAAGCCCAACCAAGATGGCTACAGCCACAGAGAGCAGGAGGGAGGCGTTTTCCCAGCTTTCTGCCTGCCCTTGCTGGCCTAAGCCTCCACTCAAGACTATGACGTTTCAATTATTGAAGGTAAACAAATCCAAACAGAAATGGCTGCCGCCAGAGAGCAAGCAGGAGGCTTGGCTCCACTCCAGGCTACAAAGTTTCAATTATAGAAAGTAAATATATCCCAGATAGCCGAAACCGGTTTGGTTCAGTAGATAGAGCATCGGCTTGCGGACTCAAGGGTCCTGGGTTCGATTCCGGTTAAGGGCATGTACCTTGGTTGTGGGCACATCCCCAGTAGGGGGTGTGCAAGAGACAGCTGATCAATGTTTCTAACTCTCTATCTTTCTCTCTTCCTCGCTGTAAAAAACCAATTATATATATATACAAATATATATATATATATATATATATATATATATATATATATATATATATATCCCAGATACCAGGGCCTCCACATGGGTCGCTGGGGGGCATGGCTGGCCTGCAAACCACCACAGGCCCCTCGATCAGGCTGCCCCATGCCCAAGGGAACCCCCACCCTGATCTGGGACATCTTTCACAGCAAACCAGCTGGCCCCCACCCATGCACGAGGCCTCTATTCTACCTAATAAAAGAGTAATATGCAGATTGACCATCACTCCAACACACAATATGGCTGCCCCCATGTGGTCAAAGATCCTAACCCTATATGGACACAAGATGGCCAGCAGGGGAGGGTAGTTGGGAGGGACAAGGCCTGCAAGGGAGGGCAGTTTTGGGTGATCAGGCAAGTAGAGGAGGGCAGTTGAAGGCACTCAACCCTGCAGAGGAGGGCAGTTAGGGGTGACAAGGCTGGCAGAGAAGGGAAGTTGGGGGCAAACGGGCTGGCAGGGGAGCAGTTAGAAATCAATCAGGCTGGCATGGGAGTGGTTAGGGGGTGATTAGGCTGGCAGACAGAAGCAGTTAGGGGCAATCAGGAAGGCAGGCAGGTGAGCAGTTGGGAGCCAGCAGTACTGGATTGTGAGAGGGCAGTTGGACATCCCTCGAGGGGTCCCAGATTGGAGAGAGTGCAGGCTAGGCTGAGGGACATCCCCTCTTGCCCCGTGCATGAATTTCGTGCACCGGGCCTCTAGTATAATATGTAATATATAATATATAATATATAATATATAATATATAATATATAATGTATAATGTATAATGTATAATGTATAATATATAATATATATACATATCATTGATAATAAAACATATGCTTCATTGTCTGAAACTTTTGGAAGTAGAAATGTCACAGGAAATAATGTCAATAAGAATAATAGTAGTTAACAAATAATGCACCAACTTAAGTGTGAACTTTATTTAATCCTTACAACAATCTGATGAGATATATACAATTTAAAAAAGATATATACTATTACTACCATTTGACAGGTGAGGAAACTTGATTCATAAAAAGATTAGATAACATGCCCATAATCTCACAGTTAGTAAGTAGCATAGATGGAATCCATAGGCAATTAATAACAAGCATGCTCTTTTTAGAAATTGGGCTTTATTGAGGTAAATTTGTATACCATACAATTTATCCATCTTAAGTCACAATTAAGTGATTTTTAGTAAATTTACAGAGTTGTGCAACTATCACCATAATCCAGATTTTGAACATCTCCATCACTCCCAAAGAGATCCTGAGTATTCATATGCAGTCACTCCCCATTTCTACCTCTGGCCCCAGGCAACCATTAATGGTCTTTCTGTCTCTATAGATTTGCCTTTTCTGGAATTCCTATATAATGAAAGCTAATATGCAAATAGACTGAATGGCAGAACAACCAAACAACCGGTCACTATGATGTGTGCTGACCACCAGGGGACATGCATGGAACATGGCAGGTGTTGGCAGCAGGTGGCAGAGTGCAGAACATGATGGGCATAGGCCATGGCTGGATGGTGGAGCAGATGAGCGAGGGTGGCAGACCAAGGTGGGGCACTGATCGCTGTCATTGGGGCAAGCTTCTAGTTGTTACTGATAATTTTTTGCTCCTACATTCTGCGGTCTCACCTGACGCTCTCACCTGCTGCTGGCACTGGCTCTGGCCTCACTTGCACCTGCTGCTGGCATCAGAGTCACTGCTCACACCCACTGCCAGTGCCCAGCGCCTGACTCAATTGCTTGGCACCGTCAGCAGGTGTGAGCAGCAGCTGCTAGTCCTGATCGCCTCTCAGGGCTTCTCCACCTCCCCCTGCTCCTGAGGGGCAATTGGGGCAAAGGATCTGAATAGACAGTTATTTATTTATTTATTTATTTATTTATTTATTTATTATTTAAGAGAGGAAAGAAGAGGGAGAGAGAGATAGAAACATCAATGATGATAGAGAATCATGGATTGGCTGCCTTGAGACTCACAACCCAGGCATGTGCCCTTGACTGAAATCAAACCCGGGACCCTTCTATCCACAGGCCAACACTCTATTCATTGAGCAAAACCAGCTAGGGCTAGTAGATGTAGTTTTAATTTGCATTTCTCTAATGAGTAATGGATGTTGAGCATCTTTTCGTGTACTTATTAGTCATTCATATATCTTCTTTGGTAAAATATCTATTCAAAGCCATTTTTAAATTGGGCAGTTTATCTTATTAAGAGTTTTAAAATATTATGGAAATAAGTGTTTATCAGCTACATGGTTTGTAAATATTTTCTCCCAGTCTGTAGCTTGTCTATTCATTTTCTTTTTTTCAAAATATATTTTACTGATTTTTTACAGAGAGGAAGGGAAAAGGATAGAGAGTTAGAAACATCAATGAGAGAGAAACATCAATCAGCTGCCTCCTGCACACCTCCTACTGGGGATGTGTCTGCAACCAATGTACATGCCTTTGACTGGAATTGAACCTAGAACCTTTCAGTCCCCAGGCCAATGCTCTATCCACTCTGCCAAACCGGTTAGGGCTCTATTCATTTTCTTTTTAAATATATTTTACTGATTTTTTACAGAGAGGAAGTGAGAAGGATAGAGAGTTAGAAACAGTGATGAGAGAGAAATATCAATCAGCTGCCTCCTGCACACCTCCTATTGGAGATGTGACCACAACCAAGGTACATGCCCTTGACCAGAATGGAACTTGGGACCTTTCAGTCCGCAGGCCAACACTATCCACTGAGCCAAACCAGTTAGGGCTATTCATTTTCTTAATGGTGTCTTTGAAGAAAGAGCAAAAGTTTTAAATTTTGAAGTCCAATTTATTTATGCTCTCATGAATCGTGCTTTAAAAATATATTATTGATTGCGAACCAAGATGGCGGCCTAGGTAGTTTCCTAAGCTGCCGCTTCATCAACAATTTGGAAAAAAACAACAGCTAAATTCGAAAGGGATCACATCAGAACCACAGGAGAGCTGGCGGAATGGGATGGCTACAACTAGAGGAAGGAGAAGCACCGCTGCCGCCATGTGGAGTTTAAAGCCGCAGTGAAACCAGAGCCACAGCCTCAGCAGCTGCCGCGAGTGAGGGAGGCCCACCAAGAGCAGAGCCCGCCTTGCCCCGGGCCCAGGGAGTGGGCTGCCTCACAGCCTGGCCTCCACGCCCGCAGCCTTCCCAGCCTGCCCACCGGGGGAGCGAGGGAACCTGCACCGGGCTGCGGCCGCACCTTCAGCTCCCACCTGGAGGGAGCTGCCTTGGAGCCTGGCCTCCGCACCCGCAGCCTTCCCAGCCCACCCGCCTTGCTAGGGAGGGAGCCGGCACAGGGCCACGGCCGCGCCTTCAGTTCGCGGCCCAAGCAAGCCCTTTGCCCGTCTGTCCCCCTGCTGCTGGGCTGGGCCAGAGCCTCTGCCGAGCCCCCAAGAGCCAGAGCCAAGGCAGAGCAGACTTCCTTGTGGAGTGTGACGGAGGACCGAGAGGTTGTGCCCAGAGCACTCTTTGTGGCCTGGGACTCTGGACACCTAAACCCGGGGGACTCTGAAAGCCAGAACCTGTGAAGTGTGGGTGGCGGAGGATACTGTGGTGGAGGCGGCTGGAGCCTCCCCGTTGTTCCCCCTCGTCGTTCTCCTGCTTGCCAGCAGCAGTGGGCCAGGGCCCCGGGGGAGAATCGAAAAGGATCCTATCTAAACCACAGGAAAGCTGGCGGAGGGGGAAATCTACAACTGAAATAAGGAGAAGGGCCGCTGCCGCCATGTGGAGTTTAAAGCCGCAATGGAGCCCAAACCGGTGTGGCTCAGTGGTAGAGCATCGGTCTGCAGACTGAAAGGTCCTGGGTTCGATTCCGGTCAAGGGCATGTACATTGGCTGCGGGCACATCCCCAGTAGGGGGTGTGCAAGAGGCAGCTGGTCAATGTTTCTCTCTCATTGACGTTTCTAGCTCTCTGTCTCTCTCCCTTCCTCTCTGTAAAATATCAATAAAATATATTTTAAAATAAATAAATAAATAAATAAAGCCTCAATGGAGTCGCAGCCACCAGGGAGGAAGGCCCACCGAGAGCGGAGCCCACCCCACCCCAGGCCCAGGGAGCAGGCCGCCTCGGAGCCCGGCCTCCGCGCCCACAGCCTTCCCAGCCTGCCCGCCTTGCTGGTGAGGGAGCCAGCGCAGGGCCTTGGCTGCGCCTTCCACTCTGGGCCCGAGTGAGGCCTTCGCCCATCTGTCTCCCCGCCCCCGGGCCTGGCCGGAGCCTCAGCAGAGCCCCCGATAGCCAGTGCCAAGGCAGAGCATACTCATGGAGCGTGATGGAGGACTGAGAGGTAGTACCCAAAACACTCTTTGCGGCCTGGGACTCTAAACACCTAAACCCGGGGGACTGAAAGCCTGAACATGTGAAATCAGAGCTGCTAGGTTGGTAGGGTGGAGTTGGCCGGAGCCTCCCCGTTCTTCCTCCTTGTTGTCCTCCTGCTCGCCTGCAGCTCGGGCCCCGGGGGATCCAGGATAGGAAGGCATCAATCGACTGTCCCAGAGGGGCTGTGTGGCCCTGCGGGGTCCTTGTGACCCGGGGGACTGGTGTGGCCTGTGACCTGGGGGAGCCGTGTGCCCCGGGGGAACAGTGTGCCCCAGGGGAGCAGTGGGACCTGGGGGAGCCATGTGCCCCAGGGGAGCGGTGGGACCCGGGGGAGCCTTGTGCTCCGGGGAAGCCGTGTGACCAGGGCTGGGACCCGGGGAGCCCCTATGTTCATAGCAGCACAATTTACAATAGCTAGGATTTGGAAACAGCCTAGGTGCCTGTCAGCAGATGATTGGATCAGAAAACTATGGTACATCTACACAATGGAATACTATGCTGCCATAAAAAAGAAGGAATTCTCATCATTTGAAGCAACCTGGATGGAATTGGAGAACATCATACTGAATGAAATAAGCCAGTCAATGAAAGAGAAACACCACATGACCTCACTCATTTATGGATAATAAAGAACATGATAAACTAGTGAACAGAAAGATAGATATAGTGACAGTAAAGCAACAAGCAGATTGACAAATGACAGAGGGAGGGGAGGGAGATCTGGGGGAGATAAGAGATCAATGGAAGGACTGGTATGCATGCATATAAGTACAACCAATGGACACAAAACTCTGGGGAGGGAGGGCATGTATGGGAGGTGGGGGGGCAATGGTAAGCTATGTACACATATAATACCTTAATAAAAAAAATGGTGGAAAAATATATTATTGATTTGAGAGAGAGAGGAAGGGAAAAAGAGAAAAAGAAGGGGAAACATCAATTGGAACACCCAACTGTGGATCAAACCCACAACCGAGGTATGTGCTTTGACTGGGAATCAAACTAGCAACCTTTCAGTGCATGGGACAATGCTCAACCAACTGAGCCACACCAGCCAGGGCTACAAATCATGCTTTTGGCATCATATTTAAGAACGTAAAGATTTACTCCTCTGTTTTCTTCGGAAAGGTTTCCAGTTTTAGCTCTTACATTTAGGTCTATGATCTATTTTGAGTTAATTTTTATGTAGCGTGAGGTAGGAGTTTAACTCCATCTTTTTGCATGTGGTTATCCAATTGTCCCAACACTATTTGCTGAAAAGATAATCGTTTCCCTTTTGAATGGCCTTGGAACTTTCTTGAAAATAATTTGACCATAAAAGGGTTTATTTCTGGGCTCTCTGCTCCATTGATCTATTATCTCTATCCTTATGCCAATACCCCACTGTCTTGATTTCTGTAGTTTTATATAGTACATTCTGAAATTGGCAAGTATAAGTCCTTTTAATCATATTCTTTTTAAAAGTTGTTTTGGCTTTTTTAGAGCCTTTGCATTTCAATATACATTTTAAACCCTAACTGGTTTGGCTCAGTGGATAGAGCGTCGGCCTGCGGACTGAAGGGTCCCAGGTTCTATTCCGGTCAAGGGCATGTACCTTGGTTGTGGGCACATCCCCAGTAGGGGGGGGGGGTGCAGGAGGCAGCTGATCGATGATTCTCTCTCCTTGATGTTTCTAACTCTCTATCCCTCTCCCTTCCTCTCTCTAAGAAAATCAGTAACAGTCACCATAAAACAAGCAGACTGCCAAATGACAGCGGGGAGGGGAAGGAGACCTGGGGGGAGATAAGAGAACAACCGAGGGACTCGTATGCATGAATATAAGTACAACCAACGAATACAGAACTCTGGGGAGGGAGGGCATGAATGGGAGGTGGGGGGGGCAATGGTAAGCTATGTACACATATAATACCTCAATAAAAAATTCAAAAAAAGAAGAAAATCAATAACATATATATTAAAAAATAAATAAATGTCAGGACCAGCCTGTGTTTTTCTAGGGGTTGTTTTGAATCTATAGATCAATTTGAGGAGAATCACCATCTTAATAATATTGAGACTTCTAGTCATGGAGGCCATTCTGCCTCACCTATGCTTAGCATTTCAACACCCCCCTCCCCCCCAACAGTGCTGCTTTTTTCCTAGGTCTCTGGACAGGGTGAAGTTCAGCCATCCTTGAAGCCAAGCAAGCCCCCTCCCCCCTTCCCTCCCTCCCCCCCACCTCCCTACCTCCCTACCTCCCTATCCCTGCTATTCACGTGGGCGCACTTCCCCTGCTTCCACTAAAGCTCCCACTGCAAGCCGAGGCTGCCAGAGCTGACTTACCTGAAGGCCCGCTGTGCCCTGTGTCAGGACAAAGACATTTTGTCCCGAGAGCTATGTGATCACTGTTTTTTGAAGAACTTAGGTTTAGAGCTAATAAATAACTTCAGACTCTATATTCAATCCCGCCTCTCTCCTTAACCACAGCCTCCCAAGTCCTAAAGCTGTACTTCCGGCAAAGCTCATTATTGGGGGCTTTTTCCCCCCCTCACTTCCTTCATGGTGCAAACAGCATATATTGGCTCTTCAGTGCTCCCACTCACCTCAACTCTGGGGCTCGCGCTTAGAATGTGTGTGTTTGCATGCACATCTACTGACATGCAGTACTTAGGAAGATGTGGTTTGTATCTTGAGGCTTCTAAAGTATCGTGTTGCTTTGTACTGGGTTCAGAAAGAACATAAAAAATTATTAACTCTGTGAGAAAGTGTTCTGTTCAGCATCTTCATTTTTAAAAAATATATATTTTAGTGATTTTTGACAGAGAGGAAAGGAGAGGGATAGAGAGAATCATCGATGAGAGAGAATCATCAATCGGTTGCCTCTTGCACACCCCCCACTGGAGATGTGCCCACAACCAAGGTACATGCCCTTGACTGGAATCGAACCCGGGACCCCTCAGTCCTCAGGCTGACGCTCTATCCACTGAGCCAAACCGGTTTCGGTTAGCATCTTCATTTTTAAAAAAATATTTTTTTATTGATTTCAGATAGGAAGGGAGAGGGAGAGATAGAAACATTAATGAGAGAGGATCATTGATCCACTGCCTCCTGCACACCCCGCACTGGGGACGGAGCCCGCAACCCACCCCTTTGCCCTGACGGGGAATCGAACCATGACCTCCTGGCTTATAGGTCTACGCTCAACCACTGAGCCACGCCAGCCAGGCGTCATTGCCATTTATTATAAGGGGACATTGTCTAAATGTTTCAAAGTAAATATATTTCATTATAATAGTGATATTAATTTAATCTTTGAGTCATGATGGGTGTTGAACAACTACTGTACTTTTCTGTCTGGCTTAGCATACCACACTCTTTGTTTTACTCTATCTCACGGCTACTCCTTCTGTCTCCTTGGCAGCTCTTATCTTCTCCCCATGACTCCCTGCCTTTGGCGCTGCCAGTGCTTCCTGCACTTACCCTCAGGCCCTTGAAATTCTCCTCAATACCTCATGAATGTGGGGCTTGCATATTGAGGCTTTGGAAGTATAGTATTCTTTTCTTTTCTTTTTAAAATATTTTTTATTAAATTATTATCTGTGTACATATACCATTGCCCCCCTCCCATACATGTATTTTCTATTTTAAATATATGTATATGTATATGTATATGTATATGTATATGTATATGTATATGTATATGTATATATATATATATATATATATATATATATGTGTGTGTGTGTGTGTGTGTGTATTAAAAAGTATATACTATATTTTATTGATTTTTAACAGAGAGGAAGGGAGAGGGATAGAGTTAGAAACGTTGATGAGCCGAAACCGGTTTGGCTCAGTGGATAGAGCGTTGGTTTGCGGACTGAAGGGTCCCGGGTTCGATTCCGGTCAAGGGCATGTACATTGGTTGCGGGCACATCCCCAGTGGGGGGTGTGTGGGAGGCAGCTGATCGATGTTTCTCTCTCGTCGACGTTTCTAGCTCCCTATTCCTCTCCCTTCCTCTCTGTGGAAAATCAATAAAATATATTTTAAAAAAGAAAAGAAAAGAAACATTGATGAGAGAAAAACATTAAGCTGCCTCGTGCACACCCCCCACTGGGGATGTGCCCGCAACTAAGGTACGTGCCCTTGACCAGAATCGAACCCGGGACCTTTCAGTCTGTAGGCCAATGCTCTATTCACTGAGCCAAACTGGTTAGGGCTCTATTCATTTTGTTTTTTATACATTTTATTGATTTTTACATAGAGGAAGTGAGAAGGATAGAGATTTAGAAACACTGATGAGAGAGAAACATCCATCAGCTGCCTCTTGCACCACCACCCCCCACTGGAAATGTGCCCGCAACCAAGGTACATGCCCCTGACCAGAATCGAACCTGGGACCCTTTAGTCTGCAGATCAGTGCTCTATCCACTGAGCCAAACCGGTTCTGGCCTAAATATATTTTTTTATTGATTTCAGAGAGGAAAGGAGAGGGAGAGATAAAAACATCAATAATGAGAGATTCATTGATCAGCTGCCTCCTGCCCGCCCCCTTACTGGAGATTGAGCCCGTAACCCGGACACGTGCCCCCCACCAGAATAGAACCTGGGGACCTTCAGTCTGCAGGCCGACACTCTATCCATTGAGCCAAACCAGCCAGGGCGCATAGTATTATTTTCAATTGGTTCATAGGGAGCACAAAAATGATTAACTTTAAAAAAATTTGTTCATAGATACAGAGAACAGACAGTTGTCAAAGGGGACGGGTGGGTATGGGTTAAACAGGTGAAGGGATTAAGCAAAAAACCAAAAACAAACAAAAAACCCCACAAAAAAACCAAAACCAAAAAAAAAACACCTCACAGACACAGATAACAGTATGGGGATTCCCAGAGGGAAAAGGGGGTGGGGCGGGGGCAGGTAGAAGAGGGTAAAGAGGGCTAAATGGTGATGGAAGGAGGCTTGACCTTGGGTGGTAAACACACAATACAATATACAAATGATGCATTTTATATTATATATATTACATATTATATATATAGAATTTCATATATTAATATAATTTTATTAACTTATGTCACCCCAATAAATTCAATACAAATTAAAAAAATTGTTCTTCTTAATGTTCTTTTTATTTTATTTTTTAAAAAAATACATTTTACATGTATGGGAGGGGGGGCAATGGTAAGCTATGTACACATATAATACCTTAATAAATTAAAAAAATACATTTTATTGATTTTTAAAAAATATATTTTATTCATTTTTTACAGAGACGAAGGGAGAGGAATAGAGGGCTAGAAACATCGATGAGAGAGAATCATCGATCAGCTGCCTCCTGCACACCTCCTGCCGGGGATGTGCCCGCAACCAAGGTACTTGCCCTTGACCGGAATAGAACCTGGGACCCTTCAGTCCGCAGGCCGACGCTCTATCCACTGAGCCAAACCAGTTTCAGCCTTAATGTTATTTTTATTTAAAAATGTTTTTATTGCCGAAACCGGTTTGGCTCAGTGGTAGAGCGTTGGTCTGCGGACTGAAAGGTCCTGGGTTCGATTCCGGTCAAGAGCATGTACACTGGCTGCGGGCACACCTCAGTAGGGGGTGTGCAAGAGGCAACTGGTCGATGTTTCTCTCTCATCGACATTTCTAGCTCTCTCTCTCTCTCTCTCTCCCTTCCTCTCTGTAAAATATCAATAAAATATATTTAAAAAAATGTTTTTATTGATTTCAGAGAGGAAGGGAAAGGGGGAGACAGAAACATCAATGATGAGAATCATTGCTTGGCTGTCTTCTGCACACCCCACACTGGGGATCAAGCCTGCAATGCAAGGTATATGCCCTGACCAGGAATCCAAACTGTGACCTCCTGGTTCACAGGTCAATGCTCAACCACTGAGCCACACCAGCCCGGCTGTGCATCTTTTATTGATGGTGAACACTTAGTTTCTGCCTCTCCAAGGTGCAGCATATGGTACGCTAGCTCTCCTGGATGACTAGACCAGGATCCAGTCCTTGTGTCTTCTCCTTTCTCCTCCCTCCCCCCCTGCAAACCTGTTCCTCTGGAAGTCTCCCAGATCACAGGAAGTGACAAGTCCTCAGGCCAGAAACCTGGGCGACATCCTTAACACCTCTCCTTCCTTCCTCCCTACATTCAGGAAATCCTGTTGGCTCTTCCTTCAAAATATTTGCAGAGTCTGGCCACTTCCTCTGTCTCCACTGTGGCCTCCATTCCACTCCATTGATGAAATAGCACCCTATTTCCCCATGACGGCCTACAGACATTCTTTTTGTTTTTTTAACAGCCTGTATTTTTGTGTGTAATCTTTTCAGTGTTTTCTCTTTTAGTGCTATTGAGATGTCATTGACATACAACACTATAAGTCTGAGGTAGACAGCATAATTTGACTTACGTATACTGTGAAATGATTATCACAGTAAGTCTAGTTAACATCTGTCACCTCATACAGACACAAGGGGGAGAAAAGGTGTTTATTCCTTGTGATGAGAATTTCTGGGATCTGCTATCTTAGCAATCTTCAACTATACAATGCAGCAGTGTTAACTACAGTCATCATATTGTACATTTGTGCATTACATTGTGCCTGAATTCTATTATTTATACAGCAGCCTGAGTATCAATCATATTGCCTCTCTTCTCAAAACCTTCCAGTGGCTTCAATTTCTCAAAGGCCAAACACTTGGGGGGAGGGGTGGAGATGGAAGAGAATATAGGGGGAATAAATGGGAAATGGGAAAACATAAAATAAAATGTAGGGGGGAAAAGGCCAAAGACTTCACAATAACCTACAAGGTTTTACATAATCTGGTCCATCTTCTTCCAGTCCAGGCTCAAAGGATACATCCTACCCAAATCCTCTCAGTTGGAATTGGAACACCCTCCCCATCCGCATTCCTAATCTCTTTTATCACCCAACTCTATTATTTCCCATAGCATCTGTCACATTATAGCAGGCCATATAATTTATTTTGGTTATTGCCTGATTTATGGAATCTATAAGAAGGCATGAATTAAGATATATATAATACATATACTAATAAAAACGTAATATACTAACTAGACCGGATGGACAGGATGTCTTCTGAATGTCATTCTGGACCTCCTTCCTGACAAAGCCGGGGGTGTGGCCAGCTTGCAAACCACCCGTGTCCCCTCTCCCCGCCTGGCCCTGCCTCCAGCGGGGACCCACCCTGATCTGGGACAGGGTCTGCCTGCAAATCCTGCAGCCCCTCGCCCCAGCCAGCCCTACCCCCCAGCGGGGACCTTCCACCCCAATCTGAGGCCCCCTTCAGGGCAGGCCAGCTGGCCCCCACCCATGCACCAGGCCTCTATTCTGTATAATAAAAGGGTAATATGCAAATTGACCCTAATGGCAGAACGACCAGAACGACTGCTGGACCAGTCACTATGAGGCCCACTGACCACCGGATAGCAAACAGGGAACCGGGGATGGGTGGTAGCGGGGGTGGGTGGGGCCAACTACTGGCAGCTGGGGAAGATGGCCCTGATGGCAGGGGAGGCCTAGGGATCGTACCTGTGCACGAATTTCATGCACCGGGCCTCTAGGATAATATAATAATATAGAACATATACAATATGTGAGAAGACTGAGTCCAAGATACCAAATGTAAGTTTAGTGGTTTCATTTTGTGTTGTTTTTCTGTTAATCCTCACCGGAGAATATTTTCCCATTGGTTTTTAGAGAGGGCGGGAGGGGGAGAGATGGAGAGAGAAATATCTATGTGAGAGAGACACATCAATTGGTTGCCTCCTGCATGAGCTCTGACCGGGGCCTGGGTCAGGGAGGAGCCTGCAACCAAGGTGCATACCCTTGACTGGAATCGAACCCGGGACCCTTTGGTCCCCAGGCTGACATTCTCTACTGAGCTCAACCGTCTAGGGTTAATTTTTTTTTTTTTTAACAGATTTCAGAGAGGGAGAGAGAGATAGAAACATCAAAATGCCCTAGCTGGTTTGGCTCGGTGGATAGAATGTCAGCTTGCAGATTGAAGGGTCCTGGGTTCGATTCCAGGCAAGGGCACATGCCCAGGTTTCGGGCTCAATCTCCAATGGGAGGCGTGCAGGAGGCAGCCGACTGATGATTCTCTCTTGTCATTCTGTTTCTATCTCTCCCTTCCTTTCTGAAGTCAATTAAAAAAAAACCATCAACGATGACAGAATTATTGATTGGCTGCCTCCTGCATGAGCCCACAACTGGGCATTTGCCCTGACCAGGAATTGAACTTTCACCTCCTGGATCATAGATCCACACTCAACCACTGAGCCACGCCGACTGGACAAGGTATGGATTTTTACATACTTATTTATTTTTTTAAATATATTTTATTGATATTATACAGAGAGGAAGGGAGAGAGATAGAGAGCTAGAAACATTGATGAGAAACATCGACCAGCTGCCTCCTGCACACCCCCCACTGGGGATGTGCCCGCAACCAAGGTACATGCCCTTGACCGGAATCGAACCCGGGACCCTTCAGTCCGCAGACCGACGCTCTACCGCTGAGCCAAACAGGTTTCGGCAGGCATGGATTTTTATGTTTGGTTGCTGATAGATTCCCAGTGCTTACAATGGGATTTATAATAGTCATTCATAAATATGAATGATGTGAGTATACTAGTATAGCAGATTAAAAAGGAACAATTTATGGAATTAAGTAGGAGTAAAACAATGCAACAATGTGAAGATGATTTGCTATGTTAATCCATACAACATGGTACAGTGGAAAGAGCATGGGGTGAGGGGCAACACAGGAGGGGAGAAGCCCTGACTGCCAAGGTCTACTAGTACTGTGGTCGGCAAACTGCGGCTCGCAAGCCACATGCAGCTCTTTGGCCCCTTGAGTGTGGCTCTTCCACAAGATACCACGGCCTGGGTGAGTCTAGTTTGAAGAAGTGGTGTTAGAAGAAGGTTAAGTTTAGAAAATGTGGCTCTCGCTGAAACTGGTTTGGCTCAGTGGATAGAGCGTCGGTCTGCGGACTGAAGGGTCCCGGGTTCGATTCCGGTCAGGGGCATGTACCTTGGTTTTGGGCACATCCCCAGTAGGAGGTGTGCAAGAGGCGGCTGGCCGATGTTTCTCTCTCATCGACATTTCTAGCTCTCTATTTCTCTCCCTTCCTCTCTGTAAAATATCAATAAAATATATATTTTTTTTTAAGAAAAGAAAATGTGGTTCTCAAAAGAAATTTCAATCGTTGTACTGCTGATATTTGTCTCTGTGGACTAGTGAGTTTGCCGACCACTGTATAATATACCACTGCATATACTAGTAACTAGTATATTCCACAGCCTTCCTGAGTTTTTATTTTTATTTATTTTATTTTTAAAAATATATTTTATTGATATTATACAGAGAGGAAGGGAGATAGAGAGCTAGAAACGTCGATGAGAGAGAAACATCGACCAGCTGCCTCTTGCACACCCCCTACTGGGGATGTGCCCGCAACCAATGTACATGCCCTTGACCGGAATCGAACCTGGGACCCTTCAGTCCGCAGACCGAGGCTCTATCCACTGAGCCACACCGGTTTCGGCCTTCCTGAGTTTTTAATTCTCTTCCCTCTCCCCTTCTTGTGTCCCACGCTGCCACCCTACCAAACTATCAGTGGTTCTCCGAATAAAGGTGCCTAGCCGCATAGGTATCCTTTACTGTCTTCCTTGCTTTTCTTCCCTTTGGTCGGAACCGAGAGAATTATACCTCCGAGGAGCTGTGCTTGATCCCCCCAAGCTCCGATTACACACACCCCCCTTTGTACTTGCTCCCACGGCACCCCAAACTGTGTAACCTATCACGATGTATTAGGAACTCAGAGATGGAACCTGAAATTTTCTGAACCCTTGCGGATTGGCCCCAGGTCAAAGCAGTGGTTCTAACGATGGCCAGCGGAGGACTGTTTGCTGGGCTTTAAGGAGGGAAATGAAACAGGAAGAAGCAAAGCTCCAGGACGAATCCCACAGCGGGGTCCTCTGGCGCTTGTAGATGTGTCACGTGATCAATTCATTTTCCTTTAGGTAGCTTTGCACATTAGTGACATAACGCAAATGGAAATACTTTGGGGGGTGCTGTTTCATGGTGGGGGGGCGGGGGAGTGCCCTTTGAAGGGTTTTTGTTCAGTTTTGCACTTACATCACTTTGGTATATTTAGGGATTTGGTATTCTCGTAGCTGGGCCCCAGGGTGGGGTTTGAGAGAAACAAGTGACTAAGATCTTAGAGACAACGAGAGAGGACATCCCTGTGGGGGGATCGCTAGAAGCCTTGACTTGTTTATTTTTATTTATTTAAAAAATAAGTTTTATTGATATTTTACAGAGAGGAAGGGAGAGAGATAGAGAGCTAGAAACATTGATGAGAGAGAAACATCGACCAGCTGCCTCTTGCACACCCCCCACCGGGGATGTGCCCGCAACCAAGGTACATGCCCCTGACCGGAATCGAACCCCGGACCTTTCAGTCTGCAGACCGATGCTCTATCCACTGAGCCAAACCGGTTTCAGCAACCTTGACTTGTTTAAAGAGACTGAAGTTTCCTTGTCTTTGCTTTGCTAGGGAAGTGGAGGGAGAGTCAAGTTGTTAGTCAGGAAGTGGGGGAGAGAGAGAGAGAGAGAGAGAGAGAGAGAGAGAGAGAGAGATTGAGCGAGCGAGAGAGAACCCACGTTGGAGAGGTGGTGACAAACCCAAGGCCAGAGGTGATGAGACAAGCTAAGAGGAGCCGCTACAAGTGACGGGTGACCAGCAATGACCAAGATGTGTATCAGCCAGGAATCCTCCAACATTCATGAAGACCCCCATTTCCCCTCAGTTGTGGAACAGAAAAGCTCAGGTCGTTCAGGTGGTTAGAGCATCATCCCCATACACCAAGGTTGAAGGTTTGACCCCCGGTCAGGGCATATATGATTCAACTAATGGCCGAAACCGGTTTGGCTCAGTGGATAGAGCGTCGGCCTGCGGACTGAAAGGTCCAGGGTTTGATTCTGGTCAAGGGCATGTACCTTGGTTGCGGGCACATCCCCGGTAGGGGGTGTGCAGGAGGCGGCTGGTCGATGTTTCTCTCTCATCGACGTTTCTAGCTCCCTATCCCTCTCCCTTCCTCTCTGTAAAATATCAATAAAATATATTTAAAAAAAGTGGGACAACAAATTGGTGTTTCTCGCAACTGAATAAATAAAACAATTTTAAACCTCAGGTTATTTTATTGGGCTATTAAAGCAATAAACTTGAAAGCCTGGAAAATTCGGGGACCCTCCAATTGCATTTTGAAGGCTACATCAGGGTTAGGGACCAGGAATTAATTCTTAGGACAACTACCAACCTGTTGCAATGTGTCAGTGTCCAGGTCTTGGTATGGACCCACAGAAGTCAGTACTGATTTGGAAGATACTGGTGGACCCGAGGGACTGAAGTAGACAATTCGCCACAAGACCCCTTAAAAAGCCTTAAGCTATAGAGCATTTGGCAAACAGTGTTCAAGAGGAAAGAGAATTATTTGCTGAAGATATAACTCTTAGACTCCCAGAGTCTGGGGTAGGGGTTAGTTACCTGGAAAGTGATTACCAAGGTAAGTAGCACAGACTGGATTTCTGAAAAACCTCAATTTTAAAAAAATATATTTTATTGATATTTTTTACAGAGAGGAAAGGAGAGAGATAGAGAGCCAGAAACGTCGATGAGAGAGAAACATCGACCAGCTAGCTGCCTTTTGCACACCCCCTACCGGGGATGTGCCCGCAACCAAGGTACATGCCCCTGACCGGAATCGAACCTGGGACCTTTCAGGCCTCAGACCTACGCTCTATCCACTGAGCCAAACCGGTTTCAGCCTCAATTTTTTTTAAAAGTGGGGGAGGGTATACACTATCCTAAATCCTTAGAACTCCTGGGTAGGAACTTCCTCCCAACTCAGCTACCAGCTCTCTAACCTGTGGATTATCTGGGACTGCTAGGTATGGGATTTGAGGTCTGTATACTTAAGCTAGAGGGCAAGGAAAATACAGCTTCTATCTGCCCCAAAAGTCCTCAGGGGATTTAGTACCATTGTTCCAGTAATTGGTGGGGAAAGTAATTGAATTACCTGGAGGAGTTAATTTTATTTATTTATTTAACTTTTATTATTTTTTTTACAGAGAGAAAGGGAGAGGGAGAGTTAGAAACATCCATCAGCTGCCTCCTGCACACTCCCCACCGGGGATGTCCCCGCAACTAAGATACATGCCCCTGACCAGAATGCAACCTGGGACCCCTGAGTCTGCAGGCTGATGCTCTAACCATTGAGCAAAACCAGCCAGGGCTCATTTATTTAAATGACTTGGTTTTACTTTGCTTGGTGTTGGAGAAGCAAAATGCTTCTTATTGTATCAGACCCTTCTGTAAAACACTCTTTTTTTAAGTGTGTGCTTTCTTTCTTTTTTAAAAAAAATATATTTTATTGATTTTTTACAGAGAGGAAGGGAGAGAGACAGAGAGCTAGAAAGGTCGATGAGAGAGAAGCATCAATCAGCTGCCTCCAGCACACACCCTACTGGGGATGTGCCTGCAACCAATGTACATGCCCTTGACGGGAATCGAACCTGGGACCTTTTAGCCCACAGACCGACGCTCTATCCACTGAGCCAAACCAGTTTTGGCTGTAAAACACTCTGAGAGAGAGAGAGAGAGAGAGAGAGAGAGAGAGAGAGAGAGAGAAGAAGAAGAAGAAGAAGAAGAAGAAGAAGAAGAAGAAGAAGAAGAAAAAAGAGAGAGAGAGAGAAGAGAAAAGAGAGACATCCTCCATTAAAGATAACAATTTTTTTCAGGGGTCACCACTACATAGTAAATATATAGATTGGTGGAAAGACTCAGTCTGTTTTCAGAAACAGTTAAATATATTTTAAAAAGTACATTTGGACATAATATCACAGGAGACCACATAATGTCCCAATAAGGCTCATGACATCGCTGTAGGTATATCCCCCCTGCACAAAAGACACATTTCAGTTCCTGAATCAAGAACAGAAATGCCTTTCTAGACAGTTTAGTGTCACCGTATGTACTATCTAGCTCCAAATATACATTAGCTAATGTGCAAAAAAAAAAAAAAATTCAGCATTTTTAGATATTCAGGAATAATGTATGAAAACAAGTGTTCAAAGTTGAATATATGCCATTTTAAAGTTTATTTGATGGCTCGTGTTTTTTTTTAAAAAAGCTTGTTTTACAGTTGAAATGGGGAAAGGGAAGCTTATCTCTCTATTTCCAGAAGATGTAGGTGCTTTTCTCTTTTTTCCCCCTCACGAAGTAGTCTGTCTACTTCAGCAAAACAGTACACCGAGTGCTATTTTGGCCTCTTTAAGGAACAGGACGTGTTTAAGTTCACTACAAGGAGATAAGGATCGTCTTAGCAATATATGTATCTCACGGAAAGTACTTGGGGATATTGGTTTAGAGAAAATGGCGGCGGGGGGTGGGTGGGTGGGAGGCGGAAAAATTCCATAGTTTAGGATCCAAAATGGGCAATGGATGACAATTTAAGGTTAGTAGTAGAACCACTGGCCTCCAACGGTGTATGTCTCTCATCTACACTTGCCCCAAAAGATCTCACAGCAACGAAGCGACCAAACAGTCCTCTAATGTAATTTTATATTCTAAATCAAGAAAAAGGCGCTGTTTAAAAAAAGCATTTGGCTAGAGTTCTATAGCTGATTTGTTAAAAAAAAGAACACCTCCCCGCCCCCCAAATCACTGCGGTCTGCCGCCGCTTGGACGCAAACAGGAACAGGAGAGCGGTTTTTGTAGATCCGGCATTTCTCGGCGTGGTGCACACACGCCGTTTTCTATGAATTCCCCCACCTCTGGGAAATGTACTTCGCAAACGTGTAATTGCGGTGTTCCGTGCCAAGTGGCACCGTGACGCAAGTATCCCCTGCAAGTTGCCTGACTAAAACATGATGTCATTCGCTGCAGATGCACTGGCTTTCCCAACACAGGTAGGGCTGGCAAAACTCCCTCCACGTCGTTCCCGATCGCCCGTCCCCGCCCCCACGGAATGCAACACGCAAAGACGTTTTCCCCCCGCTTCCTAATCCTCAACTTGTCGAGAGTGGGCGCACTGCGGTGCCCGGAGCCCACGGCTCCCCGCAGCCGGGCACGGACCGAAGCGCAGCCGAGCGCTGCCAGCCCCGACGGCGAGGGAAGCCACGTCGGGCCGGGCTCGCGGCTGCGGCTGCGGGGCCGCCCGATCTCCCCCCACCCCCGCAGCGGGGGGCCCTCGGGCTTGGCCAGCCGGAACGTGGGGGCCCCCGCGAGCGTCGGCCGGCCCTGCCCCCACCCCACTCCCACCCCCCCCCCGCTCCCGCTCCCGCGGCGCCGGAAGTGACGCGTGCTGGCTGAAAGATGGCGGCATTGGCGCTCGACCAGGGGGAAGGTAAACACCCTCTGGGCCGCCGCCCGCACGCGGGGCCCCCTTGAGGCACCGGCGGGGACTGGGGGCGCCTCCCGGGCCTCCCGGCCGCCTCTCGGCTCCCCACCCCCTCGGCCTCCCTACCCACGTGGCAGGCTTCCGCGTTGCGGCCGCGGCGCACGGAGCGCTCTCCCGCCGGCCGGCCCCGCCTCCCTGGGCGGGCCCCGGGCGCTCTCGCCGCCCGCAGGGGGCGCGCGGCCAGGAGAGGCCCCTGGCTCGCGGCCCCACTCGCCCCGCCCCTTGCCCGCCCCTCGCCCGCTTCCTCCACCCCCGGCGTGGGTGATCCTGAGACTCGGCGCGCTTCGGGGGTAGAAGCCCGGAGACGCCGTCGTCGACGCCGGCCCCTCCAGCGCTTCTGCCGCTGCCCGCGGCCCCGCGGCCCCCTTTCCGCGCCCGCCGTCCCCGGTCGGTCCTTCCGCCGAGCTCCTCGAGGTGCCGCGCTCCCCGGGCGTAGGTAAGGCCGGGGCCGGCCCCCGACGCCGCGCCGCCTCCCGGACCAGCTCGGCTGTCTCGCCGACTCCAACGCTGTCTCCTTCCCTAGGGCTGCTGCCGAGGGGGCGGCAGGCGCGCACCCTCGCCCCCCGCCGGAGCGCCCCGGCGCGGCCCGGGAGCGGCCCCTTCTAGCCGGTCCAGGCGCCCGCCGCGTGCCGTCCAGGCGCCCGACTGCCCACCGTCCGGCCGCCGGCCCGCTCCTTCCTGATGCAAAGTGCCGTCTGCTAGGGATTGGCCGGACCCCCGAGGTACGTAGCCGCCCCCGGCCCTCCGGCCTGCGGGGAGCCCGGGCTTCGGCCTCGGGCCCCCGCGCTCGGCACCCATTCGCTAGCTCTTTTCCTGCCCAGCCCCGAGTCCCAAAACGTTGGGTGAGATGCCGGGACCTAATTTGTCTTTGAGTTTACTTAATTGTTTGAATGTTCATTTTTTTTTTCCCCCCCAGAGAGGAGGGGAAAAAAGGAAGAAGCATAATTCAGCCATTTTTTGCAGCATACAGCTGCAGGTACCGTGACTTCTTTTCGCCCGCACCCGGTCTATCCCTTTAAAAACCCCATTTCTGCCCGAAATAGAACTATAGGCGATGCGAGGGATACAAATGTGGGATCGGAAGGTCTGGGTTCCGCCGGGTGACTCTGAGGAAATCGCTTACGGGGCTTTGGTTTCTTATCTATGAAATCGAGTCACATCACAGGGTAGCGAGGGACTGCGAAGCCATATATATGGAAATACTCCGTAGCTATAGAGTGTAAAGGTGAAGAATGCAAGGCAATTTTGGGAGGAACCTTTGCGGGAGCGGTGAATGCTGTAGTGGCTAACTGTTGCTGCCTCTTTATTTCTTTATTATGAGTATAAGCAATAAGTGCGGAATGTCGGAGCAGTGCTGTAAATCGACTAGATAGATATATAATAGTCACGTTGCTTGGCCTTCTACAAAATGCTAACTGCTTATTTAAATAACGGTATCCTTTAATTCAAATTTAACGTTATTGGAGTGCTTTGCTTTCCATTTATCTAGGCCGCTTATATCCTTTTTCTCACTCGCACTATGTAATACCTGACGTTTGTCCGGTGCCTTATGTTTTCGGGGTTGATGTTTCCTTTTGTTAATCTGATTAAATTGTCATTCAGAAGATGCTTTTTTAACGCGAGTACCCTAATTTTAATGCCCTTTTTCATATGTAGGCAATAGGATGCCTGGATATTTTTGGAAGAGCTTCTAAATGCATTTGGGTATCTGTAAAGCTTCATATATCCAGAAATGTATAGAAACTGTCAACTTTTTGACAATATTAGCATTTAATTCTCTTTTAATCGCCCCAGCATTTAGGCGATTGGAAACAGTTTTTCAGTGGTAAAGGATGTGAATTTGCACTCTTTATTGCTGATTAACTTGGGGGAAATGATAGGATAGTAAATATTTGTGGTTTGAGAATTGCACTTATTTGTCAGAATTTATAATATGTACGTGTAACAGATATGGATGGGATCCTTCTTACTCGACACATCAAAAATGTAACATGGCTTGGCTTTAAAAATGGTCCACAAAAAGTGAAAGAGACATTTGTTTAGTATATTCTTTTTAGCTAACAAATGACTTTTTTTTTGTTTCGAATGTTTATTCAATTTATAATCCAATACCAGTTGTCTTGCAGAGTCTGCTTTTGTGTTTTGTGAAAAGGCAGAATAATAGGAGGCAGGCAGGATTAAATTCCCAAAGGAAGAGGCTGCTTTATAATGTTAGGTTTTAATAGATTGGACTTAGCGCTTGTCCTGAAGGTAACATTTTGGGAAGTCACTGCTTCAGTGGAAACGTTAAGGTTTGACCTCTCTGCTTTGATTTGTGTTATCTGGGGCTAAAAATCTTGGACCCCGGGCTAGCTTGGTTTCCTGGGTGTCCAGGGCCCCGAACTTGGTTTAATAATCCGTGTAAAACTTGTACAAATATAAAGGCGAACAGTAAAATTCATGCTGATGATTTCGGTTTAAAAATTTCTCTTTACTTAGAATGAATTAAACAGCAAATCAACACCATGACAAGTGCAGAGAGACCATAGAAGAAAGGAGAAAGCTTTATGTCTTAGGATCTCGAATGCCACTTTCTTCCTGCTTTGAACAGGGGGGCCTTGCATTTTCATTTTGCCCAGGTGCCCTAAAATTTGGTAGCTAGCCTGTTGTTAAGGTTGCCCTTTCTCAGTGTGAATGTTTTGGGAATGGATAACATTACCTGTGAGGGGAATGGATCTTTAGCTGACGGGGGGTTGAGTTAATCTATTAGCACGCCTCTCCTCTGAGTCGGAATGCTATACCTTGTGACGGGGCGGTGGTGTTTTTTATTGAAGAGAAATGAAAGGTAGTCATTGGTGAGACCTTGTAGGACGGCTCTGATGTCAGGCGGACCCGGCGCTGTCTCTTATTAAGAATGATAGCCGTGGGCAACCTAACCTCTGAGCTTTGGTTTTTCTTGTCTTTAAATCAGTGGCAGTTACAGAATATGGAGGCTTGTGAGGATTGCATTTATCTATTCATTCGACAAATATACACTGAGTGGCCAGGTTATGATGATCTCTGAACGCATAATCATCTGGCCAGTCAGAGTGTGTGTGTGTGTGTGTGTGTGTGTGTGTGTGTATTAGAGGCCTGATACACAAATTCATGCATGGGTGGGGTCCGGCCAGCCTGGCCAGGGGGGAGGGGACGTGGGCAGTTGGTTGAGGGAACAATTTGCCTATAATAATATAGGCCAGTGGTCAGCAAACTCACTAGTCAACAGAGCCAACTATCAACAGTACAACGATTGACATTTCTTTTGAGAGCCAATTTTTTTAAAACTTACTAGACTTCTTCTAACACCACATCTTCAAAATAGACTCTCCCAGGCCGTGGTATCTTGTGGAAGAGCCACACTCAAGGGGCCGAAGAGCTGTATGTGGCTTGCGAGCCGCGGTTTGCCGACCACTGATATGGGATATACACTGAGTGGCCAGATTATTGTGCGTTCGGATGTTTGTGTGTGTGTGTGTGTGTGTGTGTGTGTGTGTGTGTATGTGTGTGTATGTGTGTGTATGTGTGTGTATATGTATGTGTGTGTGTGTGTGTATGCATATATATGTATTTATTATTGATTTCAGAGAGGAAAGGAGAGGAAGAGAGATAGAAACATCAATGATGAGAATCATTGGTCAGCCGCCTCTTGCACACCCCCTACTGGGGATCTAGCCTGCAACCTAAGATGTGCTCTTGGCTGGAATTGAACTCGAGACTCTTCAGTCCTCAGGCCTGTGCTTTTATCCACTGAACCAAATGGGCTAGGGCTCCAACAAATGTTTATTAAGCATTTATTATGTGCCACGTGCTGTTCTTTCTAGGTTCTGGGTATACAACAGTCAATGAAACAAAACAAAAATTTTAATATACTAAGGAAAAATGAATCAGAAAAAGAATGTGGAGATTTTTCTGGTTGATGGGGCATATAGGAAGTTTTCTTATTTTCTTTTTTTTAAATATGTTTTATATTGATTGGAGAGAGAGAATGAGAGAATCATCGATGACGACGTGAGAGAGAAAGGCTTCCTAAAACAACTTCTGTATGCACCCTGCCCAGGGATCAAACCTGCACCCTAGGTGTGTGCCCTGACCGGGAATCGGACCCACAACCGTTCAGTGCACGGGATGACACTCAACCAACTGAGCCACACTGGGCAGAGCTGGGAGGCTTTTAAAAAAAATTTAAAGGGGCCGAAACCGGTTTGGCTCAGTGGTAGAGCATCGGCCTGCGGACTGAAAGGTCCCGGGTTCGATTCCGGTCAAGGGCATGTACCTCGGTTGCGGGCACATCCCCGGTGGGGGGTTTGCAAGAGGCGGCTGGTGGATGTTTCTCTCTCATCGATGTTTCTGGTTCTCTATCTCTCTCCCTTCTCTCTCTTCCTCTCTGTGAAATATCAATAAAATATATTTTAAAAAAATTTAAAGGGGGGATTAGGGGAAGGGTTCACTGAGATGACACTGAAGGAAAAACCTGAATATCTGGGAATGGAGTGACTCAGGCAGAGGCTGGTTTTTGAGAACCAGCAAAGAGGCCAGTGTATCTGGAGCTGGGTGCACGGGGGGAAAGTAATGGGAGATAATTATTATTGATGTTTTAGGGATCATCCACTGAAGGGGCTCTCATAGTTCCTCTTTGCTTTGGGCATATATTGTGCTGCTGCTGGTCCAACAGTGGAAGGCCTTGTCAGAATTAGAAAAAAAATTTTAAAATATATTTTATTGATTTTTTACAGAGAGGAAGGGAGAGGGATAGAGAGCTAGAAACATCGATGAGAGAGAAACATCGACCAGCCGCCTCTTGTACCCACCACCCCACCGGGGATGTGCCCACAACCAATGTACATGCCCCTGATCGGAATCGAACCCGGGACCCCTCGGTCCGCAGACTGACGCTCTGTCCACCGAGCCAAACCGGTTTCGGCAGGATTAGAAATTTTAACTTCGGGATAAAGAAACTGGAAAAGGCAAGATATTTCTTCCTCAGATATTTTCCTAATATAAGACCTCTCAAACTCATCTGGCTAAATTATTAAAGCAAATAAGAACAGACTGAAAACGTGTTGTCCCTGATAAGATCATTGAATTTAGTTAATGGTTTTTTGCGTCACTGAATGATTTGCAGGGTATTCATATCATACCATGGAGACCTTCAGAAAGCTTTCATTATTGTGGAGAACTAGAATGTTCACATTACTGCCTCAATGATTTCAAGCTAGGATCTAACTTAGAAGATTCAGGGTTTTATTCCCCAACAGAGGTTTTTCCTAGAATCCTGTTTTCCATGACATCAGCCTTGGATTACTTCTCCTTGTCGTGAGGAGCGAGCAGAGGAGCATTAAATTAAAATCTTCTGATGAAAAAATAGCGTTGAAGCAGGAGTGGTTTTTTTTTTTTTTTTTTTTTTTTTTAACAAGGCAAGGTTTCGTGTGTTATAGGATGACTAAATGCTAAACATACCTGAAAAGTGAAGTAATTCGGGTGATAGGTGCTGACCTGGAGACTGAAGGACCCAGAGCCCCTCCCTAAAAGCTTAGTTAAACCGTCATTTGCAATTTGGCCTTGATCTGGAAAAACATTGAGATGGACAGGGAAGAATTTCTAGTATGAAGCAAATTCAAGTTAATGTACACGGCCTTTCCTCCCATATCAGACATATTTCTCAATTAGAGTATTGTAACTGAGGGCAAAATGACTGCTAACAGAGCGAACGAAGTTAGTCTGTTTTCAAATGTTTCTGTCCTTTTAGATCCAGAAGCTGGCCTCTTTGAGATTGTTCAATTTAAACCTTTTACTATCTGGGTTACAGAAACTGTGAGACATTTTATGAATCAGAAATTAATTCTGTTTTATCTGCAGTAATTCTTGCGTTTTCTTTTTAGTATGAAAGTGTGGCCTTTTGTGCATAGAGCATCCACTTGGGTAGGCTAACGTTTGAGGATGAAGGTAATATGGAGGAATTTAAAATTTTCATCGAAGATAAGTATATCAACAAACAACCTCTGAGAATCTAGCTTTTGTGCCGGATAATGTAGGGTTTGTATGAATTTTCAAGCGGCTGTTGGAGACTGTGAAAGCATTAAATGATTGCTGATGGCCTAAACATGGAGGTTAGTTAATTTTGAAACATCTATTGAATTGTCTAGAGTTTTGCCTTCGAAACAGAAAATCAGAATGGCAGCCTTCTAACTGAAAAGGAAGCATTTAATTCCTTTCCTTTTAATTTCCTGTCCAATTTTACCCCCACCAGACTTTTTTCTTTACTGGTCACTAGAGAGTTTGAACCGTTAGAAATTTCTGTGATATAAATAGCAGTAATAGTCTGCCAGGGCAGAGGTAGATTGGTGTAAGTGTGTGTGTTGTCATTTATCCCTTATCATTGTAACTGTCAGTGGTACTCAGAGCTTTTGGTCTCAGGACCTCGTTATACTCTAAAAAATTATTGGTGTTCCAAAGAGCTTTTGTGTGTGTGGGTTGTATCTATATTTACCATAATAGAAATTTAAACTGGAAAATTAAAAAAACTCATTTATAATTCATTTTTAAAAACCCTACTCATTTATCTAAATAGCATCTTTTAAAAATGAAAAATAACTATTCTCCAAAAGAATGAAAAACTTGGCGAGAAGAGTGGTATTATTTTATATTTTTGCAAATCTCTTTAATGTCTGGCCTAATAAAAGACAATGGACTTCTTATGACTTCTGCATTCAATCTGTTACGGTATTACACACATAGCCTCTTGGAAAACAGAGAATAAGTGAAAAAGGCAAATAACTTTAAAATTATTATGAAAATAGTTTTGACCTTGCAAAGTCCTCTTAGGGGACTAAGACCTCAGTTGTCTGTGGACCACACTTTGAGAATCACTATACAGGTATTAATCGTTCTTTTTAAAAAATATATATATTTTATTGATTTTTTACAGAGAGGGAGAGAGATAGTTAGAAACATCGATGGGAGAGAAACATCGATCAGCTGCCTCCTGCACTGCCCGCCCCCCCCCCCCCCCTTACTGGGGATGTGCCCGCAACCAATGTACATGCCCTTGACCAGAATCGAACCTGGGACCCTTGAGTCCGCAGGCCAATGCTCTCTCCACTGAGCCAAACCGGTTAGGGTTTAATTGTTCTTATGTGTAGAAAATGTGAGACTTTATTTTTTTCTCTAGTCAGTTCCAAGTTTAGGAAAGAAGACAAACTCTTCTGTATTTCTTTCCTAGTAGTGTAAGTATACATTGTCATCTAGTTTATTTTCATTTTTTAAAAAATATATTTTATTGATATTTTACAGAGAGGAGGGGAGAGAGATAGAGAGCTAGAAACATCGATGAGAGAGAAACATCGACCAGCTGCCTCCTGCACACCCCTGATTGGGGATGTGCCCGCAACCAAGGTACATGCCCCCGACCGGAATCGAACCCAGGACCCTTCAGTCCGCAGACCAACGCTCTACCACTGAGCCAAACCGGTTTCAGCTTGTCATCTAGTTTAATTTGATTTGGTCAACCCTTTTAGGAAACCTACCATTTCAAATTCTAAAGGCCAAATATAGAATATATACATATGCAGGTTTATAAACCATGATTTCCCTTAATCTGATGATATATTTCGAAAAGTGAGAACACAGAATTTCAGTACATTAAACATTTTATATGTTGGTAAATAGCTTTTCTCTGAGTCCCTTAATGGATCTCCCCTCAGCCCTCATTGATTTATAGAGTTCGTTTCCCCCCATTGTTTCTCAGAGAGAGTGGAGGGGACGGGGGTAGAGCGAGAGAGAAAATATGGATGTGAGAGACATGGATTGGCTGTCTCCTGCATGTGACCCAACCGGGGCTGGGGATCGGATGGAACCTGCATCCCAGGTATGTGCCCTTGATGGAATCAAACCTGAGACCCTTTGGTACTTGGGCCGACACTAGCCACCTTGCAACACCGGCCAGGGTGACTGACAGAGTTCTTAATTGAGTTTTGTTTTCATTTTACAATTAGTTTTTATAATTATTTATTGCTATAACTATTTAGAGAATTCTAATGCATAAGGTTTTGTATATTTTTCTTTTGGTATTCATACACTCTCCTTTTTCAAGTTCTTATTTTTTATTTGCTTGTGTTATTTTAACTTAAGCTTCACTTTTTTTCCCCCTTTTCTTTATAGCTCCCAGGGTTTGTATTATCAACAAGCTGGTTTTGTTTCATGTGTGCATTTGTAAGTTTGGTTGTTTGATGTCTTAAACATTGATGTTATAGATCTGTGCCGTCCAACCAAATATAATGCAAGCCACAAAGGTAATTTTAAATGGTCTTGTAGCCACAGTTTGAAAAAACAAAAAAAACAAAACAAAGTGAGTTTCATTTCAATCTATTTTATTTAACCAAGTATATTCAAAATACTTCAACATGTTTCCAGTATAAAAATTCGTACCATGAGATATTTTACATTCTTTTTTTTTTTGGGGGGGGGGAGGGTTTAAGTCTTCAAAATCTGTTGTCAGCTTTTCAATTTGGACTAGCCACATCGGCTTCCATACTGAACAACGCTGCTATAGAGGAGAGCAGCTACTGTGGTTAGGGCAGAAAAGCCCGAAGAGCTAACCAGCTAGAAAATTATATTTACGTGATGGGAAAAAATAGAAAACAATGTCACTGCAAAATGAGGCTGTGTTTTGACTACCAGTCCACGTCCTAATCTCTTACAGACTTGTACTGTGATAAACTTTCGGGAGGTGTGGGGTCTACAGAGGGAAACTGGAGGGGTGTCAAGTTACCATGGTCTTGTGGGCGATAAGGAGCATTCGGCTAGCGCTGGCCAAGGGAAGCCAGCATCGATTGACCTCCAGTGGGCATCTTGCTTGAGGCTAGACATTTAACTTACGTTAATTCATTTAATTACCACCTCAACTTAAGACGATGATTATTATTCCTAATAAATGGATGGAGACTGAGGTCAGGAAGGTAACGAAGTTTCTCCAGGCCACACAGGTGGTAAGGACTGGTAAGCTCTCTGATTTCAAAGCTTTTGCTCTAACCACAGTATTTTGTGTTTTAAAAAATATATTTAAAAATATATATTTTATTTATTTTTTTTACAGAGAGGAAGGGAGAGGGATAGAGAGTTAGAATCATCGATGAGAGAGAAACATCGATCAGCTGCCTCCTGCACACCTCCTACTGGGGATGTGCCCGCAACCAAGGTACATGCCCTTGACCAGAATCGAACCCAGGACCTTCCAATCTACAGGACGATGCTCTATCTACTGAGCCAAACCAGTTTTGGCTTAAAAATATTTTTATTGATTTCAGAGAGGGTAGGAGAGGGAAAGATAGAAACATCAATGATGAGAGAAAGTCATCGATTGGCTGCTGCTTACATGCCTCCCGTGAGAGACTGAGCCTGCAACCTAGAGCGTGTCCTGGCGGGGAATGGGAACTGTAACCTCCTGGCTCATAGGCCAATGCGCAGCCACCGAGCCACCTCAGCCAGGCGTGTGTGTGTGTGTGTGTGTGTGTGTGTGTGTGTGTGTGTGTTTGCAAACCAGATTCTAGTCTTAACTCTATTTCTAGCTAGTTGTATGACCTTGAAGAAAAGCTTCACCTGTGGACTTAGTACACCTTCGTCAGTCTAGTTAGAGTGGACCCGGGTCCCTGAGAGACTGAGGAGGTGAGCTGGGTTCTAAGTGCTGCTGCTAGGGAGAAGGGTTTCTCCACGGTAAACGAACTGTTAAGTGATGAGGTTTATTGGCTTGGTGTCAGCACCATGAAGGGGTCTAATAACCCCAACGCTATGGAGAATTTCAGGGCCATCTACTGTTCTGTCTTTACATGTATTAACTCGTTTAATCCTCACAGTTGCCTATAAGGTGGTAGGTTCTGTTAACATTAGTATTCCCTTTTCCCAGATGGGGACAGTGGAGCACAGAGAGGCTAAATAGCTTGCCCCAGGGCCACAGAGGTAAATACATAGCTGACTACAGACCTGTACTCTTAACTCTGCTTATGTTCAGAGACTTATACAGACAGTCCTTGGGTTACGTTGGGCTCCACGTACGTCATTTTGTGGTTATGTCGCGACCTCCCATTTACAGTATTTATTAACAAACAAAAAAATTCCGTCATTTCAACATATATACATATGTGCTTTATGTTTTTTTTTATTTATTAAGGTCAGGAATTGTCATCTTTTAAATTTTATTTTACTGTTATACTTCATTACTGCTGTGTATGTGCTCCATGCGAGTGACTTAGGTGCTTATGTAGGTGGGTTGACTTGAGGCGAAAACTGTGTGTTACGCTGGATTGCCCAAGTAACCCGACTGTATCACGTTGGTCAGTTAATCACTGTATATTTTATCACTTTCTCCTTGAACACATACTTCCCATAAAAGTGTAAAATATTGCACTGGCTGGTTTGGCTCAGTGGATAGAGTGTCGGCCTGCAGACTGAAGGGTCCCGGGTTCGATTCAGGCCAAGGGCAGATGCCTGGGTTGCAGGCTGGAATCACAGTAGGGGAGCATGCAAGAGGCAGCTGATCAATGATTCTCATCATGGATCTTTCTATCTACTCCTCTCCCTTCTCTAAAATCAATTTTAAAAAGTATATATTTTAAAATATATTTTATTGATATTTTATAGAGAGGAAGGGAGAGAAAGCTAGAAACATCAATCAGCTGCCTCCTGCACAACTTCCACTGGAGATGTGCCCGCGACCAAGGTACATGCCCTTGACCGGACTCCAAACAGGGACCCTTCATTCTGTAGGCAGGCGCTCTATCCACTGAACAAACCGGCCAGAGCAATAAAAATATTTTTTTAAAAAGTGTGACATACTGCCGCTGCTCTAAAGCTGTTAGTCGTACTGATAGATACACAAGCTTTTTCATATAGAAAATAAGTTACTGCATGTGCCTCAGTTGGCCGGTGTGGCTCAGTGAAGTGTCCTCTCTTGCACCAAAAAGCGAACCGGTTTGATTCTCAGTCAGGGGCATGTACTCGGGTTGCTGGTTTGGTCCCGGTTGAGGTGCTAATAGGTGAGGCAACCTATTTCTCTCTCACATTGATATATGCCTTCCCTTCTTTCTAAAATCAATTAAAAAACATAAAATTTAGTTTTTGAAGTTAGTTTAGATCAGATAAACTTGACAAGTGCATTGTTATGACTTGAAAAATAGCTAGTTTTACTTTGCGTATCTATATAAATGCATTATAGAGTTGTAAAATCATAAAATTGCTTCAATGATAATTTTGATATTATGTTGAAAGCTCTAATTTTACAGTTGAAAAGATAATACCAAGAAAGTAGAGCTATTTTTGTTCTGAAACTGTATTAGGAAAAAACTACCTAAGGCAGTAAAAAGGGAGAATTTATTCTACAAATGGAAGGATTCTTTTTTTAAAAAAATATATTTTATTGATTTTTTACAGAGAGGAAGATAGAGGGATAGAGAGTTAGAAACAACGATGAGAGAGAATCATCGATCAGTTGCCTCTTGCACACCCCCTACTGGGGATGTGCCCGCAACCAAGGTACATGCCCTTGACCGGAATCGAACCCGGGACCTTTCAGTCCCCAGGCTGACACTCTATCCACTGAGCCAAACCGGCTTCAGCTGGAAGGATTCTTTTCACAACCCAAAGGCAGAAATAGAGCTAGGCCTGGAAACTTGAAAAATGAAGGTGTTGCCGAAACCGGTTTGGCTCAGATAGAGCGTCAGCCTGCGGACTGAGGGGTCCCAGGTTTGATTCCGGTCAAGGGCATGTACCTGGGTTGCGGGCACATCCCCAGCGGGGGGTGTGCAGGAGGCAGATGATCGATGATTCTCTCTCATCGATGTTTCTGACTATTCCTCTCCCTTTCCTCTTTGTAAAAAATCAATAAAAAATATTTTTTTTAAAAATGAAGATGTTGGTGAGCATTACCTATCCTCACAGCTGTATTCAGAGGTCACTGATTTTTTTAATTAAAAATTATTAACTCAGGAAAAAAACTAACAACCCGTTTTAAAATGGGCATTCTCACTACACACACACACACACACACACACACACACACACTCACACTCTCCCCCACTTAATGTAGTTCCAAATGTATGTTAACTTTAGGATGGTGCAAAAGTGGTCTCCCCGATCGTGGTTTCCATACCATCCCCAGGGCTTTGGGGAGGTTCCCGCTTCTCAGACCTCCTCCTTCCTTTGCGCCGCCATCTTGTGCGTCCGGCAGCGTGGGCAGCGTCGTCTGCGTCCGCCATCTTGTGCGTCCGCCAGCGTGGGCACCGTCGTCTGCGTCCGCCATCTTGTGCGGCCGCCGCGTGGTGGGTGGGAGCCAGCTGGAGCGGAGCCGCCGCTGCGGACACAGCAGCACTGACCCGGTGACAGCGCCTTGTCCCTCCGTCCTCCGCGGTGAGTCCGTGAGCGGAGCCCCGGCCCCGGTCCCCGAGGAGGAGCCGGGAGCGGGCGGGGCGGGAGGGGCTTCTCAGCCACGTGGCGGGGGTTCCCTTCTGCTTAGACACAGCGCCTGCCTCTCTCTTTTTTCCGTAATTTCTCTCCTCTTACAATTTTAAAAATATATATATCTTACTGATTTTTTACAGAGAGGCAGGGAGACAGAGATAGTTACAAACACTGCCCTCCTTCCAATTTTTGAGGAAGGAGTGTTCACCTTATTCCTTTCCCACCTGGGCGGACCCCGTGCGGTGGGGCGGTGGGTGGAGCGCAGGGGAACCTGTCCGCTGGAGCCCCGTGGGTGGGCCGTGGGTGCGAGAGGAGAGGGGGTGCTGTGCTTACATATTTGGGATCAAATTTTGACCCACCGATGACCAGTCCTCCGCCCTTTTCTTCTTGCTTCTTTGCTGTATGAGGTCTTCATCATAGTAAACTTTCGAATCTAGAGCGTATTTTTCTTTTTGCCTTTTTTTTTTCCTGAGAAATTAGAGTCTCTCGCCCGCAAGTTCGCTCCCGAGAATATATTTTATTGGTTTTAGAGAGAGGAAAGTAGATAGAAACTTCGTTGTAAGAGAGAAACATGGATGCGTTCCTTCCTGTACACACCCTGGCGGGACCAAACCCGCAACCTGGCCCCAGCCGGTGTGGCTCAGTGGATGGAGCCTCGGCCTGTGGAGCGAAGGGTCCCAGGCTCCATTCGGGTCAAGGGCAGATGCGCGGTTCGGGCTGGATCCCTGGTGGGGGGTGTGAAGCAGGCAGCAGATCAATGATTCATTGATGTTTCTATCTCTCCCTCTCCCTTCCTCCGAAATCACTAAAAAAATATTTTTTAAAAGTGTAAAATGCTGCCGCTCTAAAGCTTTTGTCGTACTGATAGATGCACAAGCTTTTTCATGTAGAAAATAAAGTTACTGCATGTGCCTCAGTTGGCCGGTGTGGCTCAGTGGAGTGTCCTCTGTTGCACCGAAAAGCGAACGGGTTTGACTCTCAGTCAGGGCACGGACTCGGGTTGCTGGTTTGGTCCCGGTTGAGGTGCTAATAGGCGAGGCAACCGGTCGATATTTCTCTTCCATGTCCCCCTCCCTTCCTCCCTCCTTCTCTTTCTAAAATCAATAAAAAACATAAAAATTAGTTTTTGAAGTTAGTTTAGATCAGATAAACCTGACAAGTGCATTGTTATGACTTGAAAAGCAGCTATAGTTTTACTTTACATATCTATATAAATGCATTATATTGTTGTAAAATCATAAAATTGATTAATTCATAATTTTGATATTGTGTTGAATGCTCCAATTTTATATATGAAAAGATAATACTAAGAAAGTAGAGCTATTTTTGTTCTGAAACTGTATTAGGAAAAACCTACCTAAGGTAGTAAAAAGGGGGGACTTATTCTATGAACGGAAGTATTTCTTTCACAACCCAACTGCAGAAATAGAACTAGGCCTGGGAACTATAAAAATGAAGGTGTTGGGGAGCATTAGCTATTCTCACAACTGTATTTTGAGTTCACTGATTTTTTTTATTTATTATTTTATTAACTCAGGAAGAAAACTAACAACCCGTTTTAAAATGGGCATTCTCACTGCACACAAACACACACACACTCACACTCACACTCTCCCCCACTTAGGTATAGTTCCACATGTACGTTAATGTTAGGATGGTGTAAACGCGGTCTCCCCGGATCTGGGTTTCCATCCCATCCTTAGGGCTCCGAGGAGGTTCCCGCTTCTCAGACCCCCTCCTTCCCTTTGCGCCGCCATCTTGTGCGTCCGGCAGCGTGGGCGTCGTCGTCTGCGTCCGCCATCTTGTGCATCTGCCAGCGTGGGCACCGTCGTCTGCGTCCGCCATCTTGTGCGGCCGCCGCGTGGTGGGTGGGAGCCAGCTGGAGCGGAGCCGCCGCTGCGGACACAGCGGCACTGACCGGTGACAGCGCCTTGTCCCTCCGTCCTCCGCGGTGAGTCCGTGAGCGGAGCCCCGGCCCCGGTCCCCGAGGAGGAGCCGGGAGCGGGCGGGGCGGGAGGGGCTTCTCCTCCTCAGCCACGTGGCGGGGGTTCCCTTCTGCTTAGACACAGCGCCTGCCTCTCTCTTTTTTCCATAATTTTCTCTTACACATTTTTGAGGAAGGAGTGTTCACCTTATTCCTTTCCCCACCTGGGCGGACCCTGTGCGGTGGGGCGGTGGGTGGAGCGCAGGGGAAGCTGTCCGCTGGAGCCCCGTGGGTGGGCTGTGGGTGCGAGAGGAGAGGGGGTGCTGTGCTTACATATTTGCGATCAAATTTTGACCCACCGATGACCAGTCCTCCCCCTTCTTCTTTGCTGTATGTTTTCATTATAGTAACTTTCGAACCAAGATCCATTTTTTTTCTTTTTGCTTTTTTTTTCTGAGAAAGCGGGGTCTCTCGCCCGCAAGTTCTCACTGAGGATATATTATATTGATTTTAGAGAGAGGAAAGTAGATAGAAACTTCGTTTTAAGAGAGAAACATGGATACGTTCCTTCCTGTACACACCCTGGCGGGACCAAACCTGCAACCTGGCCCCAGCCGGTGTGGCTCAGTGGATGGAGCCTCGGCCTGTGGAGCGAGGGTCCCAGGTTCCATTCGGGTCAAGGGCAGATGCGCGGTTCGGGCTCCATCCCTGTTAGGGCGTGTGCAGCAGGCAGGAGATCAATGATTCCATAACTGATGTTTCTATCTCTCCCTCTCTGAAATCAATAAAAATATATTTTTTAAAAGTGTAAAATACTGCCACTGCTCTAAAGCTTTTGTCGTACTGATAGATGAACAAGCTTTTTCATGTAGAAAATAAGTCACTGCATGTGCCTCAGTTGGCCGGTGTGGCTCAGTGGAGTGTCCTCTGTTGCACCGAAAAGCGAACGGGTTTGACTCTCAGTCAGGGCACGGACTCGGGTTGCTGGTTTGGTCCCGGTTGAGGTGCTAATAGGTCAGGCAACCGGTCGGTATTTCTCTTCGATGTCCCCCTCCCTCCTTTCCTTCTTCTCTTTCTAAAATCAATTAAAAAACATAATTATTTTTGAAGTTAGTTTATATCAGATAAACCTGACAAGTGCATTGTTATGACTTGAAAAACAGCAATAGTTTTACTTTGCATATCTATATAAATGCATTATAGAGTTGTAAAAACCTAAAATTGATTAAAGCATAATTTTACCATTAAAAATTTGATACTGTGTTGAACGTTCTAATTTTATTGCTGAAAAGATAATACCAAGAAAGTTGAGCTATTTTTGTTTCAATACTGTATTAGAAAAAACCTTTCTACGGTATTAAAAAGGGAGAATTTATTCTAAGAATGGTAAGATTTCTTTCACAACCCAAAGGCATAAATAGAACTAGGCCTAGAAACTTTAAAAATGAAGGTGTTGGCGAGCATTACCAATCCTCACAACTGTATTCTGAGTTCACGGATTTTTTAAAATTAATTATTTTATTAAGAAAATTAACAACCCGTTTTAAAATGGGCATTCTCACTGCACACACGGTCACACACACACACACACACACACACTCACACACTCACACTCTCCCCCACTTAATGTAGTTCCACATGTATGTTAACGTTAGGATGGTGTAAACGTGGTCTCCCCCGGATCTGGGTTTCCATCCCATCCTTAGGGCTCAGAGGAGGTCCCCGCTTCTCAGACCTCCTCCTTCCTTTGCGCCGCCATCTTGTGCGTCCGGCAGCGTGGGCGGCATCGTCTGCGTCCGCCATCTTGTGCGTCCGGCAGCGTGGGCAGCGTCGTCTGCGTCCGCCATGGTCCGCCTGCGTGGGCGGCGTCGTCTGCGTCCGCCATCTTGTGCGTCCGGCAGCGTGGGCAGCGTCGTCTGCGTCCGCCATCTTGTGCGTCCGCCAGCGTGGGCAGCGTCGTCTGCGTCCGCCATGGTCCGCCTGCGTGGGCGGCGTCGTCTGCGTCCGCCATCTTGTGCGTCCGGCAGCGTGGGCAGCGTCGTCTGCGTCCGCCATCTTGTGCGTCCGCCAGCGTGGGCAGCGTCGTCTGCGTCCGCCATCTTGTGCGGCCGCCGCGTGGTGGGTGGGAGCCAGCTGGAGCGGAGCCGCCGCTCCGGACACAGCGGCACTGACCGGTGACAGCGCCTTGTCCCTCCGTCCTCCGCGGTGAGTCCGTGAGCGGAGCCCCGGCCCCGGTCCCCGAGGAGGAGCCGGGAGCGGGCGGGGCGGGAGGGGCTTCTCCTCAGCCACGTGGCGGGGGTTCCCTTCTGCTTAGACACAGCGCGTGCCTCTCTCTTTCTCCCGTAATTTCTCTCTTACAAATTGTTGAGGAAGGAGTGTTCACCTTATTCCTTTCCCACCTGGGCGGACCCTGTGCGGTGGGGCGGTGGGTGGAGCGCAGAGGAACCTGTCCGCTGGAGCCCCGTGGGTGGGCTGTGGGTGCGAGAGGAGAGTGGGTGCTGTGCTTACATATTTGGGATCAAATTTTGACTCACAGATGACCAGTCCTCCCCCTTCTTCTTTGCTGTATGTTTTCATTATAGTAACTTTCGAACCAAGATCCATTTTTTTTTCTTTTTGCTTTTTTTTTTCTGAGAAAGCGGGGTCTCTCGCCCGCAAGTTCTCACTGAGGATATATTTTATTGATTTTAGAGAGAGGAAAGTAGATAGAAACTTCGTTTTAAGAGAGAAACATGGATACGTTCCTTCCTGTACACACCCTGGCGGGACCAAACCCGCAACCTGGCCCCAGCCGGTGTGGCTCAGTGGATGGAGCCTCGGCCTGTGGAGCGAGGGTCCCAGGTTCCATTCGGGTCAAGGGCAGATGCGCGGTTCGGGCTGGATCCCTGGTGGGGGGTGTGAAGCAGGCAGCAGATCAATGATTCCATCATTGATGTTTCTATCTCTCCCTCTCTGAAATCAATAAAAAAATATTTTTTAAAAGTGTAAAATACTGCTGCTGCTCTAAAGCTTTTGTCGTACTGATAGATGAACAAGCTTTTTCATATAGAAAATAAGTCACTGCATGTGCCTCAGTTGGCCGGTGTGGCTCAGTGGAGTGTCCTCTGTTGCACCGAAAAGCGAACGGGTTTGACTCTCAGTCAGGGCACGGACTCGGGTTGCTGGTTTGGTCCCGGTTGAGGTGCTAATAGGCGAGGCAACCGGTCGGTATTTCTCTCTCTTCGATGTCCCCCTCCCTCCCTCCCTTCTTTTCTTTCTAAAATCAATTAAAAAACATAAAAATTATTTTTGAAGTTAGTTTAGATCAGATAAACCTGACAAGTGCATTGTTATGACTTGAAAAACAGCAATAGTTTTACTTTGCATATCTATATAAATGCATTATAGAGTTGTAAAAACCTAAAATTGATTAAAGCATAATTTTACCATTAAAAATTTGATACTGTATTGAACGTTCTAATTTTATTGCTGAAAAGATAATACCAAGAAAGTTGAGCTATTTTTGTTTCAATACTGTATTAGAAAAAACCTTTCTAAGGTATTAAAAAGGGAGAATTTATTCTAAGAATGGTAAGATTTCTTTCACAACCCAAAGGCATAAATAGAACTAGGCCTAGAAACTTTAAAAATGAAGGTGTTGGCGAGCATTACTAATCCTCACAACTGTGTTCTGAGTTCACTGATTTTTTAAATTAATTATTTTATTAAGAAAATTAACAACCCGTTTTAAAATGGGCATTCTCACTGCACACACACTCACACACACCCACACACACACACACACTCACACACACTCACACTCTCCCCCACTTAATGTAGTTCCACATGTATGTTAACTTTAGGATGGTGCAAACGTGGTCTCCCCCGGATCTGGGTTTCCATACCATCCCCAGGGCTTTGGGGAGGTCCCCGCTTCTCAGACCCCCTCCTTCCTTTGCGCCGCCATCTTGTGCGTCCGGCAGCGTGGGCAGCGTCGTCTGCGTCCGCCATCTTGTGCGTCCGCCAGCGTGGGCGGCGTCGTCTGCGTCCGCCATCTTGTGCGGCCGCCGCGTGGTGGGTGGGAGCCCAGCTGGAGCGGAGCCGCCGCTGCGGACACAGCGGCACTGACCCGGTGACAGCGCCTTGTCCCTCCGTCCTCCGCGGTGAGTCCGTGAGCGGAGCCCCGGCCCCGGTCCCCGAGGAGGAGCCGGGAGCGGGCGGGGCGGGAGGGGCTTACCCATCCTCAGCCACGTGGCAGCGGCGGGGTTCCCTTCTGCTTAGACACAGCGCCTGCCTCTCTCTTTTTTCCGTAATTTCCCTCCTCTTACAAATTAAAAAAAAATATATATCTTATTGATTTTTTACAGAGAGGCAGGGAGACAGAGATAGTTACAAACACTGCCCTCTTACCAATTGTTGACGAAGGAGTGTTCACCTTATTCCTTTCCCACCTGGGCGGACCCCGTGCGGTGGGGCGGTGGGTGGAGCGCAGGGGAACCTGTCCGCTGGAGCCCCGTCGGTGGGCCGTGGGTGCGAGAGGAGAGGGGGTGCTGTGCTTACGTATTTGGGATGAAATTTTGACCCACAGATGACCAGTCCTCTGCCCTTTTCTTCTTGCTTCTTTGCCGTATGATGTTTTCATCATAGTAAACTTTCGAATCTAGAGCGTATTTTTCTTTTTGCCTTTTTTTTTTTCCTGAGAAATTAGAGTCTCTCGCCCGCAAGTTCGCTCCTGAGAATATATTTTATTGGTTTTAGAGAGAGGAAAGGAGGTAGAAACTTGGTTGTAAGAGAGAAACATGGATACGTTCCTTCCTGTACACACCCTGGCGGGACCAAACCCGCAACCTGGCCCCAGCCGGTGTGGCTCAGTGGATGGAGCCTCGGCCTGTGGAGCGAAGGGTCCCAGGTTCCATTCGGGTCAAGGGCAGATGCGCGGTTCGGGCTCCATCCCTGGTAAGGCGTGTGCAGCAGGCAGCAGATCAGTGATTCCATCATTGATGTTTCTATCTCTCCCTCTCCCTGTCTGAAATCAATAAAAAAATATTTTTTAAAAGTGTAAAATACTGCTTCTGCTCTAAAGCTTTTGTCGTACTGATAGATGAACAAGCTTTTTCATGTAGAAAATAAAGTTACTGCATGTGCCTCAGTTGGCCGGTGTGGCTCAGTGGAGTGTCCTCTGTTGCACTGAAAAGCGAACGGGTTTGACTCTCAGTCAGGGCACGGACTCGGGTTGCTGGTTTGGTCCCGGTTGAGGTGCTAATAGGCGAGGCAACCGGTCGGTATTTCTCTCTCTTCGATGTCCCCCTCCCTGCCTCCCTCCCTTCTTTTCTTTCTAAAATCAATTAAAAAACATAAAAATTATTTTTGAAGTTAGTTTAGATCAGATAAACCTGACAAATGCATTGTTATGACTTGAAAAACAGCAATAGTTTTACTTTGCATATCTATATAAATGCATTATAGAGTTGTAAAAACCTAAAATTGATTAAAGCATAATTTTACCATTAAAAATTTGATACTGTGTTGAACGTTCTAATTTTATTGCTGAAAAGATAATACCAAGAAAGTTGAGCCATTTTTGTTTCAATACTGTATTAGAAAAAACCTTTCTAAGGTAGTAAAAAGGGAGAATTTATTCTAAGAATGGTAAGATTTCTTTCACAACCCAAAGGCATAAATAGAACTAGGCCTAGGAACTTTAAAAATGAAGGTGTTGGCGAGCATTACCAATCCTCACAACTGTATTCTGAGTTCACTGATATTTTAAATTAATTATTTTATTAAGAAAATTAACAACCCGTTTTAAAATGGGCATTCTCACTGCACACAGGGTCACACACACACACACACACACACACACACTCACACTCTCCCCCACTTAATGTAGTTCCACATGTATGTTAACGTTAGGATGGTGCAAACGTGGTCTCCCCCGGATCGTGGTTTCCATACCATCCCCAGGGCTTTGGGTAGCTTCCCGCTTCTCAGACCTCCTCCTTCCTTTGCGCCGCCATCTTGTGCGTCCGGCAGCGTGGGCAGCGTGGGCGGCGTCATCTGCGTCCGCCATCTTGTGCGTCCGCCAGCGTGGGCAGCGTCGTCTGCGTCCGCCATCTTGTGCGTCCGGCAGCGTGGGCAGCGTAGTCTGCGTCCGCCATCTTGTGCGTCCGGCAGCGTGGGCAGCGTCGTCTGCGTCCGCCATCTTGTGCGTCCGCCAGCGTGGGCGGCGTCATCTGCGTCCGCCATCTTGTGCGTCCGCCAGCGTGGGCAGCGTCGTCTGCGTCCGCCATCTTGTGCGTCCGGCAGCGTGGGCAGCGTCGTCTGCGTCCGCCATCTTGTGCGGCCGCCGCGTGGTGGGTGGGAGCCCAGCTGGAGCGGAGCCGCCGCTGCGGACACAGCGGCACTGACCCGGTGACAGCGCCTTGTCCCTCCGTCCTCCGCGGTGAGTCCGTGAGCGGAGCCCCGGCCCCGGGTCCCCGAGGAGGAGCCGGGAGCGGGCGGGGCGGGAGGGGCTTCTCAGCCACGTGGCGGGGGTTCCCTTCTGCTTAGACACAGCGCCTGCCTCTCTCTTTTTTCCGTAATTTCTCTCCTCTTACAAATTAAAAAAAAATATATATCTTACTGATTTTTTACAGAGAGGCAGGGAGACAGAGATAGTTACAAACACTGCCCTCCTTCCAATTTTTGAGGAAGGAGTGTTCACCTTATTCCTTTCCCACCTGGGCGGACCCCGTGCGGTGGGGCGGTGGGTGGAGCGCAGGGGAACCTGTCCGCTGGAGCCCCGTGGGTGGGCCGTGGGTGCGAGAGGAGAGGGGGTGCTGTGCTTACATATTTGGGATCAAATTTTGACCCACCGATGACCAGTCCTCCGCCCTTTTCTACTTGCTTCTTTGCCGTATGATGTTTTCATCATAGTAAACTTTCGAATCTAGAGCGTATTTTCCTTTTTGCCTTTTTTTTTTCCTGAGAAATTAGAGTCTCTCGCCCGCAATTTCGCTCCTGAGAATATATTTTATTGGTTTTAGAGAGAGGAAAGGAGGTAGAAACTTGGTTGTAAGAGAGAAACATGGATGCGTTCCTTCCTGTACACACCCTGGCGGGACCAAACCTGCAACCTGGCCCCAGCCGGTGTGGCTCAGTGGATGGAGCCTCGGCCTGTGGAGCGAAGGGTCCCAGGTTCCATTCGGGTCAAGGGCAGATGCGCGGTTCGGGCTCCATCCCTGGTAAGGCGTGTGCAGCAGGCAGCAGATCAGTGATTCCATCATTGATGTTTCTATCTCTCCCTCTCCCTCTCTGAAATCAATAAAAATATATTTTTTAAAAGTGTAAAATACTGCCACTGCTCTAAAGCTTTTGTCGTACTGATAGATGAACAAGCTTTTTCATGTAGAAAATAAGTCACTGCATGTGCCTCAGTTGGCCGGTGTGGCTCAATGAAGTGAACCTTACAAGTGCATTGTTATGACTTGAAAAACAGCTATAGTTTTACTTTGCATATCCATATAAATACATTATATAGTTGTAAAATCCTAAAATTGATTAAAGCATAATTTTATCATTAAAAATTTGATATTGTGTTGAATGCTCTAATTTTATTGCTGAAAAGATAATACCAAGAAAGTTGAGCCATTTTTGTTTTAAAACTGCATTAGAAAAAACCTATCTAAGGTAGTAAAAAGGGAGAATTTATTCTAAGAATGGCAGGATTTCTCACACAACCCAAAGGCATAAATAGAACTAGGCCTAGAAACTTTAAAAATGAAGGTGTTGGCGAGCATTACCAATCCTCACAACTGTATTCAGAGGTCACTGATTTTTTAAAATTAAAAATTAACTCAGGAAGAAAATAACCCGTTTTAAAATGGGCATTCTCACTGCACACACAGTCACACACACACACACACACACACACTCACACTCTCCCCCACTTAGGTATAGTTCCACATGTATGTTAACGTTAGGATGGTGCAAAAGTGGTCTCCCCCGGATCTGGGTTTCCATACCATCCTTAGGGCTCAGAGGAGGTTCCCGCTTCTCAGACCCCCTCCTTCCTTTGCGCCGCCATCTTGTGCGTCCGCCAGCGTGGGCGGTGTCGTCTGCGTCCGCCATCTTGTGCGTCCCGCAGCGTGGGCGGCGTCGTCTGCGTCCGCCATCTTGTGCGTCCGCCAGCGTGGGCGGCGTCGTCTGCGTCCGCCATCTTGTGCGTCCGGCAGCGTGGGCAGCGTCGTCTGCGTCCGCCATCTTGTGCGGCCGCCGCGTGGTGGGTGCGGAGCCAGCTGGAGCGGAGCCGCCGCTGCGGACACAGCGGCACTGACCCGGTGACAGCGCCTTGTCCCTCGTCCTCCGCGGTGAGTCCGTGAGCTGAGCCCCGGCCCCGGTCCCCGAGGAGGAGCCGGGAGCGGGCGGGGCGGGAGGGGCTTCTCCTCAGCCACGTGGCGGCGGGGTTCCCTTCTGCTTAGACACAGTGCGTGCCTCTGTCTTTTTTCCGTAATTTTCCCCTCTTACATTTTTTTTTTTAAAGTAAGCAGAGTCTCTTGCCTTCAAGTTCGCACTGAGAATATATTTTATTGATTTTAGAGAGAGGAAAGGAGGTAGAAACTTGGTTGTAAGAGAAACATGGATGCGTTCCTTCCTGTACACACCCTGGCGGGACCAAACCTGCAACCCGGCCCCAGCCGGTGTGGCTCAGTGGATGGAGCCTCGGCCTGTGGAGGGAAGGGTCCCAGGCTCCATTCGGGTCAAGGGCAGATGCCCGGTTCGGACTCCATCCCTGTTAGGGAGTGTGTAGCAGGCAGCAGATCAATGATTCCATAATTGATATTTCTATCTATCCCTTTCCCTGTCTGAAATCAATAAAAAAATTTGAAAAACAACAAAAACTCTACAACCTTGTTATTTGTCTTGACGGGAATTAAACCCGTAACTTTTTGGTGTATGGGACATCTCCATCCAAGCTACCCGCCTCATAGTATCACTTTTTTTAAAAAACTGAATTGAAAATTTAAAAAATATATATTTTATTGAGTTTTTACAGAGAGGAATAGTCAGAAACATTGATGAGAGAGAATCATTGATCAGCCGCCTCCTGCACCCCCCTTACTGTTGATGTGCCCACAATTAAGGTACATGCCCTTGTCTGGAATCGAACTTGAGACCTTTCAGTCCGCAGGCCGACTCTATCCACTGAGCCAAACCGGTTTCGGCTAGCATCACTTTTTAAATATTTCCTTTAGATGGAACTTTTTACCAGAAAAGTGAATATTAGCTGTTTGAGACCTTATAAGATAGTGATAACTATTGAATACCGAGGGTTTCTTTCATAAGAAGTTGAATATATGGTGTAAAGTGCTGTTGAAATAGATTAATGAAATACAACGCAGTCTACTCTCAAGTATATGAATGCTGATGTGTAGTCTTCTATTATTAAATCTCCATTAAATGTGACCAATACATCTTGATGAGTCAGAGCAGTAATTGGTATCCATAATGATGATGAGAAAGATAATGAAATATTAAACTTTTCGTCCAATTTAATTTGCTACTTTATTCTAATTATTTTGGAAATTAATAATCAGGGTGATGTTGATAGCCATAATGTGTGATTATTCAGACACTACCTTTTGTTCCTGGTACTCATTTGTGTGCAATGCCTCATATCACTTGGAAAATTCTAAGCTCATTAAATTTTACCTTTAAAAACAATTCAGGGGGAAAAGTCCCATAGTTTAATTTTTAGTATTTTAGTAACGCAGTTCTCTGAAGGGTCTAAAATATTTCATACTATTTTCCAAATTATAGATAGCTCTCTTGCTCTACCTTTTCAGAATGAAAGTATATAGCTTTTGGATTAGTGGAGTACTAATAAAAATTTGATATTAATTTCATCTTGTGAATACTTTGCTGTGAAGTAAGTGAACATATGATGTGGTACAATCAATAAGACTTCAAGGTAAATTAAGTAACAAATGGGGTCAAAGAGGTACCTAGAATGCCTCTTGATAAGAGGGGAAATACAAAAGAACTGGTTGGGGGGAGATATAATTATGATTCAGTTTAGAAATGATGATTTTGAGATCACTATGGGGATCCAAAAGTGTCTGACAGGCCATTTGCGATCTAGAGTACTGGTATAAGGATGGAGATTGTCAAGGTAACAATAAATATAGGTATTAGTGGAAACCATGGTTTTAGATGAGATCATGTAGGGAGAGAGTGTTTAGATGAGATGGGGGGGGGGGAGGGGGAAGGTTCAAGCCCTAGCCAGTTTGGCTCTTCCGAACTGAAAAGTCCCAGGTTCGATTCTGGTCAAGGGCACATGCCCAGGTTGTGGGCTCAATCCCCAGTGGGAGACTTGCAGGAGGCAGCGGATCCATGATTCTCTCTCATCATGGATGTTTCTATATCTCTCCTTTCCTCTCTGAAATTAATAAAAATATATTTTTTATAAAAGAAAAAAGCTGCAAGAACAGAATCTTAGGGAACACCCGTGATTAAGGAGTGGCTCAAGAAATAGGGTAGCTCAAGGAAAATGAACTTAGGAAAGATAGAAATAAGCAGCTCAAGAATAGGAAAATAATCAGGAAAATGGTGTCAGGCCAGTGTTGCTCAGTGGTTAATCATTAACCTATGCACCAAGAAGTGACTGGTTCAGATTCCCTGTCAGGGCACATGGCCAGGTTCCAGGCTTGATCACCAGTTGGGGAGGAGGGCTGGCGTGCAGGAAGCAGCCCATCAATGTTTCTCTCATTAGTGTTTCTATCACTTTTTTCTCTAAAAAATCAATGAAAACATTTTAAAAAGTAGTGCCATGAACCTGAGTGATGAGCTATGTATGCTTTGTTGCAGAAGGTTTCTGAGAAATAGGGCCTGAGATATAACAATTGAATTTGTCAATTAAGGATTTTTTTTGATTTTTAAAAAATGGACTTTTACAAAATACACTTACTTTGCAGATAAAAAAAACAAATTAGCGAAAAGAGGGGGGAAAGGTAAAAGTCACTGATACTCTTCTATCCCAAGGTAGCCATTTTAAAAAATATATATTTCATTAAATTTTTACAGAGAGGAAGGGAAGAAACATCGATGGGAGAGAAACATTGATCAACTGTCTCCTGCACACCCCCTATTGGGAATGTGCCCGCAACCGAGGCACATGCGCTTGACCAGAATCGAACCTAGGACCTTTCAGTCTGCAGGCCGATGTTCTAGCCACTGAGCCACACTGGTTAGAGCAGAGGATGGATTTTTTATCTGAGTGAAAGGCCACGTTTTAGAAAAAGCACAGTAGAAAGATAAGAGAAGGCGTAGAAGATAGGCTTGTAAGCTATAGAAGAGCACTTTGTTCTATGAAGAATATAGAAAAGTATTTTTCTTATTTTAATCAGACCGCAGAGAAAATTTTATGTGACCAACGTGAGTCTATAGGGGAGTTTGTTTACCCTGATGCAAGGTTCCACTGGGCACAGTGGAAAGGGTGAGGGAATTGGGATGGGAAGATGGGTCTTGGGGAGGATGCTCAGCCGTGTGAGGATGAGAACTGAGAGGATAGATGGTCTGGGGTGGGGTTCTGTGAAAAGGAGAAAATTCATAAGCAGTCTCTAATAGACTGGCTTTGTTTATTCGGCTTTACTTAAGAGATCTATTTTAATTTCACTATCTTGGCTTCATTTCTCTGATACTTGAAAATGTGGTTTAATTTCCTTTTACCATTCATATTTTAAATATACAAGCAATGATCATTTTAAAAAACAATGTTAATGAGGTAAGTAAAAGGGAAAAGTTAAACCTCAATAATTCTTGAACTCCTATCCAGGGACATCATTTTGGTATATATTCCTCTGGACTTTTTCTCATCTAAACATATACATGTGTATTTAATTTTTGAAAATATATTGTGTATATTGCAGTTGCCTGCTTTTTTCCACATAACAATACCTAATAAATATCCTTTGTCAGAATAGGTAGTTGTTAGAGTAATCCATTATAGGACTGTACCATATTTATTTAATAATCTTATTGGGCTTTTGAATACTATCCAATTTTTTATTATAAATAAGGCTAGAAAGAAAAACCTTGTGTAGACAACTTGGCATATTTATGTGAGTCTTTCCTTTGGTTCAGTTCTAGGAGTTTTTAAGGTCAACAGTGTAATTTTTGATTTAATTTTTTTCTGTCTCTTTCATAATTTAGTATTTGACTAAGACATCCTCTTTGTATTGTTAATCTGGGGACGTTTTTAGATTTGTCTAGCAGTATAAAAATCAATGGAATAGGCATATTATTGTTCTTAAGTTAACAATTTACCATTTTTGGTAGATATTTAATAAAAATTTTCCCCAGGTAGGGAAGCCACAAACATTAGCCTGCAAATCTGTAGGTTATCTTTTCCCAAAGGGCTTGTACATTTAGGACTTAGACAGTGGAATTGAGATAATTATAAAAAATTGTTTAAGCTCTAAGTTAATAATGTCTTCAGAATGCATGGAAATGATTAACACAGTTTTCTTTGATTACTTTTTTTCCAGGTGATTCATGGCAGGGGAGATGGAAGGATTCTGTTCCTCCCTCCATGACACCAGTGTCTCCGCTGGGTTCAGAACACTGTATGAGGAGCGACTGCTGCTTGATGTCACTCTGGTTATTGACGACCATCAGTTCCATGCCCATAAAGCACTTTTGGCCACCCAGAGTGATTACTTCAGAATTATGTTTACTGCAGACATGAGGGAGCGTGATCAGGACAAAATTCACTTAAAAGGTCTAACTGCTACTGGCTTCAGCCACGTGCTCCAGTTTATGTACTATGGAACTATAGAACTGAGCATGAATACTGTTCATGAGATTCTTCAGGCTGCCATGTATGTTCAACTTATAGAAGTGGTGAAGTTCTGCTGCTCTTTCCTGTTAGCGAAAATCTGCTTAGAAAACTGTGCAGAAATCATGAGACTCTTAGATGATTTCGGTGTGAACATCGAGGGAGTTAGGGAGAAGCTGGAATCCTTTCTGCTAGACAACTTTGTGCCACTCATGTCCAGGCCTGACTTCCTGTCTTATCTGAGTTTTGAGAAGCTCATGTCTTATTTGGATAATGATCATCTGAGCAGGTTCCCAGAGATAGAGCTGTACGAGGCTGTGCAGTCTTGGCTGCGGCATGATAGAAGACGCTGGAGACATACCGATACCATTATTCAGAACATCAGGTTTTGCTTGATGACCCCATCCAGTGTTTTTGAGAAGGTTAGTGCATTTGAAAGCAATAGATGGTACTCATTTAGTTAAGGCAGGATATCTTTATAGATAAGATTCCCAGGCTTGGTCAGGAGCCAAAAAGAGAATGAATAGTTGATAAGAATAGTTTTATGTCTAAGAAGTCTAATTTGTTTTAGCTTGTGCATTTAGGTTTTTAAAAACATTTTGTGGGTGAAAGAAGAATTAGGTAAGTAGTGGAGTGGTTTCATTTTAAAAGTTCTTTTAAAGTTGAAACACAATTTAGTCCAAAATATTACAAGCTTGCTTTGGCTTTTCTTTCTTCACTAAGTAATGAACTCTGAATTGTGTGAGGCTAGTTCCCCATGAATTCATCTCTTTACTGCATATTGCTATTTAAAAAATGTATGATTTCATAACATACATTTTTTCTTTAGTTCTCTTTTTAAATTTAAATATAGAATTGAGTTTTTTAGTTCTGAATGATGCATTAATACAATTTCATATTCCTCTAAAATGTAAGAAAACATAAAATAGCTCTAGAAAACCAATAGGTCCTAGTGGCAATTTCTGTCTTCTGCACTTACTTAGTTCTGTTTTCCCTGTTTCCCTGTGCATGCTAACTACATTTAAATATTAAAAATTATATTTACATCTAAAACCATTGTTTTCTACATTTCTAAACAAATAGATTATAAATCTTTCATCTACATTGATCAAACTATACTTTTTACCATGTAATAGTTTTGCTATCGTAAAAATAGTTTTTCTCCAAAGCAGCCTTGGCCTTTTTGCATGTAAGCATTTTTCATTTTTATATCAGAGTCTCACTTGTGATCTTTTCTTGCCCAAAGGAGAGAAAGCAGTTTCAGTAATTGCTTAACTTAATTGGTTTCTAATCACGTGGTTTACCTCTGGGGCTCTGTTTATCTTGCATCTTCTTTCTAGAAAGCACTTGTAAAGCTTTGGTCGACACCCTTCATGTTAAATAGTTATTAAGCTTTAGTTAACCAAATCTGGTGATAAAAATATAATATTTGCAAAAGAAGGCCATATACACCATTTGAAAAATAAAACAGATTTGTGCCTTCCAATAATAGTAGCCTGGCATATTCTTTTCCTGTGAAATTTCATCAACATACTTTTATTTTATCTACATGAAAGAGAGAGAAGGGAGGGTTAATGAATATATTTTAATACAGAACTCAGTTTTTTTTGATTTTATTACCTTTATTCTCAGAATATACTGATAAGGCAGAAATAATTGAAACTAAAGAATACATTTCTTAATTATTTTTGTTCAGTGATAATCATAGTACACCAACTATGTAAATCTTTTGTCTCTTTTCATTTTTTTCCTTCTGTTTTTATCCCTCTCTTTCCTGGGGGAATCCTGTTTTGTCTTTATATATTAAACTAGAGGCCTGGTACACAAAATTTGTGCATGGGGATGGGGGTTCCCCTCAGCCCAGCCTGCACCCCCTCCAATCCAGGACCCCTCAGGGGATGTCTAACTGCCGGCAATCAGACATCCCTCTCACAATCCTGGACTGCTGGCTCCTTATTGCTCACCCCTGCCAGCCTGGTCATCCCTCTCTGCCTCTGCATGTCAGCCTGGTCACCCCTAACTACCCCCCCACCCCCGCTGCCCCTAACTGCCCCCCTCTGCTGACTTGGTCGCCTCTCACGGATCCCCCCAGCTGGCCTGATCACCCAACACAGCCTTCTGTTCGGTTGTGTTGTTTGGTCGTCCCTCACTAACCCCCCCTTGTTCACTCATTCGGTCATACCTCACTAACGCCCCTGCCGGCCTGGTCGTAGGCAACCATCTTATAAGGGTGTGATGGGTAATTTGCATATTACCTCTTTATTATATAGGATACAAATGCTTTTCCATTACTGCAACAAACAAAAACCCTCCAACTAGATGAAAGTACTTGTGAAATAGAAAATAAAATTTCCCCTCTTGTGAGACAATATGATGGATAATGGATAGTGATTTTTAAGTGCTGAGCTACAAAACCTTTTTATATCCAATTATCAGTTCAAGCTGGCTGCAAGTTATTACCATCAGATAGTTTTGTAAATCATATAAAATACCAGTTGTACCTTCTGATGGATTGTTTGCATAGGAGGTGGTTATTACCCTTTGGCCAGGTATTGGGAATCTCATCTGAATGAAAAGGTTGTAAGGCTTCCTTCTTGAGTTGATTTCTTAGGAAAACTTAAGGCCCTGGCCACTGAGAAATCTTTGTTTTATTTTAATAATACTGGTAAGATAAATGGAAGGTAGTCAGTGATTCTTGTCTTAATGTATGAGTTAATGTTTATCAAAAGAATCTGTGGCCTTCAAAATGTTGCAAAACACTAAGTTAGCTAGATTTGAGACTTTATCTCTAGTAATAAAACTTCAGAAACCAAACTAAACTGGAAAATTTGGTTAGGAAGTAAGAATTTGGACTATTTCACACCATTATATAGGGTGGGGCAAAGTGGATTTACAGTTGTGAGTACATGAAACACGAGTTTATTTTTGTATTTATTTTATTGTTTTCCATATGAACAACTGTAAGCCTACTTTTGCCCAACCCTGTATTTTGAGCTTGAAAATTGGATCCATCTATTTTCCCTGTGCTTAGCAACTGCAGGTCTCAAACAAGGTGGTTTTAATATCCATTATATATGCTCAATGCCAGAAAGGGCACAGAAATAAAAACATGTTACATCTGTGCTGGTTCTTTTTTACTACGAGAATCTATGCGAGGAAATGTATAGGCAGTTTTGATTTGTAGTTTTATCCTATCTGCTGAAATTTAGAAAAATGGAATATTGATATGTACTTTTTACTTTTACGCTTAATTTAAAAAAATCTTTGTATTAGACTTTCTAAGCATGTAAAAAAGCTGAAAGAAGAGTAAAATGATCACTCATAAATATATCTTGTAGGTTAATAGTTGTTACTGTCCTACCACATTGGCTTTAGCTAGCTAGATAGGCTTATCATATTTGCCTTATATAGATTTGTTTTGCTGAATCTCTGAAAATAAGTTACAAACATCATGACATCTTATTCCTAAATACTTAATGTTCTGCTCCTCTGAATAAGGACTTTTTTCTACCCAAGTTCATACCATTCCACTAGGAAAATTCACAGTAAGACCCTAATATCGTCTTAGTCCATAATAAAATTTTCTCAGTTGTTCCCAAATTGCCCTAGAATCTAGTCATGGTTTATGCATTGCTTTTTATTATCATGTCTGTCTAATATTTCTTTTTAAAAAATATATTTTATTGATTTTTTATAGAGGAAGGGAGAGAGAGAGTTAGAAACATCGATGAGAGAGGAACATTGATAAGCTGCCTCCTGCACACCCCCTATTGGGGATGTGCCCGAGACCAAGGTACATGCCCTTGACCGGAATCGAACCCGGGACCTTTCAGTCCACAGGCCGACACTCTATCCACTGAGCCAAACCGGTTTCGGCTGTCTAATATTTCTTAATCTAAAAGAGTCCCCCACTTATTTTGTTGTTAATCCTCACCTGAGGATATTTTTCCATTGACTTTTTAGAGAGAGTGGAAGGGGGGGAGGGGCAGAGAGAGAGAGAGAGAGAGAAAGAGAGAAACATGGATGCAAGTGAGATACACATCGATTCGTTGCCTCCCACATGCACCCTGACCAGGGCCAGGGATTGAGCCTGCAACTGAGGTACATGCCCTTGACCGGCATCAAACCTGGGACCCTTCAGTCTGAGGCTGATGCTCTATCCACTGAGCCAAACCAGGGCACTATTTTTTTTTAAAGATAAATCACTGATTGTCTGAGTGTGTTCCAAAATCTGGACTTATCAGATTATTTCCTTCTGTAGGTGTTAATTTAGTTCCTCTATTCCTTATATTTCTTATTAACACATCTCCTTATTAGCACCATTCCACCCTCCCCCCCCCCCCCCCAGGAACAATTACAGGAAAATATTTCAATGCCAGAGTTAGTCTTGGAAAACAATTTAACAACTCTGACCAAACTTGGAATATATCCTTTTTTTATTAGGAGGCTAACTAATCCAATCCTATGAGCTAAAATCATCAAAATTTTATTTACACTATTTTGTGTTTTGTTTAGATTCATAAAATTTCCCCTTTTAAAAAATCTAGAGCTGTTCCATTTAATTTATTGGATTTAAAGCCAACTAAAGAGTTAAACTTAAGATTATTTATTCTTATATAAAAATTAGTGTATATCAATGACTATGTGCTGTTCAATATGGTTGCTGCTTGTGGCTATTGAATAGTTGAAATTTGACAAGTCTGAATTGAGATTTAAAAGACTACAGTGACAAAAAACAGATGTATATTACCTTGTTAGTAATTTTTATATTGGTCACATGTCCAAGTGATATTTTGGATATATTGGATCAAATAAAATATATTAAAATCAATTTCATCTTTTTTTAAAAAAAATATTTTATTGGTTTTTTACAGAGAGGACGAGAGAGGGATAGAAAGTTAGAAACATTGATCAGCTGCCTCTTGCACACCCCTACTGGGGATGTGCCCGCAACCAAGGTACATGCTCTTGACCGGAACCAAACCCGGGACCCTTGAGTCTGCAAGCCAATGCTCTATCCACTGAGCTAAACCGGTTCTGGCTGAATTTCATATTTTTTGTTGTTGTTGTTAATCTTCACTCGAGGATAATTTTTTTCATTGATTTTTTTAAAGGAATCTGGAAGTTATTTTTAATTTTTAATTAATGCTCATTTGAGGATGTTTACCCATTGATTTTTAGGGAGAGGGGAAGAGAGAAACATCAATGTGAGAGAAACGCAGTGATTGATTGCCTCCTGCAGGAGTCCTGACCAGGGAGGGAGTCAGGGCCAGGGAAGAGCCTGCAACTAAGACACACGCCTTGACTGCAATCAAACCAGGGATCCTTTGGTCCATAGGCCAACACTCTATCCTATCCACTGAACCAAACTGGCTAGGGCTTTTTCCATTGATTTTTTTTTTTAAGGAGAGTGAAAGGGAGGGATGGGGGGAGAGGGAGAGAGAGAGAAACACCAATGTGAGAGACACATCAATTAGTTGCATCCGGCACATGCCCCGACCTTGTAGTGTGAGGGCTGCCATTAACCATGGAGTCGTGCCGGCTGGGGCCAGGCTATCTCCATTCTATAAATAAGAAAACGAGCTCCAAAAGGATAGGAGTTTTGTCCCAGAACAAGTGGCACTGCCCAGACTGAAACCCAAGTCTGTTTGTTCTCCCAGTCTAAGGATTTCCAATTATAGCTGCCAGCGGTGCAAGAAGCGTACAGTTAATTAACCCTGTGGCCCAGCTTGGGTTGTTTTAGAAGTTGCTATGGAGTTGTGAAAATTCTAAGGTATTTGCATTAACAAAATATAGCCTCAGAAATTTAATGGTACTGAAAAAAGTAAAAGGCAGGAAAAGATCTGAAAGCACAATTCTGTGGTTTTCACTGTATAATCAAAGCTGTAAGTAAATGTAAGGATCATGTCCTTTTGATGTAGTTGTTTGAGAGTTCGTTTGATTACTTTTTAAAAATATATATTTTATTGATTTTTTACAGAGAGGAAGAGAGAGAGGGACAGAGAGTTAGAAACATCGATGAGAGAGAATCATTGATCAGCTGCCTCTTGCACACTCCCTACTGGAGATGTGCCTGCAACCAAGGTACATGCCCTTAACTGGAATCGAACCCGGGACCTTTCAGTCCGCAGGCCGATGCTCTATCCACTGAGCCAAACCGGTTTCGGCTCGTTTGATTCCTTTTATCAGTAGTGGATTCCCAGTTTTAAAACTAAACGTCAGTGTCAGTTTTTACATATGTAAATGTCTGCGGCATGTATTTTTGCTAGTTCCATCAGAGGTCTTTGCCTCTGTTAACACAGATAATTCTAGATTAAGAGACATCATAACCAAATACGCTCTATGAACCTTGATTAAATCCTAAAAAATGGCTTAAAAAGACATTTTGGGACAACTGAGAAAATTAGAAAATGGGGTGGGTATTACATGATATTAAGAAATGACTTAATTTTTAAAAAAAGATCTTGTTTATTTCAGAGAGGAAGGGGGGGTGAGAGAGAGAGAGAGAAATACCAATGATTTGAGAAAAACGTTGATCGGCTCCATGTCCCCCACAGGGGATCAAGCCCACAACCCAGGCATGTGCCCTGACTGGGAATCGAACTGTGACCTCCTGGGTCATAGGTCGACGCTCAACTGCAGAGCCACACTGGCTTTGCAGAATGACTGTTAATTTTAATAATGACATTATGGTTAAGCAGAGACTACCCCTCACTCCTGGGAGATGAGATGTTTGCTGAAGTAGTTAGGAATGAAGCATTATAATGTCTACAACTTTCTTTGAAATGGGTTCTACACCCTCAACCTATCTAGCTAGCTAAAGCCAATATGGCAGAACAGTAACAACTATTAACCTACAAGATATGTTTAAGAGTGATCATCGTAATGTTCTTTGTTTAGAAAATTCATAAAGTTTTAAAAAATTTAAAGCTAAAAGTAAAATGTGTATATTAATATTCTGCCTTTCATGTGTAAAAGTTGAGTGCTCTTATTTTTCTGCCTTTGACTTGTATTGCTCCAGGCACACAGGTTCCTGAAGAGGGCTGGTAACCTAGGGTGTTGGCTACTGTTAGGTCCCCTGGGAAAGAGATCATCTCAGAGTGTATTTGCTTATTTTCCTTTTAAATTAAAAGATGAAAACAAAAGCATAGAATTGGAAATTAACAATGACATTAAAGGAAAGGAAGATATGGAATGGGAATAGCTATATTGATTTGTAAAAAGAGAAAGCCTTTTTAAAAAAAAAATAGAAAAGAAATGGTAACCAGAAATAAAAAAGGAATGATCAAAGTCAGAAAAATGATAAAAGTTTAGGAGCAGGAAAGAAGCCTGGAAACATACCAAGATTTTAGGCTTTAAAGTTTTCTCACGTTAAAAATTTACTCAGGAGCCGAAACCGGTTTGGCTCAGTGGTAGAGCGTCGGTCTGCAGACTGAAAGGTCCTGGGTTCGATTCCGGTCAAGGGCATGTACATTGGTTGTGGGCACATCCCCGGTAGGGGGTGTGCAAGAGGCAGCTGGTCGATGTTTCTCTCTCATCGACGTTTCTAGCTCTCTAACTCTCTCCCTTCCTCTCTGTAAAATATCAATAAAATATATTTAAAAAATATACTCAGGAAATGTTACAAAATATAAGTAAGCCTTCATCATTCAGAAGCTTTATTTTTAAGATTTTCTTAATACCATCTACCTTTTACTTATTTATCTTTTGTTACTCTTCACCCGAGGATATTGTTCCATTGATTTTTAGAGAGTGTGGAAGAGAGGGAAAGACAGGGCCTGATCAGAGCCCGCCTGCAGCCAAGTTACGTTAATCGAACCAACCCTTTGGTCCACAGGCCAGCACGCCATCCACTGAGCCAAATTGGCTAGGGCCACAAATTAGTTTTAGATGAAACCTTTGATTTGGCTATCTTTCTACCCTACCATAGTTACAGATAAAATATTCACATGATTGAGAATACTTCCATAAATAGAAAAATTCCACCTAAAGTATAAATTCTAAAACTTACTTGTATTACCTAAATATTAGTATAATCAGATAATAAGGTAGTCTTAAGTTTTTTTTCTATCTTTTAGGGTTGTGCACTTATTTAATTTCCAGTGATGCTCTATTACCATTGCGCCAAAATTGGAAGGAACTTAGGCTTTTTAAGCACATTTTAGAAATTTATTTATTTTTTTTTTTAAATATATTTTATTGATATTTCACAGAGAGGAAGGGAGAGAGATAGAGAGCTAGAATCGTCGATGAGAGAGAAACATCGACCAGCTGCCTCCTGCACACCCCCTACTGGGGATGTGCCCGCAACCAAGGCACATGCCCTTGACCGGAATCGAACCCGGGACCTTTCAGTCCATAGACCGACGCTCTACCACTGAGCCAAACCGGTTTCGGCATAGAAATTTATTTTTAAAATACATTTTTATTGATTTCAGAGAGGAAGGGAGAAGGAGAGAAAGAAACATCAGTGATGAGAGAGAAGCATCGATCAGCTGCCTCCTGCACAAATGTTCCCTACAGGGGATGGAGCCTGCAACCCAGACCTGTGCCCTGACCAGGAATCCTGTTTCCGGGGAGATGCCCAACCACTGAGCACACCGGCCCGGTGGATTATGTAACATTTTGACAGTGAAAGTAGAGACATAGAATGTTTGCTCAGTGGTAAGGGCTAGTATCTCAAATTTTCTCTACATGCATATCTGCATTATGCAGAATTACATTAAACTAAAAGATGATTAAAGGAGGAAATGACCAATTTAAAATGACCAGATCCGTTTTTAAGATATATGCTTTCATTTTGTATTCGGAATAAGACAAAATGCTTTTCGTAATAGTTTTAAGGTATCAAAGCAAGAAAAGTGGTAAATAATGAATGTAGTCTTTTCAAGTTTCTAAATAAGATAACTTTTTTAATCCTATGAAAGGGTAAGAAAAGTAGTTCAGAACATGAAAGAAATGTCATTCTTTCCATATCTTTCTTTTTGAGAGAACCCGATATACAGATAGTGTAACTGTTATATGAGGAGTGAACGATGGCAGAAATGCTTTCTCTATGAAAAAAAATGAGCCACATGTTCCTTTTTGGCTAGCTCCTTTCATTAATGCATTTTGAACGATTCCATTCACATAGAAGGTTTTTAGCCCTCCCATCTTTTGTTTTGAAGCAGAGAATATCTGTAATTATGTTGTGCAGAGTTATCAGAGAGGCATTAATTCTATGTTCCTATAATGCAAGAAGAAATCAGTTATGCTTATTGACATGGTGTGGTTTTAGAGGAAAGTTACAGCAATACATAGCTCTGGGAAAAGGACAAGATAGATCTAGAACTTCTGACCTTGCTGGGGAGAAGTAGGAGCTAAATTCCTGTGCTTAGATTTTTTTATGGTATAAGCAGCTATCTCAAACAGCACAACTTCCTTTATCAGAGGCAGACTGGATACAGATATGTAGCTTCAGTTTGGACTTTAACATAGCAGTTCATTTTTGGTTTTTGAGAATATTCTATATATCTTTCTGCAGTTTTTGTCATTTTACATTTTGAATGTCTGCATTAGTGCATATGGATTTAACCTAATTCTTTTTAAGGACTACCACATATGATGTATACCAGAGTTTATTCGATGTATTTAAAAAAATATTTTTTTTATTGATTTTAGAGAGGAAGGGAGTGGGAAAGAGCTAGAAACATCCATGATGAGAGAGAATCATTGGTTGGCTGCCTCCTGCATGCCCTTTGCTGGGGATCAAGCCCATAACCCGGGCATATACACTGACCGTGACCTCCTGGCTCATAGGTCAGTGCGCAACCACTGAGCAACACCGGCCTGGTCTACCAATGTCTTACTGATAGATATTTGAGTTGTTCCTAGTTTTTGTGCTCTTAGAGATACTAATGCAATGAACATTTATTATATTGACAGTTCTAAGTACAAAGCTTTTTTTTTTTGTACTGGCCAAACATCTTCCTCCTAACTTCTACTGATTGGTTGTAAAAACAGTTGCCATCTTCTTCAGACATGGTCTTTTTTGCTGACATCTAAAATGTAGTGATGGAACTAAACACTGTTTTAATTGTGGTTTCACCCAAATGCAGAACATGGGATTGTCTATTATTTTATTATTTTTCTTAAATATGTTTTTTATTGACTCCAGAGAGAGGAAGGGAGAGGGGGAAAAGGGATAGAAGTGTCAATGATGAGAGAGAATCATTGATTGGTTGCCCCCTGTATGCTTCTACTGGGGATCAAGCCCACAACCCAGGCATGTAATTGACTGGTAATTGAACCATGACCTCCTGGTTCATGAGTTGATGCTCAACCACTGAGCTGTACCGGCTGGACAGATTGCCTCTCTTTGTGTGTGTGTGTGTTTTCCCCCATGACTTTATTAGCTCTTAAACCTGTCAGGTCACACATTGTTAGTTCATGTTGAGGAGAGAGTCAGGTAAATCTTTACATTTGGAGTTGGTGGATCCCTGGAGTATCTGATAAAAGCTGTGGACTTGTCACCCCTTCACCCTACCCCCAGGTGCATTAACACAATTATTGCTGCAGTTTCAGGTGGTTCTTGGGTCTTCTGTGTTTCTAATTTCTTCATGATTACTTGGCTGAAGTCATAGACTCTCTCATCCTCTATCAGTGCTGTTACATAGCAAAAGTTAAACCAGAGTGCTCACTTCGGCAGCACATATACTAAAATTGTAACGATACAGGGAAGATTAGCATGGACCCTGTGCAAGGGTGGCATGCAAATTAGTGAAGCATTCCATATTTTTTAAAAAGAAAAAAAGATTAAACCAGAAATGGTCAGTTTCGTATTTTTTAGTGAGGCTTGTATTGTGTAGTAGTTTATTTGCAAGTGCTGTTTTTATTTATTTTTTTAAACAATCCAGGATCAGCCTCAAGCTAACCAGTCTGTGGTTGAGAAATCTGTCTGGCCTCTAGTCCTCTCCCATTCTTCACGATTCCACACAGATTACAGAGAGCAATTAAGCAGCCTTATCTGGGAAGCCTCTCAGGATCCCAGGATGTGATTTGTGAGATCAAATGACTTGAACTCAGTGAGAATATCTAGCTGGTTTTCTTTTTTTTCTCAGCCATCTTGGATTTAAGTTTCTTCTTAGTCATTGTATTTGATCTTCAGATTGGAAAGAATAAAACATTCTTAGCTGAGAATGGGAATAAAATAGGAGTAAGGCTGTTTGTCTTAATATTAGCCACCTCATCCAGGGGAGACTTCACTTTTTCCTCTTCTTTTTACTTTAACTTCTAAACTACCATTTATTCAACATCTGACACTTTATACAGTCACAATTCATTTAAGAGGCTTTAGCCTTGTTCACAATTTTCTTAAAACTCCATTCCACTAATACTTATTTTATGTGCCTGTGTGTGTGTGTGTGTGTGTGTTTACCATCTGTTGTAAGTAGTTTTTTTAACATCTGAATTCCAGAAAGCTCTCTGCAGCACATTAGATCTTTTAGATACTTTACTATTTTCTTCCCCTTATGCAGTCAACATCATGCTTTTGAGAACCTCCAAGCTTTTGAGAGCCTTTACACAGTTTCTGATCTTGGAATCGATCCTAATTTTTCTTTGAAAAATTTGAAATCTGCCTATCCAATATGTGCATCATCCCCCTTCCTTTCTTGTTCTCCAAACAACACGGCTGCTGGCTGCTTTCTCCAAAGCTTCCTTCTACTGGTATGTTACTAACCATGTATTACTGGTGAGGATTAGATCCAAAGTAACAGTTTCTCTCATTTCTCCTCTACTTTCTAAAAGATTGAATTTTTACACAGACGGGAAGCACATCATCTGATGCATTGACTTAAGCTGAGTGACACTTCAACAGATGTACCCTGGTCAGTAAAAAAGCTAGTAACTGCTATTATTTTTTTGTACAGTACCCTATGACAGACACCATACTAAGTTCTTTTCACTTATATTATCTTGCTTACCTCCTTTCTTAGGGTTATGAGGTGTAGGTACTATTGTTATCCAGTAATTCAGATCAAGAAATGGGCTTAAGAATGTTGAATTGCCAAAGATTGCACAGATTGTGAGTGCCAAAGTCAGATATTTCCTAAATCAGATTTTTGTTGTTGTGTTAACTTCACCCGAGGATGTGTATTTTTTCCTACTGGTGTTTAGAGAGAATGGAAGGAAGCGGGAGCGATAGAAACATCGATGTGGGAGAGACACATCGATCGGTTGTCTCCCGCATGTGCCCTAACCCGGGGCCAGGGATCAAGCCTGCAACCGAGGTGCATGCCCTTGACTGGAATCGAACTCTTGACTCTTCAGTCCCTGGGACAACTGTTTAACCAGTGAGAAAACCGGCTAGGGCCTAAATCAGAGTCTTAATCACAGTACTGGGCTGTTCGACATGGTACTTAGTTACTATGCCGGACAAGATTCTTATACTTCAAAACCTGCTGTGCACAGTAGGCTTTTAAATACTTAATTGGAGGTTTGTTCCTTGTTGATTTCCAGGGTATTATTGCCTTTTAGCTCTTATAAATCAATAATAAAATGAGTGAGGCACACTAACTATTAGGCAATTCATAGAAGAAATATTCATTTTTACTAATCAAATCTTTTTATAATATATTTTATTTTTTACAGAGAAGAAGGGAGAGAGATAGCTAGAAACATTGATGAGAGAGAAACATTGATCAGTTGCCTCCTGCACACCTCCCACTGGGGATGTGCCCGCAACTAATGTATGTGCCCTTGACCGGAATCGAACCTGGGACCTTTCTGTCCGCAGACTGACGCTCTATCTAGTGAGCCAAACCGGTTTTGGCTAATCAAATCTTTTGATGATTTTAGGAGATGCATTTTTTTAAAAACAAGTTTAAGGTGGTTGTTTTTTAAAATAGATTTTATTGATTTCTTATAGAGAAGAAGGGAGAGGGATAGAGAGTTAGCAACTTTGATCAGCTGCCTCCTGCACACCCCCTACTGGGGATGTGTCCGCAACCAAGGTACATGCCCTTGATTGGAATCGACCCTGGGACCCTTCAGTCTTCAGTCTGCAGGCTGACACTCTATCCACTGAGCCAAACCAGTGAGGACAGGAGATCCATTGTTAAAATGCAAGACTCTTGGTGCTCTCTCTCTCTGGAGCACCCTTGCCTTTCCCTTCCCCTTTTGGTCCTCTAGGTGCTTTACTCTTGCCTTTTGTCTTTTCCTCTTTTCCCTTTATAACTTGTTTTCTTAGCCCATTTCTTCTGTGGCTCACTTTTACTACCTCTGTAACTTTCTAAATAAACTTCCTCTTATAATTTGGAGAAAAATGGCAAGACTCATTTTATATAAATATGATACAGGCTTTTTCTGATGGTTTTCAACTTCTTACTACTTTCATAAAGTACCTCCTTGGGTACTTAAGGCCAGTTGGATAATCTTTTATATCTAAAGTTTATAGCACTCACAGATGTGCTGTACAGCTTCATACCTGTCAACTGCCTCATTTACTTATTGGTAAATGTGTATGTTTTCATTTCTCCAAATATTTTTCTAAGTTCTCTGTGGAAACAGACATCATTTAAAAATTTTTTCCTTTATTAATTTCTAGAGAGGAAGGGAGAGGGATAGAGAGAGAGAAACATCAAAGAGAGAAACTATCGATTGGCTGCCTGATGCACAGCCCCTACTGGGGATCGAGCTTCCAACCTGGGCATATGCCCTGAACTGGTGACCTCTTGGTTCATGGGTCAATGCTTAACCATTGAGCCATACCAGCCGGGCTTACTCTTATATTTTTAAATCTACCTGTAGCATTAGCACAATACTTAAAAAGTGTGCTTTATAAGATTTTATTAATCATCTTAATTAGGTAGTTTTAACTTAAAAAATAAAATGGAAAAAACTGACCTTTTCTTATCAACTGAATTCTTTTTTTTAAACTGAATTCTTATCTATAATAGTTGATGATACCAAGTCTATGTGAAAAATCTACTGACAATTGTGTGTTTTTACTAACTCACTAATTTAATTCCCCCAAATTTTCAGTCATGGCTGTTCTTACATTGTTCCTTGTGGTTAAGAAAACTATGGCCTTTCTTTTCTCTGCTGTGACACCTCTATCTGTCCTCGTAGCCCAGGGCCTGACATATAATGGTGATTAATACATTTTAGAGGAATTTAGGTTGTGCCTGGAAGGTAACTTGTTTACTTTTAAAAGTTTGGAAATGTGCATAGGTTATTACAATTATAGATTGCAAAAAACAAATGATAAAAGCTTTAAAAAAAGTTTGTGATATTAACAGGAAAAGCAATTTCAGTAAAGTAAGCCTAAAATCGTACACTAACCATCTTAGTGGGTTTTGATGTTATGTGCCATTGATGTTCTTTCTTTTGGTTAAATTTTATTACTTTTTTCTTAGGTTAAGACATCAGAATTTTACAGATACTCTCGACAGCTGCGCTATGAAGTTGAACAAGCATTGAATTACTTTCAGAACATTCACCATCAGCCTTTGTTGGACATGAAATCAAGCCGCATCCGCTCTGCCAAACCCCAAACTACAGTATTCCGAGGAATGATTGGACATAGCATGGTTAACAGTAAAATACTCCTCTTAAAGAAACCAAGAGTCTGGTGGGAACTAGAGGGCCCCCAAGTACCCCTCCGCCCGGACTGCCTTGCTATTATCAATAACTTTGTGTTCTTATTGGGCGGGGAAGAGCTGGGCCCAGATGGTGAGTTCCATGCTTCTTCCAAAGTGTTCAGGTATGACCCCAGACACAACTCTTGGCTCCGGATGGCAGATATGTCTGTACCACGTTCAGAATTTGCAGTTGGTGTTATTGGGAAGTTTATTTACGCTGTAGCAGGCAGAACCAGAGACGAGACTTTCTATTCAACTGAGAGATACGATATCATCAATGATAAATGGGAATTCGTGGATCCTTATCCAGTTAACAAATATGGACATGAAGGGACAGTGCTCAATAACAAGTTGTATATCACTGGCGGAATCACCTCATCGTCCACCTCCAAGCAAGTGTGCGTGTTTGACCCCAGTAAAGAAGGGACCATAGAACAAAGAACCAGAAGAACGCAAGTTGTTACCAACTGCTGGGAGAATAAGAGCAAGATGAATTACGCGAGATGCTTTCACAAGATGATCTCTTACAACGGCAAGCTTTATGTCTTCGGTGGTGTCTGTGTGATCTTGAGGGCCTCTTTTGAATCTCAGGGCTGCCCTTCCACAGAAGTGTACAACCCAGAGACTGACCAATGGACCATCTTGGCATCCATGCCAATTGGTAGAAGTGGCCATGGTGTGACTGTGCTGGACAAACAAATAATGGTTCTTGGAGGCCTTTGCTACAACGGTCATTACAGCGATTCCATTCTCACTTTCGATCCAGATGAAAACAAGTGGAAGGAAGACGAGTACCCACGGATGCCCTGCAAGCTGGATGGTTTACAAGTGTGCAACCTGCATTTTCCAGAATATATATTGGACGAGGTCAGACGCTGCAACTGATGACATCTTTCTCACTTCAAAGCCAAACAAAAAATTTGTTTGTGACAGAGTAGTTAATTGAAAACATATAAGAAAAACCTCACCAGTTTTACTATCAAAGCCATTGGTCTAATAGCATACAAATTTTTCATTCTGTGCTAGCATCCGTCGTTTTCTTTTTTAGTGGCCTCAAACTCATGCAATAAGTTAGTTCTAAGCACTAGCTCTTGAAACTACTTCCTGAGTCAGTTTAATAGAATGATACACTTATCTGGGAAGCTGATTTTATGCTTTAAACATTTCTCTCAGAAGTCACTGTAGGAGTCATGCATCTTCTAAGAGAAGACCTGATAAGTGTCCCTTGTAATTTCTGTTCCTATCTTGATCTGAAATCTTTTTGAACATTTATTTCAGTCCGTTAGACCTTTGGGTTTTATTGTTTAAGTTTAAAACCCTTGCCCTTTTTTTGCATGGCTTTTTGCTGAAAATGCAAAAATATAAATTTTCTACAAAGTTAACTTTTTATATTCAAAACACTATTTCTAAGCTGCCTTCTCTTATCTGCATTGTGTTAGTGAAAGCATACCCATACGTGCATACATCTTATGAATATATAAGGCACATCCTCTTTTATGCGTGGTTAGTATTCTATATTTTTAAGCTAGTGCACTTGCACACACACAGTTTGCCATACTTGTTGAATTTTAGATGTAATGTCTTTTCATGTATTAACATTTTTAGAAAGTTAAAATAACTGGAGTCCTCATTTGGTGTCAAAGTAGTCTATCTTCAGTCCATACTGATTCAGTAATATTTGAACTCATATTCCTGAAACACGTATGGATTTCTGAAAACTAACATTTTATATTTTCAAAAGTAAGCGTTAGTGTTCCTTATCGATGTATGTCTTCTTTTTGAACCTGTTTTTCTTTGCAGTCTGTTTAACGTTGCCCTGTTTTTAGTGAGAATTGGAATGATATATGACAAGCCCTGGCCCTGCAGCGTGCAAGCACTTTTAAAGAGAATTTAGGTAATACCAGACTTCTAAATAAAGGCCCCTTGAAAGTAAGTGCACCTTCCATTCTTTACATTCAGTAAGGCTGCTGCATCTGTTATTGAATGGAAAGTAGCAACTTGTGGAAAATTGGAGCTCAGTTTTGACTTAGAGGTAAGGAATAGAATTATAATCTAACTGGTCATATCTATTTGTTTATTTAGCACAAAAAATTTAGCGGCACTGGGATATAAGCCCTCAGTTTTTGTTTGTTTTTTCTGAAAGCTACTAGCATGAAGGACAGTAACCTCAAAGAGAAGGGATGGAGAATAACTGTTTAAGAGCATTTATAGTAAGTGTTTTAGGATTAGCCGCACCTTTCAACTCGAAGGAAAAACAAATGGTTGAAAAAGTTAAGAAGAATAACCAGGGACTGGTTCATTCATATTGATGCCATTTTTTCCCCCGAGTAGAGTCTATAGCTGATACAGATTAGATCTACACTGGCGAAACTTGCCAGATCTTAGGATATTGGTGCAATATTGCAATGCCTTCTGTATGGCTGTTGTATAAATTGTCTAGTTTCACTTTTTTTTTTTTTTTGCTGCTGCCACCACTGAACATGAGATAGAAGAGTAAAGTCATGGAAATGTGAAGACTTTTGTTTTGCAGTTAAATGAGACAACTATTTTTTTAATATTCCAAAATTGGAGGTGTTTGGGTTTAAGAAACAATCAGGCACACAAGTAGTTTTTGAAAAAGGAAAACATTGGCATTAGTTTTAGAAATCAAATTAGTGTTCTTTCGTATATGAGACTTAAATTTTTATTAGATGATTCATTTGCTTTTTATCATTGTTTTTAAAAATGAAACTCAATACCATTTTCATTTAAAAATCATTTCTACTCATTTTACTTTTGAAAGCTAGGATTAGCTAAGTCATTTAGTTATTTTTCTAATCTATTAGCTGGTTTAGTGTTTTGTATGTTTGCTGCTTGCTTTATAGGAAATAACAATGTCTTCATTAATTTCCTCATTGTTGTCTTTTGCTGGGAAAGACCGAGACAGGGTACCCTTCATCAGGCTTTTACACTCCAGTGGTGGTTCTCTTTAATTGCTTAGATATGACTTCATAGCCCTAGTTAAGGTAAGATCTGGGCAAACAGTTGAAGTTCTTGGTTTTCCATTCTAAAGTCAAAAGGCCAAGGTCAAAGCTCATGTTTTGGAAATTTTGTGAAATCGTAACTTGAAGTAACTTTGGGTTCAGCTTCACACTTAAGTCATGTCTGACCTGATGTTAGCTGTAATCAGTTTTAAGCTTTAAGAATAGTTGCTATTGCTTGGGTTCTTTATGAATGTATGTGAGAAAATTCTTCTGTTTATATGTAGAGCTAATTTAGGTTCTTTTAAATCCATGATAACTTACATTCCCTTTTCAAGTTATTGTTTAATTGCTGAAAGAGATTTATTTTTGTTATACTAAACTATGGAAAATTTTCATAGTTTTTTTTTCAAGTTTATTTTTTGAGTACTTCATTTGGAACCATTTTTGTTTGTATACATTATATGTGTTCAAGATAGTAGTTCTTAAAAAATTCAGTAAGAGATTTGAAACTATTCAGTGCAACTGTTGTGATCTTTGTGTGTTATTTTTCACTTTATATTTTAAATGCCAGACTACAAAAATAGCTGATCTTCATTAGTTGCATCTTAATTAGAAATGTTTGTTCTCTTTCATGTCTTTGACCTAAGTTTTGACTTTAATATGCTTAAAGAAAATTCTTGCACTACAACCTTTTCATAAAACTCAAGATTGTCTCATTGAAGGTTTTGTATTGGAAAAAAATACTACTGGTTTTTTTTTTTATTTTAAAGCAAAGCTTAATTAATAGAATTATTAGCTTTTGAGACAGCTTTCTCTGTGTCCTCATTACTCTGCTCTGTGTGAGTGTTACTATAATTTGTGAAATTTGACTGAGCCCTTCACTTACCTTTTCTAAAGCAGCACCTTTGGACACCTCATTCTGGGAAGCCTGCTCGAGTCATAGTAAAGGACACACATTTGTATGGGGAGAAGTAAAAATGGAGAGTTTTGTCTTAATTACAAGAAACTAAGCTTTAAAATATTTTATAACAAATTATTTGAGCTGCATAATCTAAACATGTCAAACGTTCAGTGGGACTATTTTTATATATGTATATGTGGTTGTAGGTCATAACATTTCAGTTTATAATATAAATTGTTATTTCAGTTTATAAGCTATCTCTCAAAAAAGGCTAGCTCTTTTGAGAATACATAATTTAAAGTTTTAGATTGAAGTGAAACACAACATAGATAATAGTGAAATTAGATATAATTGAGGGCTATATAGCAGTAAAACTGCTAGTGCCATTTTTTTGTTTGCCTATTATACATTTTTTGATTTTTTGTTTTTGTACTCAACATTTTTAGGGATCATACATTTGTTCGATTAGATTAGAGTTGGTTTGGGAATAAATATCTTCTATAAAGAGATTTATCTTAAAAACAGAAGTCCTGGGAAATTAGTTTGTTGAGAGTTTATAAAGTCAAATACTCAATAGACATAGAACAGAGTAAGTAAACTCATGAAAGTTAGATCCTTTCAGCATAACTTCAACATTACACGAGTAACACTAAAGAGAATGCCATCAGCGTGGTTTGTTCCCCCTGATATTCTTGGATTTTCTTTTTACATCTTTGGGGACAACTGCATTAAAAAATTTTGTTCATCAGTATGCCAGTAAGGATTAGGAGTTTGCTTTCTGGAGGAATGTTCCTGTGAGGTGGTTGGAGAGGTTATTTTCTACCTAACTTGTATATGCCCTATACCTCCTGGGCGTACTTTGTCTATTAGAAAAATATTTTGACCTTTAGGTACATTTTGGGCCAACAGTCAAATAATCCTAGGACAGATTAAAAAATCTTAGACTAATTTAAGGTTTGCCTTTTATACCTGTTTTGAAAGCCTTTACATTTTTGTCAGGTAATTTTTCCCAAGCCGTGAATATAATCTATTCAGACATGTTTATGCTATCCATTCTGTTTTTAAATTGAAAAAAAATGTTAAAAGTGTTTATGAAGAAAAGTTTAAATAAAATATTTTTCATCTTTAAAACATACTTCTTTATCTCTTATTATTTACTATCTTTAATCCATCACTGTCAGAGTCACTCATGACTTGATTAGCATTTCCATTTTGTTTTCCTTCCACGTGCCAAGGAAGTGCCACAAAGATGTGATCTGTACTGATGCTTTCAGCCACAGATTCAAATGAGAGCATTAGAGTGAATTATTTACTTACATACTATGGAAATTTTATAACGAAGCCAAGTAATTAAAGTTCCACTAACAGAGTTTTCTAGAGTGGAAATACAGATTTGAGAGAAAGCATTTGCAAGCCTCAAGCCTTAGTTTGGTAATTTATAGGTTTCCTTTAGCATTCTTGATTCATTGTTCTTATAAAGGCATTTCTAAAAATAGAAAATAGGAATGAATCTGCTATATCACAAGCACTTGGATTTACATAGGCCAGTGTGTGCTTCCTTTAAAATGGCCTCCCGAGACACCTCAGCAGGATTCCCTGGATCCTGGCCCCACGCTACCTCTCCGGTCTCCCCCCTCTGTCA